>JAQHUG010000459.1:1112297-1127062 GCA_028555095.1 Dicrostonyx torquatus | reverse complement strand
AGACAAAGGTTGAAGGCATCCAAAGTCTCCTGCATTATTCCGTTGATCATTAGTACATGGGGCATGGCTCCTGCTTTAGCAGCACCAACTGAGAATCACTGGTTTCCCTGCCTAGTGTTGTAAGAAGGCCATTTGGATGCTTGTTCATTTCCCAGCCTCCAAGACCTGAAATAATCACATAGAAACTGTCTTAATTAAATCACTGCTTAGCCAATTACTTAAGTGTATTTTTAGCTAGCTCGTACATCTATCATTAATTCATCTCCATTATTTTATATCTTACCATGAGGCTCATGGTCTCATGAAACCAGCAAGGTTTCAGCATGTCTGTCTCTGGCAGCGGCTCCATGATTTCTCCCTGACTCTGCCTCCTTTCTCCCAGAATTCAGTTTAGTTTTCCCTGCCTACACAAGTTCTGTCCTATCAACAGGACAAGGCAGTTTCTTTATTCACCAATGGTATTCAGAGTACACAGAAGGGAATCCCACATCACCTCCCCTTTTCTGTTTAAATGAAAAGGAAGATTTCAACTTTAACATAGTAAAATTACATAACTAAGGAAAACTATAACTATAACTATAAATTCTTCAACTCCATCGAACACTCCAGAAGTATATAATATTACCTAAATAAACAGGAAGTGCATTGTAAACAACTTCCAAAACTCTAGAATTGACAGAGACATTTCACAACCTGAACAGTCATCCAAAGTTCTTCTATAATGGTGGAGCATCCATCTTCAGCCTACTGGCCCATAGTATCGAGCAAACTTTGCACAAAGCAGGAAATTTCAAAGACATTTCTGCCTATATTGGCAGTTTGTCTGTTGGTATGGGACAATGGTCTTTATTCTGTCAATTATATTTTAAATAAACACTGATTGGCCAGTAGCTAGGCAGGAAGTATAGGCAGGATAACCGGACAGGAGGTATAGGTGGATCAATGAGAACAGGAGAATTCTGGGAAAAGGACGCAGTCCAAACCCAGCCACAGAGGAAGCAAGATGTGACTGCCTTGCTGAATAAGGTGCCAAGCCACATGGCTAGCATAGACAAGAATAATGAACTAATATAAGTTATAAGAGTTATTAAGAAGCCAGAGCTAATGGGCCAATCAGTTTATAACTAATGTAGACCTCTGTGTGATTTCTTTGGGGCTTAATGATTGTGGGAACCAGGCAGAACAGAAACTCAGACAACAGTCTCACATTTTTCTGTGTCCTGAAGAATGTCTGGTAGACTTTTTCATGAAGCAGGAACCCTGAAGGATTGTCTCACCTTTAGACAAGTTCAGCAGTCATTTCCCTGTGGATCTTGCATGTCCACTTCATCCAACATACCATCGAGCAGTCCAGGCAAGAGCAGTTTTTTGCCCAAATGGCTAACAAACTCCATGGTGAGCCTCCTCAATGCCCATCATCTTCTTGAATTAATTGGTGCTGCCACAAGCAAATGTGTCTCATTGTCATGAAAAGTCCTAAATTCTTAAAACACTTTAAGTGCCATATTCTATAGTCTTTGAAAGTTTGAAGAATCCATATCTATCTGAAATACATCTCTGTACTTCTAGAAAATCTAACATGACTACAAGCTTGACTTTTATAATGTCTCTCTACTTATATTTCTTAATTATGCATTACATTTTAAATGAGCTGTGAAAACACAATGCCTTAATAAAGAGCATGAATATACATATCCACAGTATGACAAAACTGACCTTAAATTTGTATCAGTAAACCAAGATCTATACCAATGCAAATCTCTATAGCATATCCCCCTTTAAATGTAAAGAAACATTTATAAACAATATTTGGGAATATGGGCATAGTTCTCTACAAAATGTTGTAGTACCACTGGAGCCCTGTACCCAGGACTGACACCTCTTGTCCCCTGTATGTTGCAGGTTCATTGTCTCTACCATATTTTTGAGAATGGAATCCTGTTCTTTTAATAAAGAAAAAGTTAAGTGGTGTTAGGAGCTTTAGAATATGCAGCCCAGGCATTAAACTCCTTATGAATTTTCAACCCTTCCATTGTCTGTTTCACCTCTTTCTGCTGCAGCACTTCTGATTGTTATATTTTATGTGAAACTCTTCACGTACAGTTGAAAATTAGGTTCCTTATATTCCATCAATAATGAGATGATTGTGTAGCAGCCAAACCAGGCATGTGTTGGAGATGCAGGTGCTCCTGCGGTGTGGTTTGCCACCCGTGCAGCCACATTGTGAAACAAGAACATCAGATATCTATCTTTCTATAGAAGGAGGAGGATGAGCCCCAACAGACCTGCTTGCTCCGTAACAGAATGGTGTGAGCTGAGCTTTATCACACCAGTGATGACCTCTGTGTGATGAAGGTGTTATCATAGAACATCTTGTGATACCATAAGAAAGCTCAGTATTCACACTTAGCAATGTTGTTTATCAATTTGGGTTAAGAAATATTGTCATACAGTAAATATGTCAGCAAGAAACACTGCTTCTCAATTAAGCAATGTGATGGACTATTCTATAAGGGGCCATCATCATACTTTTGTTAATAATTATAGTCACTAAAAAGGAAAATGTCAGTCACATGCTCCCTATAGTGCCATGGGCCTCAATTTGGACCAGTCATTGATTGGCCACTCCCACAAGTTCTTCATGGGTTCTTGTGAGACTCCTAACAGTGAGAGTTGGAGGTGTCTCTTACTCTTTTGTCTACTCTTAGGACCATTTTCCTCCTACTGGGTTGCTTTGCCCAGGCTTGGTATGATGGTTCCTATGTATTCTTTTTATAACTTGTTATGTCATGCTTCGTTGATATTTTCTGAGGTAAAATAGAGGAGGAGTGAATCTGAGAAAGATGGCAAGTGGTATGAGGAGCATCAAGGGGAGCGGAGGGAGGAGAAACCGTGGTCAGTATGCAATACATGAGAGAAGAGTTTTTAAAAACAAAATTGAACTATCTGTTAGAAACTAACGTAAGAGTTTGGGGTGTAACTCAGTGGTAGAGCACATGCCATCAGAACTGGGGTCTTGGGTTTGCTTTCAGGACAAACAAGTAGAAAGGAACTAAACTGTGAAAACTGATAGGTCTCCCAATCTGCAATTATTGCCTCTTGATTCTGCAGATGACTGGATGTCCTGATTTCTATTTTGGTAAAGTAGGTTCTCAACAGGGTTTCCCTGAGCCTTGGCAAGCTTAAACAAACACAAGAGCAGCTGCATCTGGGAACTATTAGTCACTAAGGGGTCGTCTAAATTTGTTTTGCACAGCCCTCCTTCAGTTTATTCCACAGCATTTAGGCAGATAAGCCTTTAATATAATGCCATGGTTTCTTTTTGTGGATTTCATGGCACTTCAGAATCATGAATAAGTGAGTTCAGGAATAATTTTTTTTGGCTATATTTTTAGTAGTTTGTTTGCTTTTTTTTTCCTTGATTAAAATCTAAAGACCAAGGCTTTCACTTTTGGAAGTTTGTCCTTTCTAGTCTTGCATAAGATAGCTGCATGGAGACCATTAACATAGAAGGGTGTATTGTAGGAGTTGGTAATATTTAATAAATGGAGAGAAAGAAAAAAACAATATATGCTCCATACTAAAGTTATGGCATTAAACAACCTCTTTCATTATGGGCTTCAGCAGCAGTAGAGCTGCTTTCTGTTGTGTCTCAGGACGTTTCTGTTCTCACATTAAAAATCCCTCTTAAAATGGTAGAAAGCAATAGCAATACTCTCTGAATCATACCACACATTGGGATACTAGAGACAGTGAGTATTCCAAAATGGCATTATCAATGGATCGAGGAAAGACATTTCAAGATCCTAGCTTTTTCTATACTTTTACCTCCATCTTTTAGAGGCTTCTTCAGCTCCACAGCAGTTACAAACATATGTCTAAGTAAGGGAGGCTTTTCCAGACCAATTGCCACCCCAGTGGCACTCTTTCACATCTCATTGTCCAAAAATCTGTCCATAATCATCGTTCTGCACAGGTCAGTCACTGGCAAGGGTATCAACGTGGGCGTTAACCAAACTGCCGTCAAGGTTTTTTTCTGAGTCGGTAACATAGCTCTGCACTCATAGCACAATGGAGTAACTTATTGGACTACACCTGGCCTATGCATATTAGTGCACCAAACATAAAGTAAGATATTCAAGTGTGTCATTTCCAAAAACCTAGTCTTATCAATGGTGATGTCATGGGAGCTTTTAAATCTGGGTAGAGTCACATGGATGAAACTCAGAATCTAAATTCTCTAGGCACTCTCTTGGAGGGCTAGCATGTATGTGAAGCCCTCTGATGCCCTCAAGAAGACTACAAAAAGCTTCCAACTGTCTAATTTTTTGTTATTGAAAGTATTGTCTTTCGATCACATATCTCTACAGCAGGTGAGAAATAGCACGGGACATCTATCTACTGTCGTTATTTCAGCTGTCTGTGTGTTGTCATGTACACATGTGTATAAATTCCACTCAACTGTAGGAGATAAACTATCTTGTCTTAAATTGTGGAATAAGATGACAACCTTAATCAGATGATCACACATGTGTGTAAGCATACACACACACACACACACACACAAACACACACACTTCTATTGTCAGCAGAAGGGAAAACCAGTTAGTCTTCTAACTACCCTCAACAAACACCCTGAACAACAAGAATACTAAAGCCATTCTCACTGCCTAATACATTCTAACTCTGCATTTTGGAAAGAATATTAATAAATGCAGATGTCAGAGGCATAGTCACGGAAGATAATTTGTGACCTGTGAAGACCTGCACCTCAGATAACAAAGTAGCTCTGCTGAATAACACCAACCACATCAATAAAGAAGACTTACTGCTCCATCTGCTCCCTGTGTCATGTCACCAACGCTGGTCAAATTAATTCATCTTACAACACGCATTGATAAGCCTTATTCCAACTTTCTGAGGTCTCACCCAGAGTTCATGTCTTTAATTTGAAGTTAACTACACATTCTTAAAGTTACTCTCCCTTGGATGTTAGCATATTCTCTTGGCCAATTTCAAAGCCTCAAGGGATGTGCAGCAGTCCTTGCTATTTTAGGACACGTTGATGAAGAATTCAAAACAAAGCTGCCTGTTTGGGAATGATGGGCTGTTATCATGGATTAAAATCCATGTGGTGTGGATGTCTGAGGTGGAAAGGAAGACAACACAACGCAGTAGGAAGCAACCATTGTGTCTATTATTACTACTTTCCTGCAGAGTCAGTCATTTGCACTGGGCAAAAAAGGAAAACAAAATTCTATACTCTTACTCTCAAAGATCATCTTACTCTTTAATTATGAAGTTTTCAATTATGATTAATCAACTAGTTAGTACATTAAAAACAAATGAAGTATGGCAGAATCCCATACTCAAACTGCTCAGTTTGGTCAAAATAAAATACTTTCACATGGGAAGAAGAACTCACTTCCCTGAAAGTGAGTCGTGTCATTAAATTGCCACAAAGGATTATTCCATGCAAGAGATTCAAGGGTCTCCTAAAAATAGCCCCTTGTCACAGGGCTTCTGTCGCTGGTTGTTGAGCTGTTATTTTTCATAAAAATCTGGGGTAGATTGCAGAATTCCATTAGAGTTCTTTTTCTCCACAAAGGCAATGACCACATTCCTAGGAATAACTTATGAGCATTCTCAGGAATTCAGAAAACCCTCTGTCTCCAAGACTTCAGCATCCAAAAATCCAAATAATCACACACAAAGTCATAGGAGAAGCTAAAATATCCATGCAAATATGCAATGCTTAAGGTTCATGGTAGCCTAGTCATTACAGAAAAGAAAATCATTAGGCAATTTGAAGAAAGTCAAAGAAACTTTCCAAAATAAAACAGAGAAAGAATTCTTTGCACATCAAGTATAGCAATAAACATGTGACAAATTCAGTTAACTTGATGGATCTTTAAGTGAACTCTTTAAGGATATAAACAGGAATATTCAATATGGTGAAGATGCCAATATACCCACAATCTATAAGTTCAATTTAACTTGAGTTAAAATTCAAACAGATTTTTTTAACAGAGTATGAAAAGCTGATTGTAAAATCTGTGGAAATTCAGAGGCTATGAAATAAACAAAAGGTTTCCAGTGCTAAGAACCAACCCATAAACTTGTGCCTTTCAGTGTTGTACCCCCAAACAAACTGAAAGCAGGGAACCAAGTGAAAATGAGCTATCAGAGTCAGGCCTCTCTGGAGCCTTCCTGACAGAGTGATGTTGGCCCTTGGATCTTTTTTGTCCATAAACTAGGATGGAGCCCAGAAGCACTATGTTCAGTTGGTCATTGAATTTTCATAGAAATGCCAAGAAAGTGAATGCTTCCAGCAGGTAGCACTGGTGGTTTTAAATACCTTTCTACAAAACATCAGCATCCCATTCCTTACACTGTATGCCTCAATTAACAAAAGGAAGGTAATATATCTAAATGCCAAGGTAAAACTTCTAGAAGAAAACATTGCATTAAGTGAATTAATAGAAATGACACAGAATTGATTAACTCGGCTCCAAAAATCAATACCTTTGCCTCATTGAAAAACAGTATTAAGAAAATTAAAAGTTCTCATGAATGTGGTCCATACCTGTAATCTCAGAATTTTGGAAGCTGAAGTGGGGCCTTACTAATTAAAGCCTAATCTGGGCTGTAGAGTGAATTCTGAACTACTCTGAGCTACATAGTAAAACTTTGACTCAAAAGTTGAAACAAAGCCACCCCTTTTTTAAAAGAATACGCATGGATAAGTGATAAAACGATACTGACTTCCATCCGTAAGCAGGGGAGTATAAGTGAGTTAAATCCATAAGGAGTCACTATTACACACTTGCCACACTGCTGAAATTAAAAATTAGCCACCCTAAGCGTGTGTAAGGGCGCAGAGGATGTGCACTTATGCTGCAGTGACTCGCTGCATCTTTGATTCCACGTCACAGTGTTCCATTGCATGACCATAAAATATAATTGATTTTTCCGCATTGATTTAGCATCCCACAGCTTTGTTACATTTACTTATAATTCCCAGCAGTGTTCTGTGGACACATAAGGCTATCTTCATCTGCTCACTGCTTTGGAGAGGATTTTGAAGTTTTATTGGCTTCCTTGCACGAGTGGGATACTTCCTTTGCGGTAGCTGTTAGAGAAGTATAAGATCACTGGTAGCAAGCACATAGCTGCTTTTAGACCAATTTGCCTAATTTCTTCTGTATATGAAGAAGTCACTTGAACCTCAGACAGGTGGAATGATGTGCCCAGATGTGATGGGGATTAAACCAAAGCCCTTGTGAATTACTTTATTTAATCACGGTTCGTACGATGCCTGTCACCACATGCTCATCAGAGCCATAGGGAATCCCACTTAGTATAAATTGAAATCTTTATATTCACACAAAATGTGAAGAGCTATAGAGAAGAACCTCTAGTTTGTTATATGAATAAAATAATTTGAGATATTCAATTTCTTCTAGAAACCAGTAAAGCCACATTCAGGTGGAATCTCTTTTTCCTTCCTTGTAGATAAATGGTTTCATATCATAGCAAATATTTTAGCATATTTTCCCAAATACTATGCAGCAGTCGTATTAGATGAAAAGTGAATTTGTATCCTTCAGTATCAGCAACATCTACATGAACATACCCAAGAAGTTTAAAATCGATATTAGGAAGTGTTAATCATGTATTGCATTATGATAAACCCATTTCATGTACTCTTTAAAATCTCCATTCTCTTGGACAAATTCATGTGAACTGATATAACAATCTCTCACGGAATATAAAGGTAGGCTTAAATGTATCTATTATAAATATTTTATGAAATTATTATGAAACTGAACTGCAGAAACCCTATATGAGACAGGCAGCTTCCAAATGAGACTGAGAGTGGGTATTGTATACCACCAGCTACTGCACCTGCTTCCAAGCCCTCCTATTCTGCACCCTCTGTGCAATCATGCACACAAAGATGGGAGTTCTCATGCCATGACAGTACTCAGTGATTACTATCAGGTAAAACAGCAATGCAGTATTTACTTAAAGCCCAAGTGAGGAAATTATATGTAGTATATAAATAGGATAACTACAGTGTTGATCTATACACTCAATACTATTGATTGGAAATAGTTTTAAACTATTTAATTATATTAATTTTAGTGTGTTTGTTTGTGTGTGTGTGTGTGTGTGTGTGTGTGTGTGAGAGAGAGAGAGAGAGAGAGAGAGAGAGAGAGAGAGAAAGGGAAAGAGAGAAAATGCACCTACCTGTGAGTGAAGGTGCACACAGAGGCCACAAGAGGGTGTCACAGCCCCTGCAACTGGAAGTAGAGGCAGTTGTAAGTTGCCTAATGGGGGTGTCAGGAACAAAATCATGTCTTGTGCATGAGCAGTGTATACTCTTAAGCACAGAATCATCTCTCTTGCATTGTAGGGAAAAGTATATATATATATATATATGGAAATCTTTATAATCATAGACTTAAAATATAAAAGAATGCACAAAAGAAGCCTGGACTTTCACGTGAAGAAAACAATTCAGAAAATGGACTAAAGATCATGTTTTTGTTCTGGAAGATCACTTAAGCACAAGGAAATAGAATACCCTTTCAGACCAAAGGCAAGGATGTTTGTCAGAATGTTCCTGAATACCAGCAACTGGTGAATACGCCTTACTGTGGAATAACTGTGCACATATTCTCCCAAAGCCAGGAGCTGATTTTTGTAGCTGCTCTATCACACACATAGAAAAAATCTGGCTGAGGAACACCAGTGAGAAGTTTTAAATTGCATATAAATCATTACTTTATCAGAGCAGGCCAGCTTCTCTCCTCTCCACTAGACGCAGGTGCCTCTCACACATAAAACATACGAAAATCAATTTCTTCACAGCTTAGCTTAGTAGAGCGAAGATGAGCTCTGTTAATCACAAATCTGAGGTCAGGTCTAGGGGCTCAGCGATGCCATGTCTCTGGCCTGGGAAAATGGCTCTGGGCTTTCCTTCCTTGTGAAAGACTTCCTGTTTGCATGCATTGTGGGGGTTGTAAGCCCCTTATGCTGGTGAACCAGCCAGCGGTGATGATGTATCATATGTTTAGGTAAGAACAAATAGAGCACTTCAAAAGTTACCCGGAGAGTAAGGGTGTCATCTTGATTGCTAGTTCTCGCCTCTCCAAGCTCTCAAACACTACAGCACTCAGTGCTGCCAGCTTCTAAATGAATGTGTATTGTACGGTCTTGGCCAGTTGCAATGTTTGCAAGCTTTCAGTAGTGGTGAAAATTTACTCCCTAATAACACAAGCACCGATGTGTGAGGTCAATGACCACACTGTAGAGTCCCCACAGAAAGAAACTGCACTGTGAGATCCATCACTGGGTACTGTAGGAAATGGTTCGACCTTTCAGAATAGCAGTTCCTGGGTCGAATTATTTTTCAGCTTCAACATAATTGTAGATCTCAGGAGGCCATTTAAGCTGTTGCTTCTTGGATTCATACTCATCCTTCATGCTCCTGTTGTCCATAATCTAGACAAAAGCCTACAGAATGTTCTAAAGCCATGTACCCTAGTGTGACTACAGAAAGTTTGGGATTCAGAAAACCAAAATTTGAACACTATTTTTTTTTCTTGTCTGTTAACTATATAATTATTATCAAACTGTATATGTATTCAGAGATGATGTTTAAACATAAAGCTCTTAAAGTGTTGTTCAGTTTAGGTTCTAAGATGGAATGAGTTGAAGGACAACAAATGCAAATGTTTAATGGAAGAAAATGTGGTGCAGATTATCAGTGACTCTCCTCAGGTCTTTCAGAGAACTGAGGTTTCCTGACAAACTTTCCCTCCAAATCTGAAGAGCTAAACACATTTGGAAAACACACTTGAGGTGCACTTGCCTAGAAAAGAACCCGCCTTGACTGGAATCAGGAGGAAGAAAACCCAGTGAAACTGGGTATGACCTTGGCTGAATGAAAACAAGTGCTGGTAGCTGAAGGCGTGGGGAAGCCTCTATGTGTTTACAGACCTTTGTGCAAATTCTGTTTCCCCTGAAGAAGATATAAGCGAACAAAGGAGACCTTTAAGAGATTTTCTTAGTAATGAGGACTGTAAGGATTATAAGATGCACTCGCCATCAGTAGGATGGACATATTCCACAGCAGAGAGATCATGGTCAGCACCATATCCCAGCAAGTAGGGAAACCCCTCTCTACTCCTAAGGATCTTAGGGGGTGTCCTCCTCTCCGCTCTATTCCTAAGGGTCCTATTTCAGCTCAGAGGTAAAAGACATTTTCATCAGATGGAAGCTTCCTGGTAATAGGTTGGTAATACTATATCCAAGGACGGTAGTAAGGAGCAGGGATGGGATATGAGAGTTTGTGAAGGTCACATGGCTAAGACACAACTATATCAAAAGGCTGATGTGTATCTGGAAGATATAGGCTGTTCTCTCTGTCACATTCCTTTGCAGCATACCAAGAACTCTCCAGAAATCATAACAATGCTGTGCTGGAGAAGAGGAATGGCACAGAGGATCTATCAGAGCCAACATGTGTGGATGCAGAGTAAGGAGAGGAGAAAACCAAGGACACCAGGAGCTTTGAAGCCTTTGCATCTGTAGATACAGGACACAACAAGCTCTGTCAAATATTATGCATGACCACTCCTGTCTCCTAACCCCAGGACCTGTTGTCCAGTATGTTTACATATAGAATACTCTGAAAAAAGAGCAGTCATTAGAACCAGACTTAAAGATAAATTCTATCCAACTTTAGCAATCCAAGTAACAACTGAGATATTCTTCAACTGGTCAATGGATAAATTTGAAGTACAATAAAAATAAAAGGACTGTCAACCCATCAAAACCAAATGGAGCATTCATTACTCAGTCATAGAGAAGAGCCAACTATGTTATTTTTAGAGGAATGGGTAGAACACAGAAAGACCAGTTATCACACATTTTCTCTCATACAACAAATCTAGAAATATAGAGAAGACATGAAAGTGTAAGGAGAGCCTAAAGGAAGAAGAAGGTAGGCAGAGGAAAGAAGGAGAAGGGTGTTAAATGCTATGAGCATCATCAAGGCACATTATACACATGTGTAAAAACATCAAAATGCAGCTCATTGTTTTCCATAGCTAAATGTCATATGTACATACAGATTAATTTTAAGTGTATATTGATAACTCAGGGAAGTTAGTCTAAAAAGATATATACTACATGACTTCATCTTTGTGTAATTCTAGAAAATTAAAATCCACAAAGGTGAAAAAAATGACCAAAGTATCCTAGAATGTAAAACGGGGTGTTCAGGGGTTTAATAAACGTTGGAAGAAATAGGCAGAACACGGGTCATTTATGATAAAGAAAACATTTCTAGCTTGACACTGGGTAGTTACTGATGTAATATAACTCCAGGAAACAGTGACCTTAAAAGCAAGGCTTTCCATTCATGATAAAGTGCCGACACTCACTCACTAATCAGTCAGTGCTGAGTAACAAGCAGCAGTGAGAGAAGATGCTGAGCAGAGGTGGGTAAGGAAGGTGTGAAAGCCACCACCACCGCCAGAGGCTTTCTGTAGACAGAATCTATTCTAAATTATGATCTCTGTTTTGAAATAGCTGATTGGTGTTGGGTTTTTAAGTATTGCTTACACTTATAATGCTGAGTATCACGTATGGCCTAATTCAATGCCACATACTCTATTACTATGGCTGTGGAAGAGTGCTTTCTGACAAATTAAATATAAAATGTAATAAAGGATAATCATATGATATTAGGAGAGAGTAGATTAAAAGTTTAATAATGAACAGTTCAATGAATCTCCATTGAACACAATTTATTTTTCTGATGTTTCGGGTGCCACCTGGGGGATCTCTGAAAGGCTCTAAGTCATGATTATAAACAACAATTACTTCTGTAAGCATGGCAAGCGGAATTTCACTGGCAGACTGCTTATTATGGGAATGCCAATTTTAATTTGTTTAGGAATTTGGATTCATAAAGTCTAGCCCCAGTTTCTTTAATTGTCCATATTCAAATCCAATCAGCACGGAAAGAAAGCTTGCTCATAGGACATCAGTTTTTGAGGTTGAGTATGTTGCTATTTTTGTGTGTGTGTGTGTTAGTTACCTGAACTAAAACAGGTGAGCTAAGGTTTAAGAGATAGGAACTGGCAAAAATGGCTGGGAATGTGCAGTCACAGAGGGAGAAAGGTCACAGGGGAGGAAGGTCACAGGGGAGGAAGGTCACAGGGGAGGGAGAACAGAAGAGATGAAAGGGGAGAAGAGATGCAGAAGGAGAAGGTTTAGCTGCTCCAACCAGACGGCATTCTCTTACAGCTAATGCTCCCCTTGCACCCTTATCCTTTACCATCAGAAACAAGAAGATAACTTGCAGGCACTTGAAGGGAGAGCATTTCACCATAAAACGTACTTGGACCCACAATTAAAATATAAAGTGTGTTTAGCTCAAGGCAGATAAGCTACTGACTATAAAACCAGTGCATTCTGAACCCACAGACGTGAAAAACAATTATTTCCTAGTCACCAAGGCGTTATTTAAAACTATTAATAGATCCGTCCTAGTCTCTAGGCCATTTCAGATAAGGCCTGTGTCTTCATCCAGCTTAATACCACAAAAGTTAGTTAAATCTACACATTACCAAGATCTTTTTACTGCTTTAGTTAAGAGTTTGACACTATTAATGCTTTAAATCTGTTTGAATTAAAGAAAAAAGAAAAAACTTTACTGTATGTGTACAATCAATTTTAACTGATCTTTTTTCTCCAATATACTTGCATAATAGCCTAAAAATGCCATGAATTCAGCCCCAGCAGACGTATTTAGCAGGCATATTTCCTCACACACTGCTTAACACCATACTTGATTCTAATTTATTTTAGGAGCACCCATTGTGAGTGGTCTGCACTGAGGAGGACTGCAGTAAAGAGGGAAACGGAAGAGCTTGCCACTGGGAAAAAGATGACTTCAGGCAACACTGTATTTAGTGACTTTGGTCATTATTGTGACATAATGCCTGACAGAAAACAACCTAAGGCAGGGTTGACTTTGGCTCATGGCTGATGGGGTACCAACCACTGTAGCATGGAGGCCTGGTGGCAAGATCTGGAGGCAGGTGGCCTCAGGTGCACAGGCCGGAAGTGGAGAGATGGAAGCTGACTCTGTTTACTTTCTCCTTCTTATTCGTCCTAGCATCCCAGTCCACAGAGTAGTGCTATCTACACTTAGGGTAAATGCCCTCACCTTAACTAATCTACTCTAGAAAAGTCCTTCCCCACATACTCAGGGTTTTGTTTCTATGGCATTTTAGAGCCTGTCACATTGTCAAGATTTGGTGTGAGACTATGGGGGATGATGTAACTAGAACCTAGATCTGTAACACACTGGTATAGCAGTCATGCCCACAGCTCTGGTCTACAAGACGTTGGTTAATACCAGTCACACCCACACATCTGGCAGAGTGTAAATATGGTGATTATCTGAAGCTATGTGTGCATCCTCTTAGCAACCATCTGGCATGGTATACTGCTCAGTGGATGAGACCATCTATTCTGGCAGTAATGTTCAAAATATGTCACATTCTTAGGACACAGATACCGATCCATCAACTTAAGTATGAAGCTGATTGAGCTGGGACAAGCACCCTAGTGAAGGACAGTCAGGGGAAATTAGGCTAATCTGAAAGAGGGGCCAGGTCCTTAATGTGAAACTGTTCCTTGCTCCTGAGATTGCCTGCCTTATCATCCAACTCTCCATGTCCATCAAAACTTTGTAACTGTTCCAGGAAACAAATGACTAATGGATGTTTCTCAGGACCAGTCAGGGAGGAGAGGGAATAAGGAAGGGGGAAGGGCTTTGCAACCTATGATAAGTTCACTGAAGTTTGTTATTGTTCTTTTTTCCTCCGTATCTTTGTCTTCCACGTCACTTTCCAGGCTTGGGTCAATGACCTGTCTCTCTATAAAAGTCACTTCACTTTCCCATGCTTTCATTTTCTCTTCATGGGTTTTCTCTCTAGGATGTACAACTCTTTTTCCGTGTCCCTGAATGAACTCAGAAGTCCCTCTGGGTAACCATACCTTATCCAAGACCACGTAACCATGTAACACTGGTGGCTCATGAAGCTGAAACATCAGTTGCCAGGAAGGAGGAAAGGGAAACACATTGGAAAGGGCTGTTGGGAGAGGCTTGTTGGAGGTCTTTTTTTTTCCCTTATGAAAGAGAACCTCCAAGCCCTGTTGTGCAAGAGATTTTGGAGAGATGCAAAACACAGACAAATGCACATGTGCACCCATACACACAGACACATATCTGCATCCACACATGTGCACAGACTATGCAAAGACATACACACATAAGTATAGACATGTGCACATACACAAACTCATACACATAAGCACATATCCATAGATATACACATATGCCCATATCCTGCACTTACATACACACATACAAATATGCCCAAACATACAAATATATACTCATAAAATATATATACTGATAAACACACATGTACATAGATATGCAATTCAAATACACAAATGTCCACACACATATACACAAATAAATCCACATATATAAAGATCATGTACATGTGCATACATGCATATAAACATACATATGCACACATACATACACTCATGAACACAGAAATATACACCCATATACAACATACACACATACATAGACACACATGCATACATATCAAACAGATATTCACACATACACATGCATAGACACACAGAAATGCACACATACA
>JAQHUG010000459.1:1027037-1055885 GCA_028555095.1 Dicrostonyx torquatus | reverse complement strand
TTGTGGGAGCCTATTCTATATGGATGCACACCTTCTTAGGCCGAGATGGATGGGGGAGGGCCTTGGGCTTTCCACAGGGCAGGGTATCCTGCCCCATATCAGGGAATTAGGTGGAGGGTGGTTGGGTAGTGGGGGAGTGGGAGGGCCCAGGGCAAGGGGAGTAATGTAAATTTTTCTTTTAATAATAATAAAAAAACACTGAACCTTGCACCAAAAATTGAAGTGAGGTTCGTATTGTAGATGGTAGTATCAAAAATCATCAGCCTGGTGTTTTAGGTGAAGCCTAAATAAAAGTGAGTAATTAGAAGCAACTTTGCTTCATTCTTTGCACTCCTGGGAATCTAGCCTACAAAGAATGTACATGTGACATGTCTGACTACATGGTTTGCGTACTTGTGAGAACAGACCACCACAGCTAACATATTTCTCCACTTAAGGTCGAAGATGAAGATGTCCATTTTAATTTAATCCTGGCGAGGATGCTTCCTCCCCAGGAGACTGCTCCTGCAGCTCTGCTGGCTCACTCTTCGTTTTCTTCTTTAATTACTCCCTGATTGTTGGGCAAACTAGCCAGGCTGTAGTAGAGAGGAAATCATTGTCTGTTTATCTTCTCCCTGGGGAATTCATTCTACTTGTTTACGCATGTGTATGGCTGACTGAATAAAGTGATCCCTAATTAGAATACATGAAATAATCAATGTTCTATCTGGAGTCATAATTAATGCATTAGGAAGAATTTACTGCCAGGAAAATAGGTATTAACAGAAATGAGCTTATTCTGTCTGTGTTGATATATGAAGGACACCTTCAGATACAGTGCTTATCAAACAGAGCAACAATGGTATTTGCTAACAATGCTGGTGCACATCATTGGGACTGTAGGTTATTGCATATAAACTATATTCTATATGACATACCACAACAACAGAAAGCTGGTTTGACACCTTCATAAGTGTATCCAATAATTTAAAGACACAGAAAAAGAATTTTTTCCACTTTGCTGCTTTTCACATCAATCAGTAATCAAGTCCATCCCCCTCAATTCATCAGCCTCATCTACATAATCCCTCTACTAAAACTCCTCAGATAGTTGCAGGTTGTTGCCAGTTGACATGTACATCAGAAGGTCACGGTGTGGATTTCCTGTCTGTGGGAAATAGGAAGCTGTGAAGGAAAGAACAGAAAGGCTCAAAGGTTTTGCAGAGAACACTGCCATGGGGCTTGTAGGCTTGTAGGACATCTTCTTTCTCTAAAGATTTTTGTCCCCTGCCTTGAATTCTGGGGAGCAGGAGAGTGCGCTCTCCAGCATGTGTTCTGAGGACCAAGCTCACATCATGCTTTTATTTACTAAGTCATCTTGCCAGCCCCTGCCATACATTGTTTTCTTTCTCAAACATGAGTATCCTCCTGGGTGCCTTTAAGACTATACATGACTGACTTTTCAGCATCAGCCTCCCTCCAAGAGCCCTAACTTCCGTCACCTCTAGGGCAGTTTCCGCCTCCTTCCACTCCACAGTTCAGCTGGAGTTCGACCTTCCCAGCTCTCCCAACGGTCTTTTTCTTCACAGCCACTCTGCCACTGTGCACAGTGGTTGTCTTCTCTCCCTCGCTCTGGAGGCTCCTCACACTTCTCTACTCACATCAGCTCTTAGCCAGTTCACGGCTTTCCTCCCTTCCTGGTCTGGACTCAGTTGTCAATCATCTACATCACTTTCTGACCCAAGCTTGTCATTCCACACTCTCTCTTCTTGATGCTGCTTCTGTCTACCACATGACGTCATGACATCACTCTACCCTTGTCTGATCCTGAAGGCTTCTCTAGAATAAGATCCTGCGTTATGAGCATGTTTCGGATGATAGAAATTCCCACAGTGATGGGCAGCACTCCACAGGTGGTATAGCCTGTGCCTTTTGAGATGATCACCTAAATTCATCCTACACTTTGTTTCCAAGATGGCATACACATATATGGTGCGCGCGCGCGCGCACACACACACACACACACACACACACACACACACACACACATGCACGCATACTTAGGTAGAATACACAGAGGTAGCAGTCTAGCATTCTGTCACTAAGCCTTATGCAGATTTATCCTCTGCCACTTCCCAGTTTCTAACGATAAGAATTAGAGTTACTAACTGATTTCCTCATTGAAGACACATCCTCTCTCCTGGAGCCAGTGGTGACTCCTGTAGATGACTAGACTGGAGGGAATTGTTTATTAAATTGGTCTGATGATCCTCTCAATCAGTCTCTTGGGCAAGTTTGCATGTCTCTTATCCCTACTACAGACACATTTAAATAAACATCATCATCTCCAAAATAACTAAGAGTGTGGAGTTAAAACAGGATGGAGTTAAAGTTGCTAACACATGGGGCTCTGGGTTCAGAAGGACAGCCACAGTCCTAGCTCCATGGAGCCTCAGGGAGTCCAGTTCTAGGGAGTGTGATGGATCACCTCAGTTTTCAAACCTCATGGCACTGAAAAAACAACCTTGCAAAAATCAACACAAGACTCTGCCTTTGCAAAGTATACATTCAATTATAAGAAACTTAACTGTAAAGTACATAATTATGATCACCATCATCACTAATATTAGTATCGTTATTAGCCACCATTGTTTGTCCTATTAACAGGCAGAAAAGCTGGCCTAGTGTTCAGTCTGACCATAGTCTCAGTCAACAAAATGCTATGTGACCACAGACTATAACTCAGATAAACACATTGTATTCTGTACAAAGAATAGAACCACTGCTCAAAAGGATTGAACTCCTAAAACTCCAAGTACTCTGAAATAAGAGGCTAGATACAACCCATAATTATTCAATTTATATAAAATCAACGATCTGGAAAAAGTCATCTGTGAGGACAGAAATCAGAAAGGCAATTGTCGCTAGGAGGAAGAAGCACTGATTAACTAGGGTCAGGGGACTTCACAGAGTTTAAAACACCCTCAGTCTTGATTTGGGTGAGAGCAATTTAGGCAGTTTCATGTGGTGAAACTCATCAAACTCTTTACCAAAGTCGAAGAATTCATTTCAATGCAGATGGGATTTTTTTATATGCCTTTTTGTTTATAGAGAACTTTTTTGGGGTATTTTTATTTATCCATTTTTTTTTAATTTCAGATAAAAGCCTCTCCCCATTCTCTCCTCCCAGTCCCTCCCCATTTCCTCCCTCCCAGTACTCCATTCTCTCCTCCCAGTCCCTCCCCATTTCCTCCCTCCCAGCACTCCAATCCCCTTCTCTTCTGTCTCCATCCAGGAAAAGGCAGGTCTCCCATGATTATCAGTATAACATGGTATACCGAGCTGAAGCAGGACTAAGCACCAACCCCCATGTGTTAAGGCTGAGCAAGACAATCCAGCATGAGGAGTAGCATCCCAAAAGCCAGTCAAAGAGTCAGAGAGAGCCCCTGCTCCTGCTGCTAGGAGTCCCACAAGAGAACCAAGCTACAGATTGGTGCCTGCTCCAACTGTCATCAGAGAGGTCCCATCCAGGAACTAACGGAGGCAGACACAGAGACCCACAGCCAAATCATTAAGCAGCATTCAGGAATCCTGCAGAAGAGGAGGAAAAGGTGTTTAGGAGCCAGTGGAGTCAAAGACTCCATATGAAGGCTCAGACAATCAACTAACCTGGGCTCATAGGGGCTCACAGAGACTGAACAGGCAACCAGGGAGCCTGCACAGGGCTGACCTAGACATTCTGCAGAAGAATTTTTTTAAAGGGGAAATTATATTAAGGTAGAGTTGAGAATTTCTTGTTAATTTTTTTTTGTTCAGTGGACAAGAACAATACTGATGAAAAATAAAACCATGTGGGTTCTTCAAGAGCCAAGCACACCACAGATGCAAGAGGAAATGCTGCTTTCATCCCTATTTTCTCAGAGCCAGAGAAACTGGTTCTCCCCCAAAGGAGACAATGGGAGATCTGAGGAGCAATGCATGTATGGGAATATAACCCTTAAGAGAGCGGGGTGTGGATTCAGGAGCAGAAAGGGGTGTGGCGCTAAGCTGATTCAGCTCTGACTAAGACTCAGGGGATGCAGCACATGGGATCTCTCCAGGCAGCCTGGGCAGGCAGAAACATCAGTGGATGAGAAACATCAGAGGAAGAAGAAAGCCCTGACAGTGGCCGTCATCCTATCTTCACACATCTTTTGGGCTCGTCAAATTCTTTGCATCTTTGGTTGAGATCAATGGACCCCTTTAGCCTGCACTTAGGCACCATGATGCCATTCCTTCCTCTAAGATCAGAGAGTGGCCTGCTGTGCTGCCAGCCAGCTTCAGGCAGCAACACTAAGTGAATCTGAACAGTTATGAACAGTGACCACTGAGTCAGACAAGGTAAACAAACAGATGGCAGTCCAAGTCACAGGTCAGAGTATTGATCTGAAAAGCTGTATTTGGTACCTCCAGTAAGGGAGGCTTGGTGTCCTCCATTCTTCACAACCAGCCCTTCAAGGTGGCTTCAGTCTCTTGTGTGTCTGCTCTGTTACACATACACCTCAGGCATCCCGAGCAAGCCTCTGTGTGGCTGACGGGTAACACGGATTGCTGACGCTCGATGGTTTTCAGACTGTGAGGAGCGAGAGGGTGAATACAGGAGAAATTCTGACAGTTCCTATCCCGTAGTCGGTGCTTTCTAAACATTAAATTTTAGAATCACAAACTATTTTTATAAATATATTCTCATTTGGCTCCTGAACAATCTGAAGAAGCAGTATTTTATCAGGATTTACATAAGAAGCTCAAAGAAATTAAATGTAGTAACAGCTTTAGTGCTTGCCCATCAGAGATTGAGGAAGCAAGTTTATGTGACTTGCCCAAGGTCATGCAGAATGAGAAGCCCGAACAGCAAGAGTCCCAGAGAATAGGACTCTGTCCTGTTGTCTGGCTGCTCAGACCTTTCCTGAGCATTTTTATAAAACCGAGGCAGTTTAATAATGCAAATAGTGTACCATAATACCGTAAATATTTTATCTTTAAATATATTCTGTTGGTTTTCTTCCACTCAGGAAAAATGGTGTGTTGTGTTATGAATAGAAGGTCTTCAAATTTATTTCTATACTCTTGAATCTGCTTATGCTTCTGTAGGTATCAATACAGCAAATTTTTCTAGAACAAAATAGAAACAACTGTGTTGGCTTATAAGGGTCCTTTTTCTCACTCGCAATTGTTCCTATTGTTCTCTTGACCAGGTTGAACATGCCTAACGTAAAGGCCCCCAGTCCCAAGTGTCCCAAAATCCAAAGAATTTTGAGCACAAGTGGAAATTTTTACACTTGAGCTCATGTCACTTGCTCTAAAAATATCACATAAGATTATTGTCGGCAATGTGTGCGATGTGTATGAAAGAGAAATCTGTTGCATGTTCAGTCTTAGCCTCATCTTCAAGAAGTCCCAGCAGATGAACAAATATTTCAAAATCTACAAACTAGATGAATCTGAACTCATTTTGGTTTGAGGCACAGTGATAAGGATACTTAATCTGCACTGTGTGTGCACATGTGAAAGGTGTGTGTGTGTGTGTGTGTGTGTGCACATGCATGTGGGCACGAGCATGTGTGCATCTGTGTGTAGAGGCCAGAAATCAACCTTAGTCCCTGTCTCCTCAGACACTCATTGTTTTTTTCGCAGGGTCTCCCACTGTCCAGATGGTAAGTATGTGCCAACTTTAAACCTGGGTTCTCGGAATCAGATTCAGGTCTCACACAGTCAGGCTGTTGTTGCATAAGCCATGTCCCAAGCTCTCAGCTGGTGCTTCTGTGAATCAAGTGATTCAGACCCGACCCTTTCCCCCATCTTCATTTGTTTATTTACTCATGACTGTTCCTAGATGAGGTCCCTGGGAGGAATTTTTGGCAGTGTAGACCTGATCCAGAAAATGGCGTAAGATTAACTGTGTTTTGGCCAACAGGAAATCCATGGTATCTAGAAACAGGGCATCAGAAAGAACTAAGACAGGCTCAGGATTGGTTTTCCCATGGCTTTAAGGGATGCTGAAGATGGAGCTTGTATGTGACTCCACTGTGGAAATTTGTGAAGTCAGGAGAGGAAACACAAGAAAAGGGCAAGAGCTCTAAAAACGCATCAAGACTGCAGATTCTCAGAAGAGAACAAGCTCATTCTGGCTTTCTAATGGAGGGAACTGGAGTGATGTTATCTATTGGCTACCCCTTAAGAAAGGAATGGTACTTAGATGCAGTTGTTCTGTTTTGGTTGAAGAGTTTCCAAGTCTTGGCTTGGGGTCTATCATCCTCTACACCTGCCTCTTCGAGGTGATTTCTGTCTACTCTTTCTTCCTCTGTCCCTGGAATGTCACCCACACCCCAGGCATTTGAACCAAGTCCCCATGTATCTCAGGCTTTGGGAAAATAAGTTTGCCTTTTCTCTGTTTAGTGAGTTTTAACTGTTGTATATGAATCTTGAAGGTTTGATGGTGCCTTCTTTTTCAGAAGAGGGTCATGCCTCCATGCCAGGCAGAATGAGACGTGAGATGCACTTCATTTTAGCTCTGCAGTAGTGTGGCCCTGCCTCCTAGCACAGCCCTCTATCTGGCTGTGGCTCTTAGCAAAGACAGCAGTGTCTTTCCTAATATCAAACCTCTAAGTCTTCATTGTCTCCTCCGCTGTGCAAATTTGTCTTATTTTTCAAATATCATCCCTGGAAAATATCTTGAACATAAGTTGACCAAGGTCCTCTTATACTCTAATTTCATCTGTTCAGTCACTTGAGACTCTCACATCTCTGGGTAAGGTTTCCATTTTTTTTCCTCTGGCTTTGTGCACCAAATTGATATTGGTCCCCAAGGAGAGACAGCGCAGGAGATCCCTTTACCTTTATGTTTCCTCTTTAAGAGACTCCTGGGCTCTGTCTTTCATTTAAGCTGTTGCTAAGGGCAGTAGTCCGGGGGCCTCTTGGCTGATGGTTCCCGGTGTAGAACTCCGATCTGTAAAGGAACCACAGAAAAGCCACACTGGCCCCAGTGTTCCCCTCTTGCAGTTTCCAGTCAGAGAAAAGCTTCCTCCTACAGTGGGGGCTGCATGACAGGAGGGAATCTCACTGAGACAAACTGTTGGTCGGGCTTTCCATAGCCTTCACTCTGTTCTCAAGTGACAGAGAGACCTGGTCTCTGCATCTGTGTTGCTTAGATGGAGCTGTTCTGCCCTGAACTGCTGAGAAGGTCAAGGGGGAAGCTTGCTGTGGTTCAAATGATAGAACTCCATAGGGTCCATCCTGTTTCCTGATGCATTGATTTTCTTGAAGAAATGTTTCTTCATTTTTGGTATGTCTTTAGGACTACTGAAATTATTTCAGGTTTTAAGAATTATCTGTTCTCAGTTATTGTTTCTCTGCGAGTTGAGTTCCTCACATTGTAATTCACACAGGAAGCAATTAATATTTTGTGGCTTTTATCCTCTAAGAACTAACATAGGACCTTCCTATGTGTCATATATTTTCGTATTTATAATTATCTTAAGAAATAGGTGGCCATGTTATCCCCAAGAAGGTTAAGACCAAGGTTGCTAGTAATTTGAATATGTTCCTTTGCTAATCTGCTTCCTTAGGCTGAAACAAGATGGACAGATTCCAATACTCATGGTTTGGGTCACCTTGATAAGTGACAGGTGTCCTGATAGCATGGACACTGTATCATAGCTGATTGTTAGAATGACAAAACACACACACAAAACCAGAGACACACAGAGAGAAACAGGAGCACACAGACACATAAACACAAACACAGGGGGGAGAGAGAGAGAGAGAGAGAGAGAGAGAGAGAGAGAGAGAGACTAAACTTAAGCTTTGATAACCAAACATATTCCGTAAATGCCTCTGTCACAACCAATGTCTGGAACGCTTGTCTGCGCAGCAGGAACCTCACTGAGGAGCCACACGGGAAGCCAAGCCAGCTGCTGTGGAATTGTGTCCTCATGCAGAGAATCCAGTCCTATCTTTCTTCCTGCCAACAGTTTTTAGGATTTCCATATTTCGAGCTGACTCTGTATTCAATGTATAATTGCAATACAAGATTGAAGATGTCATTTTCAGTGCAATTTCAATGTGGTTTATACCCTTGCATTATTGAAATGGTTTGCTGGAAACAGCCCACTGCTCTGAAAAGAACCAACATAGCTAAGCATGGGGCCTCCAGATTCCTGCAAAAGCAGCCCAGCTGAAACTTAACCTGTTGCCGCTGCCGTTGTAATTTATTGTATTTGTGCTTAAGTTTCTTCAGGCAAGGTAGTGCCTTTCTCATTGTTTGCTAATAATATTGTGAGGGCTAAATTGAAGTCAGTTTAGAGGGCATTTCATAAATGTTTAAGGTTTTACAAACCCTGTCTGCAATGCACACTTAAAATTCAAATACCTTTTCTAAGGCAGAGGATCAGCCATTTCAGGCTAGCTTAAGCTGCATGGTGAGTTCTACATTAGCACGGACTATTTGCTACCCTGTCTCAATGAATGTATAAATAAAAATGAAGAAACTCAGTTATGCTGCAGACCATGCCGTGTGTGACGTATGTGATGTCGATGTTACCATGTCACTGGGACAGTAACAGGAACGGAGTCAGCGTTGAGGCTCATAAGATAGCCTAGGGATAGCTTTGGTCAGACTGTGTGGCCTGGAGAAAGCTAAACTTGTTCTCTATTTACGTGGGTCATTTTGCTTCTTGGGAGACATGGGAGGAGGATTAGTTTGCCCCAGTTTTAGTGCAGAGCATGTGTGAGGATAGGGAGAAATAAGTACAGCCAGCATGCTCACTTGTTATGCTGAGGCCCAGACTGGCCCATAAATGGCCAGAGTTTTTTAAAACAGTGATAATCACACTGTCCCATGTCTGTATTGTATTTTCTCACTCTGAGGTGTATTTTGACCAATTCAAAAGGCTCTCTATCTAGAATGATGTTCATTATATATGTCCATATGGAGCCTATGTGTTTGTATAGATATGATATTAGGTCACAAGTCAATGATTTGGCTTGTAAATTTGTTGTAGATGGACTGCTAGGTAGCCTCCAATGCTCCCCACACTTGGGTAACCCTCCTGAGAAGAGTAGGCAGAAACCATCAGTGTGCTTGATGTTATAGCCACTATGCTGTTACTTTATTTCATCAAAGGGACTTTTCAAATGGAAACCTGTTTCCTAATCAGTTGGGCAACCAAAAACTGGTTGGCTTTTTGTCAGCTTAACACAAATCTATACCCACCTGGGAGGTTGAGATAATGCCTCTGATAAGACCGGCCTGCAGGTGGGATTCTCAGGCATTCTGTTGACTGATAATTGATGTGGGAGGTCCCAGCTCAGTGCCTGCCGCAGCATCTCTGAATAAATGATCTGAATCAGAAAGCAGGCTGAGCAAGGCATAGGGAGCAAGCCAGGAAGCAGTGCTCCTCCATGGCCTCTGATTCAGTTTCTGCTTCCGGGTTCCTGCCTTGGGTTCCTGCCATGGCTTTGCTCAGTGATAGAGTATAGTCTGTGAGATGAAATGAGCCTTTTCCTCCCCAAGCTGCTTGTGATAATGGGTGGGGCATCCTTAATAACACAGAAACTTTAAATTGAACCTAGGGTCAGATTCAGAGTTTATGACAAGGTCTCCTGCTGACCTTTGAAGAAGTAACTGGGGAATACCGGGCAGCTTCTGGGAACTAAGTATAAAATATCAGGTCTTCTAAAATAAAGTTTGATGACCACACTTGCAGTTCTCTGTCTTGCCTTTGAACTCTTTTCCTGAGGCTGTGCAAACACTGTTACAGGGACCCACTTGTTATGCTAATGAACTGTAATGAGAAGACAAGTATAGAACAGAACCCTCCTTGGTGGCAGCAGACAGGTGTGGGATTGGAAAACATTGGTCTGATGTGAAAGGAGTCCTGGCTCTGTTGATTTCAGTCCCTTGGGACCTAAGCAGAGAAGCTCGGATGATGGAGACTTCTAGTCTGTAGCAAGTGTGTGGTAATATTTAGTACTGTTATTGCACACATGCAAGATTTATGCGTACATGTGTGCACAGCATGCACGTGTGTGGATGGAGACGACAGCTTTCAGAAGTCAGCCCTCTCCTTCTGCCATGTGCATACCAAGCACTTCCGCTGAGCTGTCTTGCCAGCCTCCTTGGTTGTTCTGAAGAACCAAGTTTATGGTAACCGGTTGTCTTAGTTACTGTTCTCACATCTCTGACAAAACACCCAGTAGACCCAAGTTAGAAAAGACAGATTCATGTTTGCTCATGGTTTCCAGGCAGGGGTTCATGTCAGCCATCATGGCAACCAGAATAGCTCCTGTCTGTGGAAGCAGTAACAAGAGGTTGGGGCTAATACTAGGGTCACACTGTAACTCAGAAGTTCCTTCTCTACAGCTCCACAGCCTGCTTCCTCCAGAACATCCCAGAATAGCCTAGCAGCTGAGAACCTCATATTCAAACAACCTGTAGTGATGGTTGCACACTATGAAGAAGAGTTCCACAAAGAAGACTTCAGACCTCACAGTAGAAGACCTGACTGGGTGCAAATGAGCCAACCCCATCCATTAGTGTGTGCACCATCAGGGAGGACACAGATCCAGGGGCTTTGGGCATCACTTTTTATGAAATAGCCCTTATCTCCAGAAACTGAATTTTTGTTAGACCTTGTAAAGAAGTTAACACTATTCCTTGAAACCATTTACACTTTGCATGCATCCTGTTTCCCTACAGTAAACTCAGCCTTTTAGGTTGAACATGTTTCTATTGAACCTGTTTCCCTACAGTAAACTCAGCCTTTTAGGTTGAACATGTTTCTACTAAAACAGTGCAAGCAGCCTTACCCTGCCTTGGATTTCCCACGTGATCAGCTTTTACAACCTAAGCTAAATACATAGCTTTAATTTTATTTTTTCTGTTTTATTCTTATTCGTTTTACATACCAATTACAGTTCCCCCTCCTCTTGCTCCCCCACCACTCTCCCCCCAAGGCCCCCATCCACTCCTCTACTGTTCAGAGAGGGTAAGTCCTGCCATTGGGAGTCAATAAAGCCTGGCATATCAAGTTGAGGTAGGACCAAGATCCTGCTCCCTGCGTCAAGGTTGAGCAAGATATTTCCAGTATAGACAATAAGCTCCAAAAAGCTAGTTCATGCACCAGGAATAAATCCTGGTCCCACTACCAGGGGTCCCACAAGCAGACCAAACTACACAACTGTCACCCACACAGAGAGAGCCTAGTTTGGTCCCATGCAGGCTCCCAGCTGTCAGTCTAGAGTCCATGAGCTCCCATTGGCTGGGCTTAGCTGTCTCTGTGGGTTTCTCCGTCATGAGGTTGACTCCCCTTGCTCATATAGTCCCTCTTCCCTCTTTTCTAGTGGACTACAGGAGCTCAGCCCAAAGCTTGGTTGTGGATTTCTGCATATCTGCTTCCTTCAGTTACTGGATGAAGGTTCTATGATGACAATTAGGGTGGTCATCAATCTCATTACAGGATAAGGTTGTTCAGGTACCCTTCCCATTAGTGCTAGGAGTCTTAGCTAGGGTCATCCCAATAGGTTCCTGGGAATTTCCCTAGCATCAGATTTCTCCCTAACCCTATAATGGCTCCCTCTTTCAAGACATCTCTTTCATTGCTCTCTCATCCATCCCTCCCCCAACTCAACCATCCAGTTCTCTTATATTCTCATCCCCTTCCCCTTCCCTTTTTCTTCCATCCCACCTCCAGTTTACCTAACAAATTTTAATAGATTTAATTTTAAATTGTATCTGTTAGGAAATTTTCCTAATGCAAGCTCTCTGCCGATGCAAAAATTCCAATCAAGCCAAATCACAACAAGCCAAATTAAGAAATATCCAGGCTTAATGGGATTTCTGAGCTCTCGGGTGACCCCGAGGGGGAACCAGGAGGCTGCAAACATGACCACCAGGTAAGGAAGAGGAAAGAGACCACGTGTCCTTCTTCTGGGAGCTCACTCAAATACCCTGTGGGAGTGATGCTGACCCCCTCCCCCCAGAAAGGGGTCAGGACCTGGCATGCTGGGATTTGGAGTTCAGACCAATACAAGCCTCAGGCCTGGAGGCTGGGATGGATGCGAGGGGCTGGGAGCTACACTCCCAACTTAACATTCCAGACTCTTTGGATATAGGGGTGACAGGAAATTGAAGTAATAATTGTGACCAACAATTTAGGCTCTCTAGGAAAAAGGGGTGTTGACTCAAGTCTGACTACTTCCTGAGGGTATAGGGTGACATGGGGAAGGGGAGAGCTAGGTGGTGGTGGGTCCATGCTCAGTAAAAGCTGTGGCTGGAAAGGCATCCATGTACTGTCACCCCAGAGACATCAGGCATCTGTTCCTTGGGGGAGGTGAGAAGGTAGGTGTCTAGGAAGAAAATATAGTTATTACCAAAGATGAGTGTGCCAGGATGAGGAGGGAACGTGAACTTTTATAATACCATTGACTCCCACCACCTCCTGGAGAGGACCGAGAAGGGCAGGTTTAAAGAAACCAGAAACAAAATAAAACAAAACAAATATGCATCTTAGATGTTGGGAGCAATCTGTGGGCAGAGGGTGTTGTCTCTGGTTTTGAGTGCCATTCAGGGTCAGTTGGTGTCAGTATAGTAACTCCTTCCCTTGTAAGACTCCATTGAAGATTATGCAAAAAGAATTCCTCATTTCCTTCCCAGTCCTTATTTTCTGGGCTGCTCAATAATGACAGAGCAGAACCCTTTATTGGGAATCAATGGAAGACACAGGGAAAGAAGCGGAGAGTTCAAATTTGGGCTCACCTTGTTTTATATCCCTCCAAGAGGAGGCATGTTCTCATTCTTGGGTGCAATACCACTGCAAAGGTTAACCATTCTCAGAGATGCACGCTTTCACCCAAACATTTTTATGCAAATACTCTATTTGTAATTAGAACCCAGTGGATCTTCCTTGTAGTTAATAAGCCAATAGCTCAAACATGTACTGACATGTAGAAGCGAGTTTGCCCTTTCTCTCAAGGAAGCTGACGAATCAGACAGAATAAACATCTTCAAAAATCTATGGACACCAAGTGTGAGTATCACACCATGGAACAGGAGCTAAGTGTGTGTCAGAATGTTATAGACCATCACCTCCCCGGTGCGGATGCTGCTGTAATTCTTATTCCAGAGACCTGATCCACTTTGGATCATGCAGTTTCATGACAGTTTAAAAAATCTATGTCTTGGCTTCAGTAATGTTAGGTCTTCATCCCATAAATATATTATTGGTCCAAAGTGGCAAGAATAAAAGATCGACCCCTACCCACCAAGGCCCATCTCCAGAGCTCCGTGCTGTAGAGTCTGATGTCATAGAACGAATTATGTAAATAATACTGAGAAAGAGCAGCCCAGAGGAAGAAATGACTGAATTATAGTCACGGGCTGAAGTGTGATGGCAATTTCCAGACTCCTGTTTTGCTCTCTGGGTTTTTGGTGACATTGGATCCTGACAGCCCTGAGTGATGAGGCTTCCCTGAAGGACAGGATGACAGAAGCCTGCAGTGCAGAGGGCAGACTGTGCACACCTGTCATCTACAGCAGTTCCCAGAGCCTGCCTGACTGTGCGGCCTGCTGTCGCCCTATAGCCCAGGGTTGCTCCTCTGCCCTTACACATGCCAACACAGAGAGAGCTAACTACCCCGAGGGGTGCCTACTTCCATCTGAACTAATTCCTTGTAGTGTCTAATTAACATAGGCAACTGTAGGAAAAGTATGAACACTAAATTTGAAAACCTTCACTTTCTAATTGGCTGTGATTTAAAACAGACAACAGCGTTTTAAAACGTTTTGTGAAGAAAAGCTTATTCACCCAGTCATTCCTGTTTCTCTTGATCTCTAGGGACACCAGCTGAGACCCAACAGTGCTGGGTGTGGGTAAGAAACACTTCCTGTTTAGAGGACACTCAATTCAGAAAGGAAGAGTTCTGCCTCTATTCATAACCAAAATGACTGAGTTACCAGGGTTTGAGGACAACATAGGAGCTTCTGGCAAGAAACAAAGCAGAATCCTGGCCCTGTGGAAAACACCCAGGTAGGTCTTCTAAGTTACCAGTATTAAAGTAGCCTGCTAAGTGTTAGGTTCCATTATGGCATTTTCATTTAAAAAAAAAAAATGTTGTTTTGTCTTGTTCCCTCCCCTCCCCTTGTGTCTGCCCATACCCACTGGCCTCCTTCCTGCTTCCTGTCATGTGTGTCCTCTGCTTCCCTTCCCCATCACCTCTTGTTCCTGTCTTGTGGTCTCCTTTGTAGCCTATGCTCTCAGCAACCACCATGTGTGTGTCTGTGTGTGTGTCTATAGATTACAAGCGGATGGCAGAAAATGTGACTGTAACATTTATGACCCAGTTTTCTGCAGCTTACACACATCTCTTTAACTCATTCACAGGCGGCCTTTGTGAGGATTGCTGACGTTTGCTGAGGGCAACCTTCTGTTCTAAAGATAATCCTGTCTTCTGAAATTCTAAGAAGAACCCTCTGAGAAAAAAATTTTTCTCCCAGTTTCTCAGAATATAAGTAACGTTTCTCTGACAGTAAAATGGAGTCAAAAGAGGACTGGTCCAAATAATTGTGGGTTTTTAAATGAAGCTGACCGAGTGTGAATCTTGAGGTTGGGAGTTGACAAGTGAAGCCTATTGACTGCAATTTTGGTCATGCTTTGAGTTTGCTGTCATGTGATGAGTTTTCCTTCTCCCAGCTGTGCTACAACCCAGAGCACATGCCCAATGGATGAGGGATGGGACCACAAAGCTAACTTTGTGCAGCCTGTTTTGGCTGTGTATTTACTGTAGCAAGGAAATGGTCATAAACTAGGCGCCCATCAAAAGATGAACGGATGGTGAAAATGGGGCCCATAAATAAAGTGGGGTTTTATTCCGCTGTAAACAATTGAAATTATGTATTTTTATAAGAAAACAGATGGAAATGGAAAATATTGCCTGACTCGAATGGACAAAATCACATGTTTTCGGTCACTTGCTTTTTATACATACATATATGCATATATTCATACACATACATACACATGCACATACACACGGTGGTGGAAGAAGGTCTGTAAACTGACAAGCAGACCACAGGCAAGAAAAAGAGGTGGGAGGGGATTAGAAAGACAGCTGTGACAGGAAGTAGGAAGAGACACTCGATGTGGGAGGGCACGGGACAGAGGAGGGCACGGGGGCGGAGGAGGGCACGGGGGCGGAGGAGGAGGGCATGGGGGCAGAGGAGGGCACGGGCACGGGGTAGAGAAAAAAGTATGGAGAAGGAGCAACACAAAAATATTTTGTACAGAAATGCCGTAATGAAACCTGGCAGTAAGCTAACTGGAATTCTAAGCCTACTTGCTTTGGAGACTGAATCTCACTGCATCGCTCTGGCCATCGCTGAACTTGGGTGAGCCTCTTGGTTCTGGCTCCTGGGTTCTGGATTACACAAGTGTGCTACAAACTTTGCAGATTCTACACTTATCATTACTATTTCTTTCCCCCAGTTTTTCTTTAATTTCATGTTATTCTTTTCCTAAACCTTGACAGCTTTCGTTTTCCCTATTGAGTGAATTTTTAAAGAAATACATATATTGTCTTTCTTATGCCAAGATCAGGGAGTCCCCCAAAAGCCAACTAGGGGACTTAGTCCTGTATGTAAAAGCAAAGACCCTTTACTCTGTTTTTCAAGATAAGGTTTCTCTGTGTAGCTTTGATGCCTGTCCTGGAACTAACTCTTATAGACCAGGCTGGCCTCTGCCTCCTGAGTGCTGGGATTAAAGGTGAGCACCACCAAGGCCCGCAAGCCTTTATTCTTATTCAAGTTTGAACTTGGACTCTCTAAGTATCCAATGTACTGGATTGATCAGAGAGCCTGAGCCCAGTTGTTGGGTTTTCATAATAGCAAAGGTGGGGGTGAGGGATTTCTAAGGCTCAGGAGCCCTGATTGGCTGACATTTGTGTGTGTGTGGGGTATCCTGCTGAAAAGCAATGGGTGTGTGCTGATAGCTGATCCTATCTACAAAGGTTGGAATGTTAGGAATTTCTTAGGATGGTCTTTCTTGGAATCAGGTATTTCCTTAGGGTACTCCTAATACTCCAGCCACTATTGAGCTTGTCATGGCTGGGTACTAGAGTCTCACAATTATTGTTATATTTCTGAAGTGGTTTAAAAGAGACATAGGGGCAGAAAAACAAAGGAATGTCTTAGAGACGGGTGGGAGGTGTTTATTGGTATGCATGACAAGGAGCCATATTTCCATAACACATGGGTGGTTGTGAATGCCTGGTGAGAAAAGATGGCTGCTGCCCATAATGGAAGTGAAAGTCAGCGCAACTTGTATTTTGCATTCTGTCTCTTCCAGAGTTGCCTTGCCTGGCTACAGGGGAACAGAGAATTGTAGCCTTTTAACAGGGAATTATTCCAAATATTAAGGAGCATAGTATTTATTTGGGAGCTAGGTGATGGGCCCCCAAAGAGTAAAAAAGCGAACCAACTACATTCCTCTAATCATTAATCTTCCATTACTGTTGCTTGGTGCTTTGGTTCAATTTTGTTTTTGTTTTCTTTTTTAATTTGTCTATTTTAACATGTCTATTTCTTTTTTAATATGTCTATTCAAAATTGAAGCTTCCATTTTCCATTTTCGATTTCATGCCTGTTTGAGGCTCCTCAGTTGATTGTACAAAATGCAAACTGACATCTAATAGATTGTTTGCAGGTTTATTTAATGGATATATATAAATAACTCATGTGAAATATTTTTATGAGATTTTGCTTTTATCCATCTTAAATTTCATTTATTTTAAACCAATATATGGAGATTGTTTTAAAAATTAACAAATACACAAAAGTTTTTAACAAGCATACTTTCTTCCCTCATTCTTCTGAAGCCAATTGCATTTTAAATTCTGAATCTTGTTCTCTCTGTCTCTCCCTCATGCTCATGCAAACATTCTTCCAGCCCTTCAGTGCTCTAAACAATTTCCTGATGTAATAAATTATGCTACTGAGTACAAAGTTCTTTTTATCTTTTGTTCTCTTTCAAGTCCATTTTATATAATTTATTTCAATTATTAATATCAACATTTAATGCTTCAATCATTACAACTACAGCACTTTATCAAATTCCCTTTTAAAACTCTTCTTGCTGTTGGTTGTAATTTACAGTTTCCAGCTCTCCCATAACTCTGTACCAAGGGCATTGTAACCACCTGCCACCTCGCAGCTGCCCCCACAGCTGGAGAAATTGCAAGTAACACCCCATGGTGCCAGACCTCACAGACCAGGCAGACCCTTAGCCAGAAATAGACTCAACTTTAACATTCTGTTTCAAATGGGACATTCCTAAAGACACAGTTAGTGGATGCCTTGGCGGCTTTTGAATTCTGGGTTATAAATAACTTTTTCTTTCCATGTTTTTGACAATATTTTCTGGCTCTAGGTTTCCATTTTTACTTTTCAGACATAGTTTTTATTCTCTGGATTCCTAGGACATAGTGAAATATCATTCTGCTTATATAAGTTTGCATTCCCTTTCTTCTCAATCATATCACATACACCTCTACTGGCCAAGAGCCTGTTAGAAAGGTTAGTGGAGAAGTTTGCAATTGACTCAAATAGAATTTACGTTTGCAGTACACAAGGTAAACCAGAAATGTGGGGATACATTTATTAATCACTACGAAGTCAAAAATAGGAGGCCCTCGTTCTGCTGTCTGCAAGGCTGCGACAGGCTATTTAATGTTAGACAGTAAGCCAACCTACTCATGTGGCCAGTCAAAGGCTCTTAGGAAACACAGCACACGTATGTTTTTGCTTTATACACAAACCATTGGTGCAGGGATCGGGACAGGCTGTCGTGGCATCGAGCTCCCAAATTCAAAGGGAAAAGGAAGAAGTGAGGCCTGGCATGTCTTGATATTACTCCTTAACTAAGAATTTTACTCTTCTCTAAGACATGAGCACATGAGAAAATAGGGAAAATTGGGAATGTTCTATTATGTGTTCTCCTGGCACATCTATGTGTCAATTCCCCAGGGCAATAGACTATTTACAGCTTAAAGACTTAAAGCAGCAAAACGTATTTCAAACCTTTGGAAACCAGAAGTTTGAAACCAAGATCTTAGTGGTTTGCACTCCTACTATGGTTTGAAATTATCCCACAAAGTCATTAACTGCTAACTTTATCCTTAGAACACTATTCAAACATTGGAGATCTAAAAATTGATTAGGTCATTAGCTTTCATCCTCAGAATTCGTGAATATGTCTGTGCCAGGTACAGCTCACTTGTCAATGGGTAGATTCCTTCCAACAGAACGAACTTACTCAACCCCTCCACATTCCAGCTTGGGATGTGTGATGGCTAATTTTTACCATTTGATTGGACTGAACCATACTTAGGAGATTACTAATGGATTCTTCTGAGTGTGTCTGTAGGTTTCTAGACACAGGTAGAATTAGAGATAATAGTTGGAAGGAGAATATTTGCCCTGAAGCTGGGCAGCACCATCAAGATGCAAACAGCAACTGTACTTTAGTTTCCTGGGCACCCAGACCCGAATAATCACACAGAAGCTATGTTAATTACAACCCTGCTTGGCCGATGGCTCAAGTATATTTCTAGCTGGCTCTTGCATTTCAAATTAACCAGGCAGGCTGTCACCACACCTTTAAGCCCAGCACTCAGGAGGCAGAGGCAGGTGGATTTCTGTGAGTTCAAGGCCAGCATGGTTCCAGGACAGGCTCCAAAGCTACAGAGAAACCTTTTCTCGAAACAAACAAACAAACAAACAAAAATTTAACCATTTAATTAATCTGTATATCGTCACAAGGCTGTGGTTTACTGGTAAGTTCTGACATCTTTCTCCTTTGGCCTGACTCTGTCTTCTCTCTCCCTACAATAGGTATAGTTTTCCTGCCTATCTACATTCTGCCCTGCCTTAGATCAAGGCAGCTTCTTTATTAGCCAAAGACAATAAAACATTTATAGCATACAGAGGGGAGTCCCACATCATCTCCCCTTTTCTGCCTAAATAAAAAGAAAAATTTTAAATTTAAATAGTAAAATTACCTATAACAAAACAAGTATCAAGCAAGAATTGTAGCTACACTATTTAGTCTATTTGTATCTGGCAAAATTAAAGAAAATAGTCTATTATCTATTTTACCTTTGTGAGTCTAAAGTTTTATATCCAATTTATCCTTTTTATGACTAAGAAAATGTAGTAGGAGGCTACTTGCTTGTTCCCGGCCACTTAGACCCTAAATAATCACACATAAACTATATTATTTAAATCCTTGTTTTGCCTAATAGCTTTAGCTTCTTATTAGCTATCTCTTACATTGTAATATAACCATTTCTATTAACTTATATTTTACCAAGAGGCTTGAGGCCTACCGGCAAGGTTCCAGCTGGCAGCTCGTGTCTTTCCCCTCTGGCGGCTACATGGCACCTCTGTGCTGCCCTGCTATAAACCCAAAGAAGTTTCTTTATTAGCCTATGGTATTCACAGCACACAGAGAGGAATCCCACATTAAGAAAAGCTATAAATTAAATATCTGTCTTTAACTCCATCAAAGACTCCAGAAGGATATAGTATTACCTAAGTAAACAGGAAATGCATTATAAGCAACTTCCAAAACTATAGAATTGACAGAAACATCTCATTGTCTGGAGAGTCACCCAAAGTTCTTCTGTAATGTTGGGATATCAATGGATGCCTGACAGGCCTATATTATTTGGAAAACTTTTCCATGAAGCAGGAAATTTCAAAGATTGTTTTACCTATATTGGCAGTTTGTCAGTCATTTTCTTCTGTATCCTGCAGAATGTCTGGCAGTTTCTTTCATGAAGCAGGAATCTTGAAGGACCATATAACCTTCTTTTGGCAAGTTCAGCAGTCATTTGTCTGGGCAGCTGTTTCAGCCTGTGCCAGACCTTGGCATCCAACACATGATGACGATTTTCCAGATGTGTTAAACTGTCTAAGTTACTGAGAGGTGGAGGCTTACATCCAGATTTTAAAGGAAGAGTGGGAAATCTTGATTTAAAAAAAGTGTGTGACAGATCTGGAGTCACTGTGGGCTGCCTGTGATGCTGGGAATTATAAAATAAACCCAGAACCTCACTGAGTATCCTAAGGCACTGTAAATACCAGCAACATGGGGTGGTTTCCAAAGAAACAACAGGCAGTGAGCAAAGTCATCCATGAAGTGGCAGAGAAGCTATAAGAGCAGAATCTATCAAGGCTACAGGGCTGGTATCTTAGGGTTTCTATTGCTGAGAAGAGACACCATGGCCATGGCAATGCTTACAAAGGAAACAATTTAATGGGAGTGATTTGCTTACACTTCAGAGGTTCAGTTCATTTATCATCGTGGCAGGAATTAAGGCAGCATGTAGGCAGACAAGGTGCTGGAGCTGAGAATCGTGATCCAAAGGCAACAAAAAGTGAATTGAAATACTTGAGCATAGGGGACCTCAAAGCCAGCCTCCACAGAGACACACTTCCTCCAGCCAGGCCCTACCTATGCCAGCAAAGGCATACCTCCTAATAGTGCCACTCTCAACAAAGGTGAACTGAGACACTTGAGCATAGGGGACCTCAAAGCCAGACTCCACAGTGACACACTTCCTCCAGCCAGGCCCTACCTATGCCAGCAAAGGGACACCTCCTAATAGTACTATTTTGTTTGGGGACCGTTATCTTTCAAACTACCACAGCTGGGCTTTCCAAAGCTTTTGGGAACTCATCCTACTACCCTGTGCCTTGAATGCAAACTGGAGAACTAAAGGATTTAATGTTGGCATTGCTTAGTTTAGTACATGCTTTGGTTCTTTAAAAAATTATTAGATTTGATGTGCATGTGATAACCACAGAGGCCAGAAGATGACATTGGTTCTCCTGGAGCTGAAGTTACAGGCAATTGTGAGCTTCCCTACTTGGGTGCTGGTGACGGAATGTGGGTCCTTTGGAAGAACAGCAAGCACTCAGCCTCTGGACCATCTCTTTCCTGGGATCTCTCTCTCTTTAAACATTTAAAAATGCAAATGTTCAGTCTGTGCTATTGTATATTGATATTTTGTAACATCAATCTTTATAGATACTTACCTCTTAGATTTTTCAACTGTCTTTTTATTTATTCTTTATGTCTTTCATACCATGTGTCTCAGTTCTATTCAGTTCCCCATGCCTTGTACCATTGTACCCACCCTCTGCCTCTGAATCCCCCACCTCAAAATGAAGTAAAAATTAAGAGTAAAAAGACAAAAGAAAAAATCTCATTGTGGAAGCTGTGGTGTGACACAGTGAATCATGAAGTAAACCCCTTTGACATTTTACTTGCAAGTGTTTGAGGTTTGAGTTCTCTGGTTTCTGTAACACTAATGATACTGGGCCCTCACTAGGTATCCTCTTAGATATCCTGTTGCTGTCCTGTGTTGTGGAGATCCTGTAGCTTTGGTCCTGCAAGAGCGGCCTCTTCACATGCTCCAGGAGATCATAGATGGGGTGAATGTTGAGGTGGGCCAACTAATAACCCTGGTTCTGGGCCTGGGAAGTTTCAGGGTTGGTCAGCTTGTCCACTCCCCTCCAAGCCCCTATCCCGCTGAAAGTCCTCAACCACCAGGTTAAGCTCCCCAGCTAGGCCACCCTGTTCAGCAAGGGGGCTTCTTTAATGCACTCAGGGTTGGCTCTCCCACACCTGCACCATCAGGACCAGCTCTACTGTGTTGCCCTGAAGAGGTATAGGGGCCAATCAACAAAGTGCTGCAGCTGGTGAGGGGCAGGGAGAGCTCTCCCACTCTTATGACCTCTGGGCCAGCTCTCCCACCTGCCACCCTACGTATATTTTTTGTTAATGTTAAGCATTGGGTGTCTCTTTTATTTTCCTTTTCGGAAGGGGCAAGGGATTTTTAAGGTCGATTGCTCTGCACTTAATTCAAATTCTATCTTGAATAAGAACTGTACACACACTTTCTCAGTATTGTATCATTGATGTAAAAACATATACTAAGGTGCTAATGATTATTTAAAAGCCATGGCTACTCTTAAGATCAACAGTGATGTCATTTCTTGTTACAATTAGGTTCCATCAATTAATTTGTTGGTGCTTTGGGGGTACCCATTGTATATGGAGGAGAGTTATCTTACTCAGAAAAAGAAGAGGGTTTGTGAGTCACAGGGAGAGAGATTGGGATGTATGTTCCTCCCATTAAATTATGTACACTTTATTGAAGCCTGGCTTTTATTTTAAACATTAATTCATTCACTTACTTATTCATTTGAAAAATGATTATTTAGTACCTAATAACTAGACAACATTTGTTCCCCAAATACTGAATTAAATTTGCCAATGCTTTCACAAAGAGCATATTGATTTTCTGTTTCTGTAAATAGATTTCACCATCATCTTTTTTCACATTTCAGAGAACTTGCTTAAGCTGGTACATTAATATTGACTCAAAATGTTTATTGTTGACTAGTGCCTGAACTAGCCAACACCTCAACCTTGTCCTTTATTTAAGTAGCTGTTTATTATAGCCCCTAATATAGAGAATTCATGCAAAGCTATAATTCCACTCATGCATATTCATGAGCGGTGATTCAGTTGTTATTCTCAGCAACATGCAAGGTAGCTCAACTTGTGCTACAGTCATTTAGGATTAGAAGCAGAAGAGGATATTGAAAAGCAATTCAGGAGAAAACATTGGGCAGAAGCCAGAAACTCTTGCTTGGGTTCCATATGGTGGCATTCCCTCGCCTTTTCATTGCTGCTGATTTGAGATCTCAGCAGAGGAAGGGGAGCAGTACTCAATGACAGTTTGGAATATTGCTGGTGTTAGGCATACAGCAGCCACATGGAGTCAGGCACATCACATGCCAATGAGGAGCTCTGGCTGCCTGCTGGCTGTGCTAACATACGTAGCCAGTTATCCTCCATGTCCTCAACTGCAAAACAGTTCCTTACAATGATGATTTCACCATTCATAATGTTCATTCCTATTAAGAGAAAAAAAAGCCATGTGCTCTTTAATCTGTTGACTTTCATATCTTGTAATAATGGAGGCCACACCATAAAATGGCAGAGCCATTTCACAGCTCTTACCCAAATGAAAAATCACCAAAGTACAAGAGAATTGAAGGGAAGGTCTTTCTTAAAGGTGAATAGACACCACCAGGTGTAACTCCTGCTGAGGTCCCTAACCAGCCATCAGAGCTTCATTTTCTACTTAGGCTAGGAGGAAGTGGGACCAAGGGGGAGGTAAGGCTTCAGCCAGGAAACACGGTGTAAGGAGAAGAGTCAACAGACAGGGGAGCCAGACAGGGGACAGTTTATACAGTTTCAAGTTCCCAAGCCCCATAGGTTGACTTATCTGATGATTCACAGTGGAAGGGAGAGGTGCCTGCATTGCTGAGCCTTTACCAAGTGGTAGCCACACAGGATTGCAGCACACACTTGCCCCACACAAAGAGGAATGGTGGAGTCTTCACATATATGGATATGTTTCACAGCATGGGTGGCTTCAGTATGAAATTACCCATTCTTCCAAAAGGTATTCATTGGGTGATGATGGAGGGAAAACAGAAGCCCACCCAACTGGTTGTCCTTGAAGCTTTCCTCTGCCTGCCAAGTCATGGTCTGCTTGGGTCTTTTTCTTTTTTTTATATCGTTTCATTATGTAGCCCAGGTTTTTTGGGACTCTATATTAGCCCAGGCTGATAGTCCCCCTACCTCAGTCTCCTAAGTGTTCAGTGCTTGTATAACAAGTACACTTATCATCCAACTATCCATGCTTCATTCTTTTGGTCTTAAATCTCAGGTACAGTTGTAGGTTTATACAAGAATTCTCAGATAGTGTTTGAAGAAACAAATCAAATCAACCATAGTAACGACATTTATTTTTTATTTGTGCTATAAGTTAACTGAAGCATGTGGTTTTTATTGCTTGTTGGAGACCATTTCTATTTTCTGTATTTAACTGGCTAACTTTCATTTGATTTAAGTTCCTGGGATTACTGGAAAGATGATACATACATTTTGACCTCTTCCCCTTCATGATGACTAAAATCTTTACTTCACTTTAGTCTAGATTGCATACATATTAAATTCCCATTGCCCTGCCTGCCCATGATCTATCATCCAGTCACATATCAGAAATGCTCTACTTGGCCTATTTGTACACTTGTAACAACTGAATGAGTAAGTAGGAGGTGACTGATAAGAACAGACAGATAAGATAAAATGCAGGATGCCCAGTAAAATCTAGGTTTCAGATAGGCAATATAAAATTTCTCAGAAATGTATGCCAAATATTGCAGGGGACACACTGGTACTATTTCTGTATCTGCCAAGACTGACATGGAGTGAGATAAGCAACAGTTTCTAAGGAACTGAGATGAGGCTTGGCAGACTCATAGTGGGTCTTTCAGGCATCTTTCACTTGGTCAGGGCAGTTTTATTCTCTCCACTTGGGGCTCTATGCTTGCTGCTCTGCCTTTTGCTGGTGCATTCTTAACAAGAGTGCAGTGGTTACTCAAATACACAGCAAGTATAATTTTTGTCCCTGTGTTGACCTTTGTTTATTCCTAACATAAGCCTAAAATTGTCAAGATCTGTATCTTCTCAGAGTATTCATCGGACAGAAAACAGTATCAATGTTTATTGTTTTCTTTTTAAAGTTTAGTACAAATACAAGCGTGAGTGAAGCATGGAGAGACTGAATCAAAGAGTGGTAGGAATTGGAGAGTACTAGACTGAAAGTCTAGTGAGAGTGCATAGTTCTCTACTGGCATGCTATATGTGGTTGATATCTATCATTTGCCAAGCATGCAGGGTGCTGATAAAAGTTACAAAGTCACATGTGAAAAATTGTTGCTGTACTCCAGTAGGTCATGGTCCTGGTGGAAGAGACAGAATCTGGGACTGGTAACAAGGGACTGAAGACGAAGTAGCCCTGCAGCCAGGGAGAGAGAAGTGACAACAGCGAAGGGCATGCATCATGTCATCTATATCTCTAGTCACCTATATACCTGGATATATACACGTGCAAAATCTGTCTGTTGTGTATATGCACCCGTGTTTGTGCGAGCAAGTGCATACCAGTGACAGATTGACATTTGGAGCACCCTAGTTATTTTTCTGTTGCAATGGTGAAACTGATGCAAAGAAACTTGGAAAAGAGAAGGATTTTTTTGGCTTACCCTTCAGATCACAGTCTATCCTTAAGGGAAGTCAGAGTGGAAACTGAAGGCAAAAACTTTAAGCAGAAACTGTGGGGAAACGCTGTTCCCTAGCTCTGGCTCACTCACCCATAGACTTCTGCTTGGAGAGCTTTTATATAGGGCCCAGGACCACCTGGACCTGGGGATGGTGCGGCCCACAGTAGGCTGGGCCCTCCTGTAGGTTCCAGACTGTGTCAAATTGGCAGTTAATGCTAATGAGCACATTTTGTTTTCCTCAAACCTCTTCTCTGTCTTATTGATTATAGACTTTTACTGACCCTAGAACCCAGCAGATCAACTAGGGCCATGTAGTGATATTTTATTTGCATTTTAATAAGTAAAACTTGCCTGAAGATCAGAATGTAAAGCTAAGCCACTAGAGGCCAGGGAATGATGTCACACACCTTTACTCCCAGGACTTGGGAGACAGAGGCAGAAGGATCTCTGTGAGTTCAAGGATACCCCAGGCTACAGAAGACTGATTCAGAAAGAAATCCAGGTGGTGGCGGCTCATACCTTTAACCCCAGCGTTTGGGAGTCACTCACTTTTAATCCCAACACTGGGGAGGTAGAGACAGGAGCAGTATGACTGGGCAGAGAGAGGCACATAAAGGGGAAGAGACAGGAACTCACTGGAGTGTGGAGTCTGAAGGTATGTGGAGACAGGATCTCGCCCCTCTGGTCTGAAGATTTGGTAGAGGTAAACGGTCTCTCTAGTGGTTGGCTGCTTTGCTTTTCTGATCTTCACCTTGAACCCCGATATCTGTCTCTGCGTTGGTATTACCTCCAGCTGCTGAGCTTCGGGGTTTTACCTTTCTCTGCTTCCCAGCATTAGGACACAGGTGTGCACCATCATGTCAAGATTTTAGATCAATAATGGGAACCTGAACTCAGGGTCTCACATACACACGTGCTCAGTGCTTTACAGACCGAGCCGTCTTCCCCAGCCAGCATCTTTTTTTATTTTAAATTAAGTGAAGTGTGTGTGTGTGTGTGTGTGTGTTTAGAGTGAGAAATGTGGTGTGGTGTGTATGTGTGAGTGACATAACATGCTACATGTGTAGAGGAAAATTTTGTGGAGTCATTTTTCTTCATCTACTTTTACACAGATTCCAGGAATGAAAATCAGGTCGTCAGTCTTGTGTGGTAACAACTTTGCACATTGAGTCATCTTGCTGTCCCATAAAACCCCAAAACATCTTGCAAGCAAAGAAAGCAAGCATTTTTTCAACTCTTAAAAGCATGACTAGGTTTAGCCATAGTTTGACATTACAGTGATATTTTATTTGTGTTTTAATAAACAAAGCTTTCTTAAGATCAGAGTTCTAAGTTAACCACTAGAGGCCAGGGAGTCATGGTACACACATTTAATCCCAGGACTCCGAAGGCAGAACAGGGAGATCTCTGCTAGTTCATGGCCACTCTGAGCTACATAAAGGTGATCCCAGCACTTGGGATCACACGACTTTAATCCTAGCACTAGGGAGGTAGAGACAAGAGTACAGTGGCTGGGTGGAGAGAGGAATATAAGATGGGAGGAGACAGGAACTCGCTCTTTTCAGTCTGAAGATTTTGTAAAGGGAAGAGCTCTCTAGTGGTTGGCTGCTTTGCTTCTTGCTCTTTCAGCTTGAACCCCAACATTTATCTCTGGGTTTTTATTATTTGTGTTACGTGATATCTTACAGTAAAAATATTCATTGATGTATTATTCAGCTACGTATCATGGGAAAGAGTGAAAAGACTGCAGGTGTTAAGCAAAAGGCCGGATCAAAGGTTTCTTTTGAGAAAACAATGAGGTAAGGAATTCAGGATCTGTCCTTGAGTGGAAAGATTTCAAGCAGGACACCTGGGAGTCATTTTGATTTTCTACAGCATAATGCACTTAAAGAACAAGGAGATTTTAGGACTTTAGTTCAAGTGTTGGAAGTTTTACTGCTTTTCAGAAAAAAAAAAGAAACAAACAAAAAAACCACACAATGGGCAACCAAAGTAAAACGCATACAGGTTGGTGAGCGTACTGCAGCATAGATGTTCAACGTTTAAGGGATCTCTCTCTCTCTCTTTTCCTTTCTCAGAATAAAGTGCATTTTGGTTGATGTCTGTTTAATTTGTCATTGGATACATTTAAAGGATATGTCTTTCCTTGTTGTCTCTCTCTCAATGGTATCTTTTTGATTCTCCCTCATCTTGTCCTGTTCTTTCTTCTGTTTTCTTCGCTGTCTTCCAAGGACATCATTCATTACTGGATACTCCACACTAGACCCTGCTCATAGACCATCCAATTAGTTCGTTTAGAGAGAAGACTGACATTTACACCTGTAAAGACTCTGAAACCTCCTGGAAACTCTCAGCTGGGGGCCTGTGATTTCCATTGTTTAATAGTCTATGTAAAATGACAGTGTGTACGTCAGTGGTGGGCATAAGAAGGAAGGCAGGAACTACAGACTCACTTACTGCCGAATGCATATGAGTCCTCAGGATCTTGAAGGGTAGACTCCACCCCACAGATTTAGACCCTGAGGCTAGATCATGACTGTGGGCTGCAAACACTCATCTGAGCTAATGTTCAAAAGGTTGCTAATAATGGAAGAGTAGGCCATAAAAATTCGAATTTAATATTCCTTCTCTTCCTTTCTGTTGAAAGCTTCAAGCTATTGTAGAAAGAACAAATTGCATTCAAAAGTCTCTTTTAACTATAAAAGGGATAACCCCAGAATTTCTTCTTCCCTCAAATATAACTTCAGGCTGTCTCTGGAACTCTGAAAAAAAATCAAAGATAACTTTTAGTTTCTAAGGGTGAACACAGGACTTTTAAATATACCTTCCCTTTTCTACTGGGTTAGTTTGGGAGAATTCTTGGTTTTCTTGCCTTTGGGGTGGTGTTAGCCCTAGAAATCTTCTATATATTAGTGAAGAAAGTAAGGAACAAGAGAGGTAATACGAATTAGCATTGTGTAAATGTTTGTAGGCCAGGCATTTCCTTGCTTCATTTTCTCGTATTTCATCCTGAGGTCATTATGCCCCCACAGGCAAGTGCTCTGTGGTATCCCTAGTTTAATATGGGCATACAGATGAGGGAGGATGAACTTACCCGACTGTCCTTACCACACCTGTGTGGAAAGCCTAACTCTAGTAATATGTCATATCTAAAACATTCTGATGCAATGCGTGTTGGCAAAAAAAAACAAAAAAAAAAAGCAATTGATGACATAGTCTATCCAAGGAAATCATTAGTTGCAATAGTTGCAAGTCAGTGAATTTGGGAAGCCCTCCTTGGAAAGAATTACTGGTGGTGTCAGGGGTGTGTAACCACATGTCAGTTCAGCCAAGGACACAATTTTTTTTTTTTTTAGAAAAGGCCTAATGCAAAGTTGTAAACAACATGGTAAGCACTTGATGGAAAAGGAGAACTGCAGATAATCTGTTATTTATTATGTACAAAGTTCAAAATTTTGTTGTAGAGCATTTGAGAATCTTTTGGAATTAAGAATGGTTTAGAATTAACTCACTCACTCTAGAAGCTTTGCCTTCCTTTTTTCCCCCAGCATATGTTGGTGTTGATTATTTAGGAATTTCACACAATGCGCCCCAATCATAATTCACTTCCCAGTCCTCCCAGGTCCATCCCC
>JAQHUG010000459.1:1011917-1024438 GCA_028555095.1 Dicrostonyx torquatus | reverse complement strand
ATAGACCAGCAGTACATATATACCATATGATGGTGGAATTTTCAATTAGCTAAAAAACCACCAGAACCAGCAAGCTGTGTATGCTTCATTCAGGCCCCAGATCCAGGTTTCATATTCTGATGTCATTGTCCTGATCACAGTGACATCTGAGTGTCTTTTCTGATCTAAACCAGATCGGCATTTATGTTAGCTCTGACGTGACCGGGGCTACCCGAGTAAAGTAGCCCTGCAAAGGGGAGAGAATCACTTCCACGGGGCCGATAGCCACGAAGGTCATCAAAGTCTGAAACAAATAAAAGGTCCTAATCTCAGACCTGGGCAGGAAGTCGTTGGGCCACTGAGGTGATGAGCTGAGAGTTTCCTTTGAACAGGCTTATATTTTATCTTCACAGGCTGCATGAGGCTAGCTTCCTTTAAATCTGCTCATAAGAAAACATTTAAAAACTGCTCTGTTACAACTGAGGGAAGACTTAAAACTCGCATAATCTAACCTACAGCAGCCTCTCCTGCCCTTAAAGTTCTTCTGATTGGAGAAGCAGGGGCCATCATCAGCTGTGGTCCTAGAGCAAAGCTATGTCTTGAAGCTCATTAATTAACTAACTCCCCCTTTCCCTTTGGTGTTTGATCAAAGTCAGTCCCTTCACCTTCCCACAGCAGTCCTGTTTGCTAGGCACCCTCTGTGTAAACATCCCAGTCTCCTTGTAAGCAATTACATGCTGGGGATTTACTGACTCTACCCCTCCCCTAAACATAGCTGTTTATTTTGCTCAGTGCAGAAACATTTTGCTTTGGGGACTTCATGAATGGCACCGTGCTGCTATCAAGGAGGCTGGATCATCCCTTGAAATGATTTGTGTCTATCTTGCCCCTTTGAAGCCTTCAAAGCCCTAAGGCAGGTTTCCTGAGCCAGGTCAAGCTTGTCAGTCAAGCAGCGAGGAGAGGTAGCTAGTAAATTGCTATTAATTAATATGTTATCTAACAAAGCAAGTCTTTAGGCGTATCTGCAGTATGCTGCATGGTGCTGCTCTCCCATTTTCCAGCTCAAGGGATTTGAGTTAGTCTTAGCTCCTTCGCAACTGGTCGCGCCAACACTTGTGTTATGCAAGCATTATTAGGAATTGGCTTTGGGTTAGGCAATATTTGTGGTATTCTTAATAAAACAAATGTTCCCTGTGTTCCAGGTTCATGTGATGCAGTCAGACAATCAAGAAGTCACTCCCACGGTCTGCAGACTGAACCTTGGACTGTATTTGAATGGATTCTAGTGTATGTGAGCGTCACAGGAAGAGGAACCTCAAATTCCACTTGTGCTGTCTAGTTTTTGTCCTTCCTTCCCCTTTTCTCTCCTTCCTTCTGCATCCAAATTAAAATAGAAATATTGCATTATTTTCACAAGCAATTTCGGAGTTGGAAAGCTAGCTGTGAAGTTTACAGCATTTCTAACCCTGGAGCTGGAGAGATGACTGGACAGTTACAGGCACTGGCTACTTTTCCAAAAGACACTGGCTCAGTCCCTGGCACTCAAATGGTGGCAGCTCATGACCATCTGTAGCTCCTAGCCTTGCAGAGATCATGCAGTGAATTGTAATTATCATTATTATACTAGGTAATAGATTTTTCAGAACGTTAAATAATAAAAGTATATAAACTTACTTTGAACAGTGTTTGGTACATTGAAAGCTGTAAAAGGCATGGGGGATATTAGATTATTCTTGCTCTTATTGTTTTGAACCACATGCGTTCATTTTCATTCTTTATATTCACTAAGAACTCATGAGGTGCTCTTTTAGTATGTATTAAGAATGAGGCTCACAGGAAACAAACTACTTGCTCAAGACCATACAAATTACCGTGTCCTGCAAATCCTTAAAAAGGAATGTTGAGTAGAGAGAGGGCTGCATCCAGTAATGGATAAAATGCAAAATCAGCTCCACTCTATGCTTTAGCTGACCAGACATCTCTGTGCCCTGACAGGGAGCAAGGTGCATGAGTGTTAGCCCTTACAATCCTTCACAGAGATCCGGGACACCCATGGCCAGGGACTGCTGAGGTTGGAGACTGAGTCAACAGAAACAAACACACCCTTTGGTTTTAGAGAACTGATTTAAGTGCCCAGTGATTGCTCCCAAATGACAATAAGGATCCTGTAATAATCTTCATGACCATGGGATTTTTACATTAAATAAGAAATAGCAGAGCTACCAGATGTGGGGGAAATAGGAAAGGTTTAATTGGAGGAAGCTGCGATTGGGGCATTTCCAGTTGAGAATCACAGTGAAGGAGGGAATGGTCTGCGACTCAGGAAGAAGAGGGTAAACAAGAACTCACAGACCAGAATCACGTTTGAAAGAACAGACAAAGCAGCACAGAGAGACTGGAGGAAGCCAGACTATAAAATCGTGGGATTTGAGTGACAAGAACCTACCTATCATGTTAGAGTGTACACCCATCTCACCAGTTGGTGTGATGACATCATAACCCTCCAGATGGTGCAATTGGGAATGGGGTCCCTGGGAACTGCAGATATGGATGAGTCAGCAATATGGACAACCAATATTGGAACAGCTTTTATGAAAAAGAGGAGGAGAGAAGGGTTCTTTATTCTGTGTGAGAAAGTAGCATGAAAGGAGCCATCTGCAAGCCGGAAGAGTGGCTTCCCAAGAACCTGCTAGCTTTGCACCTCCGTGTTAAACTTCCAAGCTCAGCGTTGTAAGGAATAAATACCCAGTGTTGAGCATGCTTTGTCTATGTACTTGGCCATATAACTTGAACAAACTATTATGCAAAAGACTTAAACGCTGAGAATATAGTTAGATTTAGGTCTTAGAGTTCAAATTCACTGTGAGACTAATACTGAAAGGTATTTTATCTTCTAAGAACAGCTTTAGTCACTCCTGCACTTGACTAAGACAGAACCATAACACATGGAGGATTATTTCAACCATGTAAAATTTTTTTGGTTTTTGGGATCTTAATAATAGAAACAAAATAAAGATCACTATACATCACCAATTCTTTATTAACTAACCAAATATCAATAGGATTATAATTTAGACTGGTCTCAAAGAAAAGCCTGGTGATACAATATGTTTACTGGTAACCATGGATGTATTAGTTATTTTCTGCTGATGATACAATATGTTTACTGGTAACCATGGATGTATTAGTTATTTTCTGCTGATGATACAATATGTTCACTGGTAACCATGGATATATTAGTTATTTTCTGCTGATGATACAGTATGCTCAATGGTAACCATGAATGTATTAGTGATGGTCTGGTGATGATACAGTTTGTTCACTGGTAACCATGGATGCTTTAGTGAGGGTCTGCTGATGTTACAATATGTTCAGCCAGGCGGTGGTAGCGCACGCCTTTAATCCCAGCACTCGGGAGGCAGAAGCAGGCAGATCTTTGTGAGTTCGAGACCAGCCTCGTTTACAAGAGCTAGTTCCAGCGCAGGCTCCAAAGCCACAGAGAAACCCTGTCTCGAAAAACAAAAACAAAACAAAATAAACAAACAACAACAAAAAAACCAATATGTTCACTAGTAACCATGAATGTTTTAGCAACACAGGCCCAAGGCAACTTATGGAAGGAAGTTTGTTTGGCTTGATGTTTCCAGAGTGAGATTCCATAGCGGCAGTGGAGACATGACAGCAGGTGATTGGATCAGGAAGCTGAGAAATCATATCCTCAACCACAGGAGGAAGGCAGAAAAATCAAAGTGGACATTAGGCACAGCAATAATTATTATACCACCGTCAGTGAAACACTTCCTCTAGCAAGGTTCTGCAGCCTAAAGGTGCCAGAACCCACTCAAACAGTGCCACCAACTGCTCAAACCAATTTCAAGCACATGCACCTAAGGGGGATGTTTCTCACTTCAACCACTACAAAGTGGGCTATAGCTGCATTGCTACTCAAATCCATTCACTCCACAAAATAATGTTGAAAATCTGTTCCATGCATAATTTGTTGGCCAGAAAAAACAATCCTTATTAAAAAATCTCTTCTTTCAGAGATCCACCTCCTTGATAGGGGAAGGACACAAGTATAAAAATGTAATGAGTTTGAGATTATAAATATATCTCATTGTGATTTGGTTCTGTGAGTGCTAGGGATGAAGTCCTTTATACTACAACCTTTTTAAGGCATTTAAGTAAGAGTTAGGGAGGAGGCTCTATGAGTAGAGCTCTTGCCATGCAAACATGAGGCTCTTAAATTATATTACCAACACCCATGGGAGAAGCCGGACATGGTAGTACTTACTGTAAGCCCAGCACAGTGGGCTAAAGAAAGGCAGACACATGGGCCTTGCTGGCTGGTTTGTCTAGTGGAATCAGTCAATTCCACGCTCCGTGACAGATCTTGTCTCAAATTATAAAATGAAGAAGGAGTGTAGAAGACAACTGGTATTGATGTCTGGTTTCTACACACACGTGTTTACATGTACATGTGTACCTGCTCAGACAGACACACATTCATGCACACACACACACAAAGAATTTTGAAGCAGCCTTGGGGAAGTATTTCACGGGGAAAAGGGGCTAGAAATTGCTGTGTTGGGGGAATGGCGGAGATCATCAAGAAAGGCACTGTCTGTACACAGGAAAGAGAAAGGAAGGTATCTGCTCAACCGCAACAGGAGCAATGGCACATGTGCAGCAAGGTGTGGACTGTAGGTATGTTTTATAGGGAGGGGCACAATGTCATAATGACACACTGGGGATAGGATCTATGGCTGTAAAAGTGACGTGAGCTAAAGGATTCTAAACTCTCTTCTTGCAAAGACAGAAAGCTGGAGTTTGTGCATTGAACGGAGATGATGGTGGAAGAGCTTGGAGAGGGGCAGTTTGGAGTTGGGTGTCTGTTTGGCCTGTTAGACCAAAGCAGATATTTGAGTAGGCAACTATATCTGTTAATCTAGAGATCAGAGAAGAAATCCCCATTGGAGTCAAAACCCGGTATCTATCAGCCTTGCAAGTAGCTGAGGTCACGGGAGGGTGAAAGGGCACAGAGAATGAATCTTCTTTTTGTTTGATTTTGGTTTTGGTTTTTTTCAAGACAGGGTTTCTCTGTGCAATAGTCCTAGCTATCCTGAAACTAGCTCTTGTAGACCAGGCTGACCTTGCACTCACAGAGTTCCTCCTGCCTCTGCCTCCCAAGTGCTGGGATTAAAGGCATGTGCCACCACTGCCCGGCTGAAAATGAATCTTAAGTCCGAGTACTGGTCATTCAGCCAGTGTCATTTAGATCAGGAGGCGACAGAGACAATGGAGATGCAGAGAATGTGTTATTTGTCATGTTGGGAAAAGTAAAGTGAAGGGTGTGTTTTGGTTTAAACCCTTAAAAGGAATTTGCAAGCAGGGAGGGAAATCCAATGTGAATATAGTGGTGAGGAAGATGAGGGTGGGGCCACTGTTCTGGGGCGTCAAACAGTAGGTGTGTGGTTCTGTAACATCAGTTATTCTGAAAGTCTCAGTAGCTCTCACAAGAATGATTGCATGCCTCCAAGTGAAACAATTAAACATTCCAAAGGGCTCTGGTGGATATATGCATTCTCTACCTTTCTCTTATCTATGTCCCTCATCCAAATAGTTTCGACTCTCCGAAAGAGTCCACTCAGAATGTATCTCTGAGATAAGGGATGTCCTTTATGCTTTTATTTTAGCTTACAATGCAGAAGATGGTCATTGTGATAAAAAAGATGGAGTTTCAGGAGTAGAATGTTATTGCCATGGCTCTGATACCAGAATTGAACAATTTGAGGCAGGGTTACGAATCCCAAAAATTATCAAGGACGAGAGCCAAGGATGTGGAGTCTAAATGTGTGGAAGGGTCTCCTTACTGTGCCAGCGGAAAGGAAGAGCTCCCACAAATTGTGAGAGCACTGGCTTCTTCACTTTCAAGTGAGATTATATTTTTAATTATCTCAGAGAGAACACATCAAGACTCTTCCCATGAGGGCTAGCATCAAATCACTGTGTTCTCAGTGGATCCCATCCTCTGCCCCTGCTTGAACGGGAGTGTTTTGATTTCTGGAATGAATTGCTTCATTCACATACGAGAGAACCTCATGTTCTAACTGTGAGGTTGGTCAGCTTCCTTCCATCTCAGTTAAGAGCATCGTGGATGTGGGTGCTGTTATTTACCGGCATCTTTCTCTTTCCTAAAGCATTGCCTTTGGGAAGATTTATTATTCTGTCTACTGTTCCCAAAAGATATCACCAAAAAATTCCAAAACTCCTAAGTTCAGGGAAGTTCTAGATAAAAATCAACATGAAACCCATTGATTTATATATACCAATGGCAAGATAACTGGAAAGGAGTTTTCTTTTAAAATCTTGTCATGATAGTATCAAGAACCATAAAAAGCTTAGGAATAAATTTAGCAAAGCAGGTGTAAAGTCGGTATGCTGAAAGTAAGCATGGGTAAAAATAATTGTAAGAGACTCAGATGAATGAAAAGATAACCATTAAGAATTAAGACTTCTAAAATACCCACAGTACACAAAGCTGTCCACAAGTTAAACACAACCCCTCATCACTTCTCCAGCAAGCACCTACAGGAAGAGGAAAGTCCTGTGAGCTGTAGAGAGCTGCAGACACCTCACTAGAAGAGAAGAAGGAGGAAATGTTGCATTCACCTCTCTCAAACTGTAGTTAAAATTGTGTCGACAGAAACTGGGTGCTACTGACCTTAAAAAACAAAACACTGGGACCATTGTAGCAGAGCAGCGCATATAGGACTAAGTCCCTCGATAGATTTGCTAATATTTGATGAGAACTCCAAGAAAGGATAAACCCTTCAATAAATATTATCAGGAAAAATATTTAAGAATGTTGGAACCCATTACAGAAACCATACACAAGAATATTAGAAGTGGGTTGAAGACTTAATGGAAGGCTTGAAATTTTCCAACCCCAGCATGTTTTGTTTTGTTTTATTTTTTGATATTGACTTGGCAATGTTATTATGCCCATGAACTAAGACACAAGCAAGAAAAACAGAAATAATCAGATGGTATTGCATCATCCAGTAAAAGAGAATTAAAATGAAAAGGCAGCAGACAGATTGGTGGAAGAAGTTTTCCAGGCACCTACCGATAGGGATTGAACACCTGACCTGCATGAGGAAATCACATAAAAACAAAAGAAACAAGAGGTCAAAGGAAGCAAATGATATTCTCAGTGGAAAAAGCCATCACGTAAATCTGATGCGGACAATTCTCAGCATCACTAGTCACCAGAGAGGTGTGGTGACAAATCACATGAAATAAATTTCACACTTGTTATACTGGCTATTATCAAACTGAGAAGTGATAACAAGTATTGCTGAGGGCGTGGGAGAAGGAGAACCATTGTGCCTCAGTGGGAGATGTTGCAAGTTTCTGCAGCTATTACAAAAATAATATAAGCATTAATATTAAAAATAGACCCACTGTGCTAACATCGGTCTTACATCCAGATCTATAATCAGATCTATAATTGCTACACTCATAATCAATGTGTCTCTCAATGTGTATCAGAGAAGGCGCTGTTGCAATTGTTGATGACCAATGGAAAGACCCACAACTGGCCAAGATGCAGAGAGTAAGAGTGTGGAACGTTCAGTCAGAACTGGAATGTCTATAATATACTTTTCCCTTCTTCCAAGGCTCAAGGATTACTATAGAAGAGAGGACAAAAAGACTATAAGAGTCAGAAATGGCAAATGACTCCATAGCCACAGCATCTTCCAGACACAGCTGGGTAGCTGCACGTGGGAACTCCCATCAGGTGGGACAGCATGCACATGCTCCTTGCATGCTCAGGGCAGATCAAATCCCAGCAATAAGACTAAAGTAGGCAGGAAGTTCCACCCCAACTAAGGAGGTATTGGCAATGGGTAGCCACTAAGAGAGGGAGAGTCAGTTCTCTTTAAGAGTGTTGGTAGGTGAAGTCCACGCATCCATGAATATATGGGCAGCACAAATCGCATTTGATGGATGGGGAAAAAAAAACCCACAAACCAGAACAAGGTGGGTAGGAAGGTGGGGGTGGATCTGGGAGCACCAGGAGAGAGGATGAATATGGTCAAAAACTCATTGTACAAAATTCTTAAAGATCTAATAAAATGTTATTAAAAATCAAAAATAAAAATGGACTCAATATATAATATACCAATCATACCTCTAGAACTATATTCAAATGAGACAAAATCAGTATCTCAGAGACATCTAAAGCTGCATATTCATCTCAACATGTTCAAAAGACTGAAGATAGAGAAATGACCTAAGTGCCATTGAGGGTGAATGGTGGAGATCACTCACCGTTTGTGATGCCGGTGAAGTAAAGGATGTGGGATGGCCACATTGTGCTAAGTGGACAAAGCTATACAGAAAATAAATGCCACATGAACGCACATGTGGCAGGCCTCTGGACAGCTCAGACTCATGAAAGCTGGCATCACAGCTTTGGGAAAATGGGAAGAGGTTTGCTTGAAAAACAAGAGTTTTCAGTTAGAAAGTAAATAAATTATGGAAATATAAAGCACTTTGGGTGGCTGAGGGTAAGAGTACTATATTGTATAATTGAAATTTGATTAGTTGTGTCTTACTTCTTTTTAAATGTTCTTTTGGAAATGGGGTCCCACTACATTGCCTAGAATGGCCTCTCACAGTGAATCTTGTGTGTCACCTGATGGAATAGCTTGGGCTATAGCACATGCCACCAAGGATATTCAGTACACATCCACAAATGTAAAGTCTCACGCACACGCAGATACATTAGCCATGTCATCATGTGTGTGAATGCATAATATATATTACATGTTATAATATGTAATACCATATATATCAACTTTGTAAAATAATAGCTCACCATTCTCTTTTTTTTCATAATCACAGTCATTTGTCACTCAAAATTCTGCGTTCTTAAACAAATTGTCAAATTTATCTAAAATATGGATGAGTATGGAAGCATCTGTGGTTGTGTGGAATATGGAAGTATGTGTGGTTGGAATTCTAAGCAAATCTAAATCTGATGCTTTATTAGCATGAGGCTTTGAAGGAGGCGCTGAACCTTGGTTCTTCTGTTCATCAAGAGAGATAGCATCTTTAAGGCAGACTTGTAAAGGCTATTAAATACGGCAGTCTGTGGCAAGGGCTATTCTCAGTGATTGTCACTGTTTCCCACTGCTCACACACCTCCTGGAAGCTGTCTTTCTGTGTAGGAGATCCACATGGTGAATTCTCAGGGAGCAGTGGTTCAATGTCTGCTGAGTGAAGAACCTACTTTCCTTCATGCACGGGCAAGGATGAACGATGTGGCTCTGGCAAGGAATGCAGCCTCCCACACCAACGCCCCACTCCCAACATTAGACACATTGCACCCAGCACTCAAGGCTGGGAAGAGCAGGCTGACCCTTCCCAGAGCTGGGGAGCCGTTTGTCTTTGGTACATGTATTTCAGCTTTTGAGTCGAGTCTTCCAAACGAGAGACCATGCTATGACTTGTTTTACAAGTCTAACAGCTTGAAAGACAATGTACCTTGAATTTCCTGTCAGAAAAAAAGATAACCTAATTTCTACAGAGAAAAACAGAATAAATGAATTTGCTTACATGAAAGTTGAAATACGTGCCCCATGTGCTCGTTGTGTGGGGAGATTAGGCACAAATGGATTTTCTATTACAGATCCTCTAGTGAAAATACAGAGTCACTCACTGGCTTGGGAGGGAAGCTGCAGATAATAAGGAGAGCTGGCACAGTCGGAGCCCTCCACCGGTGGAGGCGATGGCCAGCTCAACCTGACTCCACGCTTGAGACTTTATTATTTCAGTAGCACATTCCTGAGCTCCCAGATGACAAATATTTGTTACAAGACATCACAACTCTGCTCTTCTCACCTGCCAAGGTTATATTTTGATTTAGATTTTAATTGGATTTTTAGGAGTTTCTATTTTACCTCCGACATTTGAATCAAAGCACTTTTCTCTCTTCATTTATTTGGAATAGGTCTTCAGGGCTTCCCCACCACACAACATAATTGCAGTAGAATCATCCTGAGCAGAGAATATGCATTCGCACCAGATAAACAGCTGTTCTGCAGTTCTAGCAGAATATCCCTTTTAGTCCTATGTTGGGTTCTTGAGTAGAAGAGGGATTTTTGTATTTGGGTTGTCGACTGTAATTAAAGGTTATGTGTTTCAGAATGATGGACAGTCTGGGGAGAGAAACTCTTCCTATGTTTACTAGAAGTTAGTATGGTCCAATCAGCATGTTTGGTACTTTGCTATTTGATCAATGTTGGAAGCTAAGCAGTATTATCATAATATTCTATTTGCATCGTGTGTGTATAGACATCCTCAGACTCACTATGTAGCTGAGGATGACATTGGACCTCTAAGCCCCTTGTCCCCAACTCCTCACCGTAGGGCTTAGAGGACTGTACCAGGACACCCAATTTTATGCAGCACCGTGTTCCAACTGAGACTTCTTGTAAACCACGTGAGCTCTGCGTCAACTGTGCTCTATCCCAACCTTACAAGGTGAAATATAAAATGCAAAGGGTTAGTTGATTTCGTAGGGATAGAAGTTGCTTGTCCTAAATTTTCAACTGGTTAGCCTAGCTCAGAAACTCTGTTCTTCCTGAAGTTCTGGAGTTAGCTCACTCTGCTGAGTTTTGTTTACTGTGTGTGCTTGCTTCCTCGTCCACATGTTGGAAGAGCACAATGGACATCACTGTTCTGACATATCTAGAAAGCATGAGTTGGAACAGAGTGTGGTCAGTGTGAGTCAGACTGCACAATACTCCAGCTCAGTCAAACACACTGACTGGGTTAGTGAACAGCAAGTCCCAGTTTCCCTATTGCTCTCACAGTTTGAAGTATCTACACCCCATCACGTCTTCCTCCTCTCATCCGATAAGAAAATACTGGTTTTTGTCTATATACTGTTTTAATCGATATATTGATTTTTTTCTCTCAGAAATGGAATCAGTATGACCTGTGGGCTTTTGTGAGTCATCTCATTCACTCAGAATGTCTTCACCTTTTCTCTGGGTTGTAGTTCCTCTTCATTGGTGAGTAGTATTCTGCTCTGTGGATCTGTTACTTCTGCTTAGTCATTAGCAATGAGTGGGCATTTACCAGAGGAATAGACACCAGCCACTGAATTCACATTTCAACTGAAAGATGCACCTACCTTTTCAAAAGGTGAAAAGACAGTAAAGCTTGTGTCTTCTAATTGATGAGATGGAGTCATTAACAAGATTGTCTGTGTCTCGCTGTATCCTTTCATCAGTTAATTTATAAAAGTTAGTCAGAGACCAATGTAGGCATTTGCCTTTTTATAGCTCTTGATTAAGCTAAAAAAAATTAGTTTTTATTTTAATTTTATGAAAAAATTAGGGAAGTAAAGCATATAAATAAAGAAGACTGTTTTCGGTTGCGCATTCCTTCTCATGGAGTTTCATCAGTTCTTGGCAATCCTAGTGTGTTCATTCTATGTGTCAGAAAGCTAATGAGTCCGTAAGAGTTCCTGCGGTCATATGTAAGGCACACTTCCTGCAATGTGCATCACACATAGACCCACACAACAGAATCGTCTGGAAATAGCTCCATTCTAACCACAGCTTAGGTGTCAATCAACTGAGAATATACAAGTCTTTGTATGTTCATGCAATGTGCCACTCACCCTAAGAGTAACAAGGGTACTAAGATATGAAGCATGCACAGTACAGGAGAATCGCACTGTGATTATGCTAAATAAAGACAGGAAAGAAAGACAGTCACATCACATCACTCTGCTTGCGTTAAGTTCTGGAAAATGTCACTTAGTTTAAAGTGACGCAAAACCAGGCGATGGCTCTTTGGTTTGAACAAGGGAAATCAAAAAGGAAAGAAGACCACCTGTGAAAATGATTATACTTTCTATCTTCATTGTTTCATGAGATTAGGCATACGTTAAAGGCTTTCTAAATGTGCACATGTTCTTTATTATATTCCAGTTCCATCTCAAGAAAGTCGAGGTAAACATGCCAGGGCTGTTTTATCATCACCTTCGCTTAGAAAGCATAAAATACATTACAACAATGAGAAGCGGTAATAGAAAACAGTCAGCAAGTCTAATAATTAGTGTTTTAGTATTAGACATTGAGGTTCCATTCTAGTGGCTATGATGATGGGACCGTTGTAGTTCTATGTAGCATCTACTTTGTCTCATTTGGGGTCTCCTGGCAATGTTTAGAGCTTTTTATTTGGAATTGAACTTTTAGTCGTAACTAGCCAAAAAACAAAAACATTCCTTCCCAGTGAGGAGGGAAATAACCAAGACTGTACAATAAGGTCATGTTGTAGAATATTCTTTTAAGATGTGTTACATTTGTTTATGCTGTAGAACATTTGTTTAATGTTGCAAAGATGTGTTACATTTGTTTAGCTCTGTGAAGTTGTGTTTCTTTGCCTATCTTAAAACACCTGATTGACCTAAAAAAGAGCTGAATGTCCAATATCAAGGCAGGAGGAAGGATAGGCAG
>JAQHUG010000459.1:991164-1005319 GCA_028555095.1 Dicrostonyx torquatus | reverse complement strand
GGGTTGAACTATGCTAATTTCATTCTGGGTTGAACTCTGGTTTGTATGTCTGGACCAATCCCAATTGTTCTCGTACCCCATATTATAATTCATGGAAAACTTGTAATTTTGTCTATAAAAGCTTGCTTGCCTGGATGCTCTGGGTGCTTAGCTATCCCTAAGCTTTGCACCCGACTGCAATCATGAAATAAACCACCTCATGTATTTGCATCTGATGGCCTGGTTATTGAGTCTGGGGGCTCCTTGGCGTTAAGACCATTTTTCAGGTCTTTCATACCGATTGTAATTACATATGTATATGTATGCAAACATAAACAAATAAATGTATAAATACAAAAAATACTTGCATCCAGTGTTTATTATAAGGATAGAAAACTAACATATCCAACTTAAAAGCCTTCCACATTCTGCTACCTGTGATCCTTCTCCATTTCCAAGGGCAGCTGGAGGTTGCCTCCTTATGGCTCTCTCTCCTGCCTTCTCTCACAAGGACTTATGTGGTGAAGCTGCGTTTTTCTAGGCCAGGACAAACTTGTATCAGGAGCTTAAACTTCCTTTGTTCTGTATTTCAAATAACTTTCCAACTTCAGGAACACTGATGTAGACCTAGCCTGTGTGACCACAGGTCAGTCAGTGCGTGTATCTGATGTAGACCTACCCTGTGTGACCACAGGCCAGTGTATGTGTCTGATATAGACCTACCCTGTGTGACCACAGGTCAGTCAGTGTGTGTATCTGATGTAGACCTAGCCTGTGTGACCACAGGTCAGTGCGTGTATCTGATGTAGACCTAGCCTGTGTGTGACAGTCAGTGCATGTGTCTGATGTAGACCCAGCCTCTGTGACTACAGGTCAGTGCGTGTGTCTGATGTAGATCGAGCCTGTGTGATAACAGCTCAATGCATATGTAATGAGAATTTTTTCTTTCCCTTTAATGTTTTTCCACAACTGTTTTTTTTTATTAATTTTTGATACACTCCTTCAGAAAAGGCAGCCTAAAATAGTGTTTGACTATTTGATTAGAGCAGTTGCTCTGGCTCTGAATCTTAGTTACCTAGAAACAGATATCCTGTGCTTCAATTCCCTAATCTATAAAACAATCATAATAGTAGCCATCTCATAGAACCGTTGCATTTATAAAATCAGTTCACATAAGTAGAGAGCCAAAAACCACCTGAAACACAGGGAATGAGTAAGAGAGTCTACTATCATTGCTATCAAGATCACAATTTTATTTGTTCAATGAATGTTTTATGATCCCCAATTGTTTCCAATTTCTTGAAGATAGCTCTAAATTTAGAAGAGACAGGCACCTAAATTAATGATTGACAGACACAATTTGCTTAAGACAGAGGTGCAAAACTGAATGTGGATCCTTCTCAGAGGCCATGACATAGTCACCTGCAGAGCTCAGTTATCAGTGATGTGTCATTGATGTTGTGCACAGAGTGACAGACAGGGTCTGTGTTTGAGTCTTCTCCTTGGGGATAAGCGGTTCCATCCTATGGTGGCTTATGAAGCCCTGAAGCATCCTTGACCAGTGTGAAGTGAGAAACACAAATGATGCAAGTAACCACACCTTTGCTGCTGTTCAAATGGGAAAAGTCATATGACCTCAAATGGGGATTTTTAAGTAGATAGATACATGGGCGAGTATATACTTAGAGATCAATAGGTAGATAATAGATGTGCAGTCATATAGATATGTAGAAAGATAACACACACACACACACATATATATATACATATAGGTAGGTTGATTATACACACATACATGCACACATAGAGAGATCTAGGTAGGTATAGAAACTTACTCTGGAAATAATCAAAAGAATGGTCAGACAGCTAAGATGTTTTAATTTTTTTCTTTTTAAAAATTTAGCTTTTGAACTGGGGAGATGTCTCAGTAGTTAAACTACATAGGGCCGAGGATGGAAATTTGGGTCCCCAGAACCCATGTAAATGCTGAGTAGGTGTGACAAAAGCGTTTCTAGCCCCAGCCTCTGTTAAAGATTGGCAACTCCTACATCAATCCTGGGCCTCCGAAAGCTCAGCTTCCCATATGTGCCCACACATGCAAACATGAATGCACCACACATGCACACCACCACTCCGCACATGAAAACAGAAAAGAACTGCTATGAAATGACAGATTATTAATTCTGTAAACAAGAGATTGAGAGATGAATTTAGATAGTAGTGCAGGGGACAAATGGAGAATCAAAATAGAGGAAACATAATACATGGTCAAGGTCTCCTTGGGAAAGATTTGAACTATAACTTTTTAAGTTTCCTTGTAGGCTGGATGCCACATGCTTTTAATGCCAGCATTTGGGAGGCAGATGCAGGCACATCTCTGTGAGTTTGACATCAGCCGGGTCTACAGCATGAGTTCCAGGACAGCCACGGCTGTTATACAAAGAAACCCTGTCTCAAAAACCAAAGCAGAAAAACAACAAAAATGTTTCATTCTAGCTCACTCTCTGACTTGCTCCATCCTTCCAAACATCCCCTTTTTTTATTCTCTTATGTTGTTCTGTACTTCTTCTAACTTTAATTTACCATTTTAATTTAATAGTCTTTTATAATTTAGGAAGTGATAAAAGTAAGTGTTTGGGGGCTGGAGAGATGGCTCATCAGTTAAGGGCACTGGCTGCTCTTCCAGAGGACCCTAGTTCCATTCACAGCACTCACATGGCCAGGGCGAATCTGACACCCTCTGGCCTCCATGAGCACTGCACACATGTAGTGCACCAACATATTGCAGACAAAACACCACTATGCACAAATAAAATAAATTAAAAAAATAGTGTTTATGGAAGAATGTTCTTCCTCGCAGCACGGTGTCCAGCCATTTTCTCCCATGTAGGTATAGGGGCCAAAACACGACACCTTCTTCATGTCCTGCTTCACGAGGACAGAGTATGGTAAACACATCAAGATTTTATGCAATAAATTAATCAACATTAGTTGCCAGTGAATGAGGAGCTAGGGTTGGACCACACAGGCTTGTTTGATGCATTATGATCTTTTGAACGTTTTCACAAATTTGTGTTCAAGTGCTGACCTAGCCTTGTACGTATTTAATGATTTTAGGTACCATAGTCTCACACCTGAGGCAGGATGCCTTTGGGGGAAAGTAGTTTGTTTCCGTATTCCTGGAGATGCTAAAAATCCAAGCATAGTGGTCAGGCTCTGGGGAGAAAAGCTTGGCTACATCACCTGATAGCAAATGGTGGGAATGCGTTTGGAAATAAGCCGGCTTGTTTCATAACAAGAAGCCAAAGACAGCGGGTGGGACTAGTTCAGGCTTTGAGACAACCTTCTTGCAAGAAGCAAACAGGTTCCAGTGAGAAGTACTTTAGTCCCTCCCAAAGGTGAGATTTCATTGACCTTCACCTCTGAGTAGTTCCCGACCTAAGCTTCCCACAGCGCCTCCCAGTTCCATCTGCAGCACACAGACTGGTAGACCAGCTGTTCTCAAACCAAGGCAACAAGGCTGACGGAACCACCGCACCACCGCACCACAAGGAAGTTCCTCCAGAAACAGCCGTTCTGCTGTGGCAGTGCCTATTACAGAAGCATGCTCCAGGTCAACACAAGGACCAACGGGAACCCCGAGGGAATAATCCCATGTTCTCCGCTGCTGCTGGTTACTGCCAGCATCTTCCTGACCAGGCACTTTCCAGGAAAAGGGAGGGGCGTGTACCTATTGAGCCAGGGAGAACCTACAGGTAGTCAGGCCACCTCGTCAGCTACATTCAACAGCTTTTCCAGCAGCTAACCAGAGACCCACATGAGGTTTGAGGCGTGCAAGGGAACCCTCTGTATCTGCTGTTTATCTCTCAGGCACGATCTTGCTAATGGCACTTAGTGGAACTTAATAACTGTTTTTCAAGCACTTGAATAGCCCTTTCAGGTGAAGCACAATAGCAGTGATGCCCCCACTGCTTTTCCAGTACATTTCTGACTCTACTTAATTCTGCTTCTCTAAAAATCAGAGTTTCCAGTGCTCTCTGCCTTGGGTATGGAAAACTCGTGGGTGGTGATGGACACTGTGTTTATTGGAGCTTTTATTCTGACTGTTGATATAGCAGCGTACTGCCATGCCTGTGTAGGCAAGAATCCTTAACACAGTTAAGGTAAGGCCAAAGAGGAGCATGAGTGTTGCTCGCCTACACTTCCGTGTCATGGGAAATGTGATGTTTTCAGCAAACGGCAAAATCACTAGCAGAAAGGAGCATGAGGAGGGTTGGGCAGGCAGGGTAGATGATAGAGTGAGAGGGCAGGAAGTTTCAGAGAAGACATAATAAAAGAGTTGTTCAGGAGACGATGAGCCTTCCCTTGTTAGTGAGAGCAGGAGGAAGCAGAGCTTGGTGGGAGTGAGACATCCAAGGTGTTTTTCTGTACTGCTGCGAGGTTAAAGCAAATAGTACATAGTGTTCTCTCTCATCCAAGGCAGTGCATCTATGGGATAAAATATTTAAAGCAAAAACATTCGTATTAAGTTATGACTGATGTATCTGAGATCTGAAATACAGACGGTAAACTTGCTGAGCTGTAGCTCACATCTGCTGGCTAGCAAATTAGTGATAACTGGCACCTTTTTTTTTTTAACTGACAGTGTTCTAGATTCTAAAGAGGAATGGTGACTTTAATTAGGAGGTGTTCTTTTTTTCTTTCCTTTTCCAAGTGAAAGACCCCCGCATACAGAAAATAGGTCAACCCCCAGGGCACAGCTAAAGAATATAGCAGGATATCTGTGGCTACCCCAGAGCACAGCTAAAGAACATAACATAACATAAGCATCTAGCCAAGGGCCCCAACGTTCCGGGAGGAACAGGGGAACGGAAAGCCCTTAGCCAGAAGCTGTGGGCTCAGATATGATTACTCAAGCTGTTTGTGCCCCAGGCAGATTGCCAAGAAACTGTTGTCAACTTGACCTAATGTACCCCTTTGCATTAGCCAATTACAACCCTGTAACCATGCGATCTGCTTCTATATGGCTGCTTGCATTGCCCCTACCCTATAAAAATTGCTCTCCACAGAGACTCAGGGCTTTTCAGCTTCCCGAAGGCTGTTGAGCCCACGAGCGCTCGTGAATAAAAAGCCTCTTGCTTGATTGCATCCAGTGGTCTCGTCTGGTCTTTGGGGCACGGGGTCCCCTGACGAAAGAACTTCCTAACCAGGGGGTCTTTCACAAGCAATAGAGCAGGGTGCTGTATTATGACACTTCTCAAGGCAGAAATGTCTTGGTTAACCCCAGGAGGCTGCCTCAGAACAGTGCGGTTGAATGGCTCAGATCGGAGTGGTCTGTGATTTCAGCAAACTTTCTTGTTGCTGGTTATTGAGCAGCACAAGAAATTTGGGAAAAACTGGAGAGTTAAGAACTTAAACCTGTTTAATGTCCTTCCAGGTACAATGCATTATTCATGACTGCTCAACCAAATGCTACTGTAAGGACATAAATTTTTTTAAAAATCTTTGGTTAGGAGCTGGTTAAGACACAATGCCTTGAACTCTTTGCAGCATCAAGAGTCAGCTGGAAAGTGCAGACCCTAGCAGCTAGCCCCCTGTCAACACCCAGCTTCGTGGTCTAGACAGGAGCAGGAGTAACTGCTGGGGGAGGGCAGGGACATGCAGAGAAGCGGAAGTAGCCACTTAAAGAAAGAAAGGGGTATGCAGAAATCGTCCATACTCTGTACTCAGCAAACGAACCCCCTTGACCCTGTGTAAACATGGCTTGCGGGTTTTGACTCTATATGTCAACCCCAAATGAGGACCGGCAGCTCTCCCTACTGTGCTGTGTCACATGGGGGAACTCCCAGCTAGCTGGAAAGAATTAAACCTTGCTTTTGCATTCTGGACTTGACTGGATTCCGGTGGTCTCTCAGCTTGGGCACAATCCTACAACTCTGTGGCTACAGCGGACTTCCTTAGCTCCCTGCTGCTCAAGTGGGACTTAGCTCTTACTGCACTCTCCATCTAGGTCAGCTGCCATTCAGCCCAGGCTCTGAGTTATGGAGTGGCTGACTGTCAGCTTGTCATGGAAGCAGTGGACTCTGTCTCTCTCATTATCCAGCAGACTAGTCTCAACTTGTTCACGGGATCATGTGGCAGATTTCTTTATGCAGCAAGAGAGAGCAGGCCCTATGTGAAACTATTTTAACCCCCTGTTTCCCCACATTTTGTAAATTCTTATTAGATAAAGCAGGTTTCACGAACTGGCAAATGTTCTCATCCCGAGGATCTGTGTGTTGGATGCCTGACTCCCCAGTACTTTAGGATGGGACTTGGTTTGGAATTATGATCAGTACAGATGAATCCCTTAAGATGCAATCATGCTGAATCAGGGTAGACCCCACACCCAACATGACTGGAGTCTTCATAGAGTGAGCACATTTGCAAACACATACATGCAGTGGTAAGCGACTGTGTTCAGACTAGAGTTTTAAAATATGGACCAAGGAAGCTATAAAAATTAATAGCAGAGACTTAGAACTAGCTCTACTTAGAACCTTCCAGCCTGGACCTGCTGACCCTTTAATCGCTACTCCATCCACAAGAACAGATGATTAAGGCACTCTTATGGAACCTTGAAAAATCAATATAAATTTTATACAAGGTGAGAGCCACTGTGGTGTGACTACCCATGAACACAGATATGGATGCAGGGAGACTAAGGTGTGAATTTCTGGAACAAAGCATGGAAAGGACAGAGGAGAACACTGGCAGGAGTCTTGCCTTAGTGTGCTCAAGCAACGTGCATATCCACTAACTCAGGATTCCCATCTTCCCCTGGTCCCTCACGGTTGCTATGGCATCAATTTAATGAGATACACAAATTCACTTACTTCTCTTTTGAATTCTAGGAATCAGTCTCTTCCTAACTTGTGTGCCAATTTGATCTTTCAGATTGTGACAGGAAGTTCTTTTCTCTTTGTGTCCAGCTTTATTAGAGGCCGCATAACACTGAATTATAATTCCGGAACATGGTTCTGTTTACTTCATCCGATAAACACTTCACTGGCAGAGATCATCTTTATTTTTCTTTCTGCTTCTCAGTGTTTATTTGGTACCTAAAAACTGTGAGGTCTTGAGGATGCTATAATGAAGATGAAGACAATATCTTCACCTAACAGATGTAACGCCACATGACGGGTAAAGCAAACATTGCAAGGGGGGGGGGCTCTGTTCTGAAGACTTAATCAGATTAATGCTGTTTTACTGCCAAAGCATTGCTTGGATAGTTTTCATTGTTTTACATTTACAGGGCTAGGGCTAGAAGTTGGGTTTTTGTGTTTGTTTGGTATGTATAAGTGTGTGTGTGTGTGTGTGTGTGTGTGTATGTGTGTAAATGCACTGACACACCCAACATTCTCCAGCTTTGGGTTAATTATCTTACCAATGATTTGCTGACTTTCCTTGTCTGTGAAAAGAAGGTTTTGGTCTAGATAGGAGTGATCCCACAGCAAAAGATGAAGTTAAGCATATCAGGTAGTCTGGGGTCAAATATCCTCCTGCCTTACCAAGTATTGCCAGTGAGTCGTGGGTTCATTTATCAACTTGACAGAATGGTGAATCCTCTTGGAAGAGACTACTGATGAACTATTGTCTAAATCAGGTTGGTCTATGGGCATGTCTGTAGGGAACTGTCATGATTGCATCCATTGAGCTGGGAAGAACTGCCCATTGTGGGTGGCGCTACTCCCTACATTTGAGTCCTGGACCACGCAAGTGTATAGAGGGGCTGAGCACAAGGGACTTAAGTAAGGTTTCTATTGCAGTGAAGAGACACCATGACCATGGCAACTCTTATAAGGAAAATTCTTAATTGCGTGACAGCTTATAGTTTCAGAGATTCAGTCCATTCTGATCATGGCAGGAAGCATGGTGGCATGCAGGCAGACCTGGAGCTGCAGAAGGAACTGAGAGTCCTCTGTCTTTCTGACACAGGAAGTCTGCTGACACACTGGGTTACACTATCCAAACACAGGAACCTCAAAGCCCGCCCCCACAGTGGGACACTTCCTCCAACAAGGCCAGACCCACTCCAACAAAGCCACACCTCCTCATAGCACTACTGCCTCTGAGATTATGGGGGCCAATTGCATACCAGCTAGCACAGCAAGAGAGCACGCACACATTTGTTTCCTCCTGACTCTGGCTGTGATGTGACCAGCTGCTTCACGTTCCAGCTAGGACTTCCTTGTACAGCTTTATTGTCTGCTATGTGTTTTCCTAGCACTTGTATGTCATGAACACTGATAAAGGCATTGATGTCAATCTTTCAGTCATCCTGCCATGCACCCTACCCTGGAAATTTGAGCTGAAACAAACCCTGATCGTCCTTACTTTTCCCTTTTCAAGGCATTTTATCATAGCAGCAGTCAAGAAGCTAGGTTACTATCTAAAGAACTTAGTCTAGTCTTGTAATTTCTTTCTGCCTCAGTTTCCATGTCTGTAAAATGAGCATTACCTCGCAGTTTTGCCATGTGGGTTCAATAATTAAATGCATGTGAAGAGCTCAAAATGATTCCCAGATAGTGTTGTTTTTGACATACAGGGTATAGTAGCTTATCCAGTCCCAGGCTATGAGCACATGCTTGGCAACAAGCCACCGCAGGGTGCATGAGCCATGGTGATCTGTTTATGCTATCATTCCCCTGCCATCGGCCTCACTGAATCTGGTACTCTCCGCACAGATTGTGAAATTTCAAAAGCTAACATAAATAAAGTCCTTGCTGGAGAAAAAACAAGACCTTCTGAATAATTAAGCTTAATAACCTGAATGGGAGGTGCTTGTTGCATTCTTATACAATGGAGTAGATGAGCACTTCAGACTACAGAAGGTCCGAGTGCTATCTGGGGACAGGGGAACCGATGCTCAGGCTCAATCCTGTGACCTTGAGCTTCTGAGTGTTGGCAGCAAAGTAGAGAATTTTAAGGTGTGATGGAGGAAATACCCAGTGCCATCAGGTATCTACATTTTGTCTGAATGTTTTAAGGATGCTCAGCTATAGTCCTTAGATCTCTGCCCTGCCCCGCCAAACACCACAGTTACACATGGTTTCCAGAATGTGTCCTCTGGGAATGTGGCACCATCTGGGGACAAAGACAGTATTTGGGGGAATTCTTTACAGATTCTCTGATTCAGGAGCCTAGGGTGGGGCTAACACTGGGTGCTTCACCAAGCACTGTAGAGGCTCTGACGGACTTCCAACCATAGAGTCCCTGATGGGATAGAAAGAGATTCAAATCCATGTACCATGACCTCGAAGCTGTGCAACCTTCATCAAGTTGGCCAGCTTGAGGTCAGCTGGGTTCCAACACATAGCACGGGCAAGATGACTGAAGACTGACAACAGTGACAAGATTGTTGTGCGTGGCATCGAGGTGCTAATGAGACACTGTAGACCACAAAGCTGCGCAGGAAAGCAATTTTAAAATTGTATTATCTACCGAGATTCAGTGCTAGAAACCTTTTTAAATTTGACTCCTCTTTTCTGTTTCAAGGGTTATGCTCAATATTTCTTCCTGTTCCTTTTTCACTTCTAGGAGAATGGTTCTGTCATTTAAATCACTGAAATGTAGCATTCTAGTCTAGGGGTCCAATTCAGCTTTATTCCACGGCTCTAGACGAGGAAGTGTGATGTCTGTGCAAGCTCGCAGGATTGCAGAACAGGAAAGGAGGAACCTTGGGAAGACCCTCATGCCAGATTCTACTTTACAGTGGGCTTGTGTGACCTTCAATATTAGGGGTCTTTTCTCTTGTCCTACAAAATGCTTTTCCATTTCCTTGCTGTTACTGCTGGGACATCTCCTGTGCTGGTTTGATGATTTTGTTTGTAAATAGCAAAGTGGAAAACCACCGAACTCATTAGTGAGTAATTTGGATGTCTATAGTTGGCCTATTAAGAACTATATATACAAAATAGAGAGGGGACATCCTGGGCTGCGAGGTGAGCCAAGAATATACAGATCACACATGGCACACACACACATACATACCTGCACCTACAAATAAAACAGTTTCTAAGCCAGGTGTAACAGTACATACCTATAGCTCCTGCACTGAGGAGGCAGCAGGAAGAAGACCACAGTTTAAGTCTAGCCTGGACTACATAGCCAGGCTAGCCTGGACTACATAGGCAGGCTATGTACATTACCCTCTCTTCCCCATTTCCACAATAAAGAAACAAACCAGAAACAGGATTGTTTTTTATGATTCAACACGATAAACTCTTGTTTGGAAATCCCTAACCTGGTTCTTAGTGCTTCAAGTTTGAACTCAACAAAGAAGTCTCTCATCCCCACTTACTAGCCTTAGAGAGAGGGACCTCACTACCAGGAAAAGCATGTGGTCCTGCGTTCGTGAGTGTGCAATTTAAGCCGGACCTCCTGGTTCCCACTCGTGACTCTCCTAGTGAGGATTTATTTCCTCATTGTTATCCCTTCCCCTCCCAGACACATCCCATGCTTCTCTGATACTCGAACACCTTTACTTATTATGCAAACCCCAAAGAAGCAGAACTCAGTCCCTCTTCCTGTTAGCTCTTAAACCCACCAGTACTTCAATCCCTGAGTGGCGTGTGGCCCAATCATTAGTGACCAGTTACATACTCTGCCTGAGACTGCCCACCTAAAAGATTCAGGGATGCTACCCGCCCTGGGAGCACAAGAGAGAGGTCCGAACTTAAGACTTCCCAGAAGCCATTTGCCGTCACTGCTCCGCCAAGCTCCATTCCCCATCCTCCTCATGTTGGGCATTTCTGTGCTAGCCCTGCCTTTTAATAACCCCTTTCAGCTTAAGTTGTCAAGGACTGCAAAGTCAGTCTGTCCTTGAAAATAGTAAGTAAAAATGATTATTCACGAAGACAGCTCCAAGCGGGCCTCTGATTTAACTCTGTTATGGTTGAGAAAAGAACAAATAAAAGAATGTTTAGGCAATATTCTCTCAGTCACAGTCCTCCCACTGAGAACTCACATGCCAAGGGAGCCCCAGAAAGCATTTTCCCACGTGTTACTAGGACCAAAGAGACTGCACTAAAAATGGGTCTCTGCCTGACCCTTGTTAAGGTTGGAGGATAGATCTGAGCTCTCCCCACCTCTCTGTGTTGTCTCTGGAGTCCCCTGTGCTTTGACACACAGATTTGAGAGTGAGCTGTTTAATCTGTGCTGAAGGCTGTCGCTGCCAGAGCATGCGGGGAAGACTGCAAGCAGACAAAATCCCTGCACACAGCCCAGACTCACCACCAAGGCCTCAGAAAGAAGAGAAACACGTCAGTTCCTCCAAACCTAACTCTCCTGTATATGTGAAGAAAGTGTAACCTCCACACTCAGAAGATAAAATGAATTTACTGGGGTGGATAAACAGAGAACATTTATTCCCTGAAGGACTGAGTTACCCTGAAACTGCCTCATATGCTCTTTTATTTGTCTCTGATGATCAGTGGAAACACAGTCTGATTAGTGCCCCTTAGTTAATCCACTGAGCAGATTCAAGGTCATTGCTTAGCTTATGGGAAATATTTATGTTTACTGACAATATGGCACTGAGTATCTCTGCGTACCAGACAGCGCTTGAACTCTTTAGGAGTCTCTTCACACTGACACCAGGGCTGGGGTGCTGAACCTCATTAAGATAGTCAGGAGCTGTTCTGGCAGTTCAGGGGAACAGTGGGCTCCAAAGCATGATGAGGATAGATCCTGCTGTGCTAACAGCAAGTGGGACTGATGGAGCCTTTTGCAAGAAATCCTATTGTAAAACTCAAAGTACAAGAAAAGAGCAATCTGGCCTTTCAGCATCGGCCTCCAAATGGGGTTGGAAGTCAGAGAAAGCCAAAGGAAGAAGGCTCATTATAAAAATCTATACCTCCAGGGTGATGTTTCTATACACAACATCAGACGCATACAAAATTTAATTAAATGTGTGCTCTCACCTCTAGCTATTTTTACACTAAAGCCAAACTGCAATCGGACAGTAAAAAGTGTGCAATCAATTTAGAGGTGTCCCACACTGACATGTGTGTTGTATGTTAACTACCAGCTAGAGGCTAGCCCAGAAAGCTCTTGTCTTATGATGGGGCTTGAGAGACAAGGAAGAGGGATGTGAGGAAGAGAAGCAAATGCTTAACACATTGAGGCCTAGAATCAACAGTAGAAAGGTGTAGCAATCAATGGATTTTGAAGAGGCATCTAGATGCAGGAGAACATAGACGAAAGAGAGCCAGTAACAGTGATTTGGCAACTGAACATAACCATGGAAATGATTGAGCAAAAGTCATCTGAGAGCCTGTCACAATTTGAGAGGGTATCAGTCCTCAAACCAGGGTGTGCCAGCCCCTGTGAGCGAAATAAGGAATGAGAAAGAAGGACATGGAAAATTAGGACAAAAGCCAAGGATAATTTTTCATTTATTAATATCCTTTAAACAATCACTTCTATCCCTTTTCTTAGATTTATGGGAACGTTACTTTCACAGTCAAGTTCACTAACTGGAAGCTTCTACTATTTAAAACATTCTCAATAGAAGGCAAGGATAAGTGAAGTTATCAGAAAACTACTTGCCTAGTAAAGAGCTGCCATTCCAAAATATACAAATATCTCCCCAAAACCAACAATAAAACTGACTTAATTTCAATGGTCAAAATTTGAATAAATACTCCTTCAAAAAGGATGTGTGAGCTGTTAAGATGGAAAGATGATTGTTACAAGTTAACGTAGAAGAATGCTTTCTAGACTGTCTAAATTAGAAAGATGAATCATGTCAAGCATTTCTTAGTACCTATGACATGTATTGTGTCCTACATATACCCTCATGTGTGTATGTAATTTTGCATATGGGTACACATTTATGAGTCCATGTTGTTGAAGCCAGAAAGGGATGTCAGGTGTCTTCTTTTGCTTCTCAACACTTAATTTTCTTTAACTTTTGAGATAGATTCTTTAGTTGAACCAGTTACTTAGGGATTGGATAGCATACCTGTCTATCCAACACTTGGGATTCAATCAGTCCACTCCATCGCTAGGATTACATACATAAGCTACTCCCATGTATTTAATATAAGTGCTGAGGATTCACAAAGTAAGGTCCCTGTGTTTTGGCAACAGCCACTTGATTTACTGAGCCATCTTTTGGCTTCCATGCCAAGTATTGACCTGACTTTGAAATCACCACTATCCTCACATAGCAGCACTGGCTTTGTAATATACCAAATTTAGAAAAACTGTCAGGGGGATTTCTTAAAACTTGAAACATGCAGCTTCCTATCCGCGAGAAAGAAAATGTACATCAATATCCCCGGTCCCTGTGTCCTAATAGCTAGATAATGGAGATAGTCCAACAGTGACCAAGTAGAGAATAGTAGGCATGTCTGTCCTGATTAATCATTGTGACTCTATATTATGCAGTGACACAGTGAGCTCTTGATTGCACAATGCAGCTAGATCTCAAAGAACAACACCACTGAATTGTAGAAAGAGACTGCTCTTGCATTTCTGGTCACCAAGACCCGAATAATCACACAGAAGCTTTATTAATTACAACACTATTTGGCCAATGGCTCTAGCATATTCCTAGCTAGCTCTTACATCTTAAATAAACCCATTTCTATCAATCTGTGTATTGCAACAAGGCTGGGCCTACTGCTAAGGTTCCTAAAGTTTCAGCATATCCTTCTCCTTTGACAGAATATGGCATCTTCCTCAATTCACCTACTCTCTCTATATATCTCTGTTTGGATTTCCAACCTGGCTTTATTCTGCTGAGCCATTGGCCAAAGCAGCTTCTTTATTAACCAATGGTAAGAAAACATATTCACAACATACAGAAAGGAATCCCACATCACCTCTCCTTTTCTGTCTAAATAAAAAGAAAATTTTAACTTTAACATAGTAAAATTACATACAACAAAACAGGTATCAAGCAACAACTACACTTACCATGTTGGGGCATCCATCTTTAGCCTACAGGCTCATACTATCCAGCAGATTTTTCCATGAAGCAGGAAATTTCAAGATCTGTTCTGACGTATAATGGCAAAGTTCATCAGTTGCTTTCTTTTGTGTCCTGCAGAATGTCTGGCAGACTCTTTCATGAAGCAGAAATACTGAAGGGCTGTATCACCTTTAGGCAAGTTCAGCAGTCATTTTT
>JAQHUG010000459.1:947421-958097 GCA_028555095.1 Dicrostonyx torquatus | reverse complement strand
AATGCTCTTCAGCCACTGAGCCATCTCTCCAGCCCCTATGTAAGTTCTTTATGGTCCTTGTAAGTCACGCCAGAGCTAAGCCCACTCTGACACAGAAACCTGCTGGCTTTGAGAGACAGTTGTCCTTTGTGAGGTTTTCATGTTTTTAAGGAGGTCTGCAGAAATTGCTCCCTGTTCTAGGCTAACGCAACCACATCTCCTTTAGGGCAACATCTAATGCATTACACAGTGTCTTCATTTCCAATGAGATAAAAAAGAATGACTTTCACATATAGACAGGCTTGAAGTTTAGAATTATATAGCTGTATATAAAGGTTTCTTTGTGTGTGTATGTGTGTTTTACAAAATATATAGCTATTTAATCTCAAAGGTTGTCCGTCCAGTTATTAGTGGTATAAATTGATCCATTATTGAAAGGGAAATTGGCAGATTAAAGAGTAATTTTAATTTGAATCTCTCAGCAGGTATGCCAGGTAAGAAAAGGAAGCAAAAAATAGTGACCTCAAATGTATTTTTAGGCACCCTGATACAAGAGTAATGGTTTTGTGAAAATAATAGGGTGGTGGTGCTGCGGGAGTTCCTTCTGCTCCTTCAGTCAATAGCCTTTAAGATACTAGCCCACTTGGGTGTGGTCTCTTTTGCTTTAAAAAGCAGCAGTAGCCCTTCTCTCTTTCTCGCTTGCTTCCGCTGCTTCACTTCCGGCTACTAGACTCTGTTTCTGGTTGTTCAGAGGGCTGTTGTCTAGGACAGTGATCTATAAATAAATAACCTTTATTATAAGGGGAATTATAAATAAATAATTAAATAAATAACCTTTTTATTAATCATAATTTCAAACTGGTGTGGGATTGTTTTGTGACTTAAGTCTATAGGTGGTATTGTACAAGTATAATTTGGTGTAAGGAATAGGTTTGGGACTCAAACATTTATAGACTCTGGGAGACTCAGTGTTATCTACCATGCTTTGCTAGTCTAGTTGACATCCTGATGTCCAATTAGAGTTATTGATATAATACAAACAATGTTATAAAATCCACCTACCATGTCTGATTATAAAGTTAAAATAAAATGATGGGCATACATAGATTTTGTGGAGCACTGGGTGTACCTAGGCACAGGGTCTCCTTAGCCACCCACAGTTCTCCTTATACGGCTGCTCTGCTGTCCCCAACATTTGCTTTGCTGGAAGCAGCATAAAGGACCTCTTTATATTGGCAAAATCTTGATACTGCCACTGGTCATCTCAAGACATTACTGCCCACTAGCACCCTCCATCTCTGTATGGATCCCACCTATAACCCCCTTTTTTCTCTCTACAAAAAATGTCCAAAAATGTTTATTCCTGGCTGCAATGAAGGAAACTCATCCAGATGGAGAGGGCTCCCGTGGCCAGACAGGTGATGTTTGACAAGAAAACACAAATTCTCTTCATGGTGGTGGCAGATCCAACTGCCTTCCCAGTCCTGTGCATTAGAGATGGGCCTTGCAACAGAGTTCCATCTTTATTTCACTTGTTGCAGATGAAATTGTGATATCCTCAAGCAGATGGTACCCACAAGCAGTATAGCTACTGTGATTGCTGTGCTTGTGAAATTATAATACACATGTTAAAATACAGTTAAGGACTGAAATGCAGTTAAGGGAAGAACTTTCAAAAGTCATGCAGGGAGATGCTTTGATCTCCACATATTCAGAATCATATTGGAAATTCACTGAGGAGATTACAGCGGTATTTGCAATATTCTGTCCCATTATGTATAGCCTCAATTAATTATGAGAAAATATTAAATATTCACTAATCATCAGTCATGAAAAGTGTTGTATCTGAAAGACCAAAAAAGACCAATGTAAGAAGAGACTGACTGCTCATTTGTTTCCTGGCCTTTCAGACCCGAATAATCACATGGAAAGTATATTAACTATAACACTGTTTGGCCTATTAACTCAGACTTCTTATTAACTAATGCTTACATCTTTAATTAACCAATTTCTACTAATCTATATATCAACATGAGGCTGTGGCCTATCAGTAAATGTTCCAGGGTGTCTGTCTCCTTTGGCAGCTACATGGTATCTCCCTGGCTCCACCTACTCTCTCCCTGTATCTCTGTTCAGATTTCCCATCTGGCTTTATTCTGCCCTGTCATAAGCTGAAGCAGCTTTATTTATCAACTAATAAAACAACACATATACAGAAGGACATCCAATATCTTTTCATTTTTTCTGTCTAATTAAAAAGAAAGATTTTAATTTTAACATAGTAAAATTACATGTATGATACAGGTATCAAGTAAGAATTATAGTTACAATATTTAGTCCATTTACATTTGGCAAAATGAGGGAAATACTTTATCATCTATCCTACCTTTGTGACTCTAAAGCTTTATATCTAATTTATCCTTTAACATAACCGAGGAAAACAATAACTATAGCTATGTCTTCAACTCTTCAAAGACTCCAGATGGATATATTTCCTAAGTAAACAGGAAGTACATTGTAAGCAACTTCCAAACTCTAGAATTGACAGAGATGCCTTGCTGCCTGGACAGTCACCCAAAGCTCTTCTGTAACATTGGGACATCCTTCTTCAGCCTATAAACTCATAGCATCCTGCAGACTTTTCCATGAAGCAGGAAATTTGAAGATCTGTTCTGCTTTGTAATGGCAAAGTTCATCAGTTGCTTTCTTCTGTGTCCTGCAGAATGTCTGGCAGTTTCTTCTGTGAGACAGGAACCCTGAAAAACCATCCTCTTTTGGAACATTCAGCAGTTACTTTTCTGTGGGTCCTTCATGTTCAGTTCATACAGCATATCATCAACCAATCCAGACAAGAGCAGTTTCTTGCCCCGATGGTTAGCCTTGTCATATTGAAGGCAAATTCTATAATGAGTTTATTCAGTGCCCATCAACCTCTCTGAAGTAACTGGTGCTGTCAGAAGCAGACATGTCTCACTGTAGAGAAAAGTCTAAGTTCTTTAAACATGTTAAATGCCACATTCTGTAAGTCTTTGAAAAGTTTGAAGAACATATATTCACCTGAAATATATCTCTGTACATCTAGAAAACCTAACTAACATGACTATAAGGTTGACTATTGTAAAAGACTCTCTATTAATCTGTAATTTAATTATACATAGATTCTCATCATCTGTGGAAACAAAAAAGCAGAACCTCTTTTACAAAGTAACATAGCCTTAAATGCAAATTTTAAAGTCAAGATACCTTTAAAATATATATGTTGGATTAGTTTAGCAGCCCCCACAATCAAATGTCTCTCTACAATCAAAAAATTAAAAAAACACAATAGTATGCACAATCCAGACTCTCTGTGTATTTTTCATCTTTACGTGACTTTTTGTATTGCTTTTACTTATTTAATCTATGTCTGTCTGAACTCTTTTTATATTACTTTTACTGACTCTTTAAAGACATTGTTTTATTTTTAACTGTCTATACTCTTTTTCTCTCTCCCAAGCCTATGTACATTTATCCAACATTATGACCCATGCAGAGGACTTTTTTCTTTTATATGAATCTGTCTTTATTGTGTATATTTAATCATTGTCTGACCAGGAGTGATTAAAATATGCTAAGTGGGCATGGCTAGGACCATTGTCTGTTACATCTAGTCTAACATGGTGCAGGTATGTTCACTGCCTCTGCTAGCCATGCCCACCACCTCAGCTCTAGGGACTCATTGGGGGTCTATGTGGCACCATTAAGTAAATTATAACATGCTGTCCCAGATCACATTTAAGTGCAGGACCTCCTGAAAGAGCCAGAGTTTGTTCTGCCAGGCGAACCAGGAAGGCCAGGAATGTGAAAAGCTAAATGCAGGATGGAGTTCCTCCCTGAAATCTAGAACACATTCACTGAAAATGATCCTGAAATCGGACTATCTGGACTGTTGGTAATGGCATGATTCAGATGTGATGTGTAAGGTCTTTGGATTTGGTTTTATTCTAAAATAAACAATGTATATTGATAAATGTATCAGAAACAATGATACATTTTAGAATTATTACATATAGTGTGCAAGGAAAGAAAGATTTTCCATGTTTTATAAAAAATATTTCTGCCAGGAGGTAGTGGCACATGCCTTTAATTCCAGCACTTGGGAGGCAGAAGCAGGTGGATCTCTGTGAGTTCAAGGCCAGCCTGGCCTACAAAAGCTAGTTCTAGGACAGGCTCCTAAGCTACAGAGAAAACCTGCCTTGAAAAACAAAAAACAAAACAAAACAAAAATTTTCAATATGTTATTCTTTAAAATTCAGAGACAATAAATCAGTATTCAAAAAATCAGAAATTTCAAAATTACCATTATCTTAAGATACTTTTAGCAATTTTTTTGACAAACTACTGTTCATTTTTTAAAGAATAAATACAACTGGGCAGTGGTGGCGCACGCCTTTAATCCCAGCACTTGGGAGGCAGAGGCAGGCAGATCTCTGTGAGTTCGAGAACAAGCTCGTCTACAAGAGCTAGTTCCAGGACAGGCTCCAAAGCCACAGAGAAATCCTGTCTCGAAAAACCAAAAAAAAAAAAGAAAAGAAAAAAGAATAAATACACCAAGTTTAGTTGAAATGACATGAACTAAAGCCTTCAGAACATTCAAACAGTGAAAAGAAATGATCTAAAATTCATATATTCCAGTAAGGCAGTATCCTTTCATGGAATCATGCATGCATGCTGCACGTTTAAGGACTTTCTTTGTATAGAAAATGTGTTGCAGCTTGAGAGCGTGCAAAGCACTTACACCAGACATACTGTGAACATGAACTCATGAGTGAGCATCCTTGGTTTTCTTTTAAATTTTCCTTCTTGGTGACCCTGAGAGTGACACAGATAGAGGACCCCAGGAAGGAAAACAGATAAGATCTCTTGGGTAAACTAGAAGGGAGGGGTTGGGGGTTGGGAACATGAAGGATCAAGAAGAAAGAGTTTAGGGATGGATGGAGGGGAAGAGCAATGAAAGGGATATCTTGAGAGAGGGAGCCATTATGGGGTTAGGAAAAAACCTGGTGTCAGAGAAATTCTCAGGAATCCACAAGGATGACCTCAACTAAGACACCTAGCAATAGTGGAGAGGGCCTTCCCCCTTTAATTATACTAGTGACTACCATAATTGTTATCTTAGAACCTACATCCAGAAACTGATGGAAGCAGATGCAGTGACCCACAGCCAAGTGCTGGGCTGAGCTCCTGGAGTTCAGTTGAGGAGAGGAACAAGAAATTATATGCACAAGCGGGGTCAAAGACATGGTGGGGAAAACCACAGAGACAGCAGACCTGAGCTAGTGGGAACTCACGGACTATGGACTTGTTGAAAGGAGTGAGGGGTCCTTTGTTTGTCCCGGCTGCCTGGCTAGCTTACACCTGAAATAACCACACAAAAATTGTATTAATTAAATTACTACTTGTCCCATTAGCTCTAGCCTCTTATTGGCTAACTCTCACATCTTGATTTAACCCATTTCTGTTCATCTGTATATCACCAGGAGGTCATGGTTTACTAGAAAAGATTCAGCATGTCTGTCTCTGGTGGCTCCATGGTGGCACTCTGACTCTTGCTTTCGTCCTCCCAGAATTCAGTTCTGTCTTCTCTACCTACCTAAGTTCTGCCCTATCAGGCCAAGCAGTTTCTTTATTGATTAACCAATGAGAGCAACATAAACAGAAGGACCTCCTACACCATGGACTAACAGCTGGGGAACCTGCATGGGACTGAACTAGACCCTCTGAATGTGGGTGACTCTTCTGGACTCTTCTGTTGTGGGAGGGCCTAGCAGTGGCACCAGGACTTATCCCAGGTGCATGAACTGGCTTTTTGGAGCCTACTACCTATGGTGGGATACCTCAGACATCCTTGATATGGGGTGAGGGGCTTGATCCTGCCTCAAGTTGGTGTACCAGACTTTGTTGACTTCTCAAGTAAGGCCTTGCCCATTCTGAGGAGTGGATGAGGGGTGGGAAGGGGGGAGTGGGTGGTGGAAGGGGTTGGTATGTAAAATGGAAAGAAATTTTTCTAATAAAAAATAAAACTCCTCCATCTTATTTTGCCTTTATAGATGTTCTCCTGTACCCAAACAAAATGTTGACAATTATTTCAAAATAAAGTTAAAGAGAACATTTTTAAAATTAGTTTAAAATATTAAACTATGTTCATACATAAAGTTGCAAAACTTAATGGGTCATGCACATTGTTATATTGAGGAAATAGGCATTCTTTGTCCATGAATTTATCTTGGAACAAGCAACTAAACCAGGTAACATGAAACTTTAATAACAGGCAGAGCAAAATGCTTCAGACAGTGTATTTATGTGTGTGCATTTCTCAATAAGAAATAGAAATCACATGATACAGATTGCTGAAGAAGAGAATATGGAGAATGTTTGCTCCTGGACTTCAGAGACTCTGGGATTGTGAGACCCAACTCTGTTTCATTATCTAAGCCATCCAGTGTGGAAAAAAAAACAGTTTTAAACTAAGAATGGATGAGTAGAGAAACCAGTTTGTATCTTAAGACAACTCAAGGAGAAAAGAACAAGAGACTCTGAAAATCTGAGACTAACCAAATGCCACACTGGAGTCGGTTTGAAGAACTGCACAGATTGGAAGTCAAGTGGTCAACAATCAGGAGTAAATGCCAGATATTTTTAAAGTGTCGATAAATAAAACAACTATATTTAAGGCATACAATTGTCCCAGGCTTACTATTGCTGTGATTAAATACTCTGGCAAAAGCAACATAAAAAAAATGAAGGACATATCATACTTCATCTGTACTGGATACATTGTGTCACAGCAGAAGACATTGTTGGGGCCAAAGCTGGTCCTGTTGTGCTGTCAGTGAAGAAGCAAAGTGCTGATACTTTGTATACTGTTCAGGATCAGAACCCAGGGGAGAGTGCCTGTTTAAGAGGATCCTCCGAAGACTTGCCGGGAAGCCTGTCCCCACAGTAGATTCTGGATCTCATAAATGTAACACCTGAAATTAGTCGTCATAGCTATGCATGATTTGGCCAACATCGAGACTGAGCAATTCTGCCATCATTGGTGAGGTAACACACGGATGACCGTGCAGAGAGCCCCACTGCTGTCTTTGTGTTGAGAACATTAGGAACTCTCATGACATTTTAAGCCAGAGCTAGAGTGTGAGTGGCTGCGGTTACAGTGCTGTCACTTCCCACCCAGAATGTGTGCACCTGTACTCAAACCAACCTCATCCTGCTTCTCCTCTCTACAGATCCTGAATGCCATCTGTTCTTAGTTTCCATAATTTGACTTGTTGAGATTCTGCATGCCCATTGCTTTGTTATCAAATTTCTCACGGTATAGTCACTTATAAAACCATTTCATTTTATTATGTATTTGGTTGGCTAGAAACAATAACATAATACACTTTTTTGAATAGGAATAATTATAGTTTACTCTTTATGATGTAAAAATGTCACCGAGAAGTATTTACTTCTGTTTAAGCAGGTCTAAAGGCTCCATATGACTTCTCGCATTATAAATAACCATGATCACCCTTTATATAATAATATATCAATGCATGTTATCTGACTATATTGACATACCATACTACACCAATAGACTAATATCCATTTACACAATAGCAAAAGTGTTACCTATAGACACTAAGAGAGTTGTAGGAAAGCCAGCGTGTAACACTATCTACAACGAGGCTAAAAAACAATAGGAACAATCCAAAAATCCGCTAAATGCATGTGATAAATTGTCACATCTTCATATGATGGAATCATACGCAGTGAAAAAACAGAGATAAAATAAATTATAATTGTAAGGATCAACATGGCTGCATATTGCCAAGACGGTGTACTGGCCGGATTGCAATCATTATTTCGATTTTTGAGATAATCTCTAAAGAGAAAGAGGCCATCTTAAATCCTGATTTTTTAAGCATCTTAGTTTGTGATTGCTGCCTCTCACTCTGAGGGAGGCCCCCACACTGAGAGAAGCACGTGAAAGGAGGAGGAGTCGGAAGACTGTGGAGTCCAACTGTCCCCTCCCTTGTGCGCCCCACTGGTGGAAAGACCTCCCAGGATTCCCTCCTTAGGCTCAGCCACCTGTCAGTGGTGCAGGGCTGAAGATCAAGTCTTCACAAAGTAGAGCTTTAGGGAGCAGCTGTGATGCAAGCTGCAGACAAAGAGGAAGAAAGTAAGTCGCCAAGTTCCAGACTGAGTGACTCCATTTGCACAGGATACATAACACTTAAATTGACAGACTCATCCCCAAGTGAGCACAGTGGTTACTACTGGCAGAGGAAGGATTATAATGAAATCTGCAACGATCAGATGAAAATTTGCAAAGGGAATGTTTTATTAATTCTTTATTTTCCTTAAAATGGGCAACTGGGGTATGGATTTCTTCTGCTGCTCCTTTGCTTAATTTGCAGAGTTTCAAAAATGTTCCATTTGTATGCATTCAAACGTTTCTTAACATTTTAGAGACTCCCTTTGAAGAAGCTTGGAGAGAATTCCATATTTATTAGCATGAGAGTGGACAGAAAGCCTTTTGATTTTCTCATTGTTTCCTATCTGTCCAGAAAGCTTACAAGTGTACCACTCAGCATTACAAACTGAGAGGAAAAGCCTTTAGAGAAAGGCTGCAAATCCAGAATGCAAAATGCCATCACTGATTAATTTATGAAAACCAAGTTTTCAGCCTGCAAGAACCAGGAGCAAAACAAAACAATAACTCACTAGGGGGCTGTGAGCCCTGAGGTGTAGCGCTTGGCCATGTGTGACTATTTATCACTCTGAGTCTCAAAACTGAATGATATCAATCATGCTGCTTGCGAGGGTGTTAACTGAATATAAATGACCCTTTCTGGGCATCAATGGGCCTCCTCTTGCCAAGTGATTTGATAGTTCTTTTATTTTAAAACACTTAGGATGGATTATAAAATGAAAGCATACACTTTGGAGCCATTTACAAAACTCAATTCAAGCCACATTTAAGGACAAAGAGAAATCCTTCTGTTGTTTATGTTGACATATCGTACTTGATAGAGTAGTCCCATGGTGATGCAAACATTCACACAAGGAAGATTTAACTAGCATCATCTGCTAACACACTGACTGTGACTTAGAGTTCACCCATCCCCACTGCCGACTGACTCCAGCCATGCCAAGAAAGCTCAGACTCTGCCTGTAAACCCAACTTGAAAACTGATCCTCAAAGCCTTGGGTAATCTTTATAGTTTACTAGGGGTGGATGTCTTTGGTTTGCAGAAATTATCAAAAGAACTTAGAATCAAAGTTCAGAGAACAGAGAGGTTTCAAAGAAAGGAGAGCCGGGATGGCTCACAGACTGAGCCAGCTGGGGCAGGTGCCTGCATGCTGTGAAGAGACCCTGAAGTCCCACCAACACGAATTTCCCAGCATTCCCCAAATCACTGGTGGATGTGAGTCTCAAATCTCCCTCGGGATCCCACCCTTACCTCAGCAACTCTGGGACAGTAGCGGAGTCACTTCTGTTTCCTGTCAGCTGAAGTAAGGTAACCACACGTCCCTCCAGAGGTCATTATGACAGATGGACAGAGAACACAGTGTGCGACACACAACAGCATTCAAAAAACTGAAAGTCCAGTCTTAATGAACAGAAGGCAGAGGTAGCAGAACCAATTCTTAGGCCTTAAATTCACACAATTGTGTGTCAGTTAAATGTGTGACCTTTTGAGTCAAACTAAATTTCAATCAATTTAGTCAAACTTAAATCACATATTGTCCACTTCTTTGATATATGAAATACCTAATATTCAGAAAGTGATTTAAAATCCTAAAAGACTCCGCAACTGAAAATGAGAAGAAGTTGTATTTATTGCTTGTCTAGAAAAACCACGTAGGGAGTCACCCGGACCGGTAAGTCCCTTCCAGCCCGCCAGTCAGGGTCCCGGGGAGTGCTCTGGTGGCCCCCCTTCCCTGAGGCCTCCTGGCCCCGCGGAAGGCTCTTCCACTCAACCGCCCCTTTTCCTTACTCAACCTAACTTTCCCCAAAGCAACCCCTTCCTTCAGCGGGCTGGGTTCTAGGAGAGAAGCGGGTAGAGAAACCTAAGGTGCAAGAGGGCCTTTGTTTGGCAGAGCGGGCAAGCCTGCCCTTTTGGCTCAGTCTACAACCAGATTCACCCTGCGCCTCCTGAGTCACCCGGACCGCCTACAAGCCAATTTACCCAGCCCCTGCTGAGTCACACGGACCGCCTCCAAGCAAATTTAGCCAGTGCCTGCTGAGACATCCAGACCCCTCCAAGCTGATTTCACCAGTGCCTGTGGGGCAGAGGGACTGATTTAGCCAACGCCAGCTGAGCCATCTGGACCGCCTTCAAGAAGATTCAGCCAGTGCTGCAGTGCTGGCTGAGCCATACAGACCAAGCCTGCTGATCCATCTGTACCACCTACAAACCGACTTATCAAGCGCCTGCTGATCCATCTAGACGGCAGATGGCCCTGAGACAGTACCTGCAGAGCCATCCAGTCTGCAAGTGACCCCTATCAAGGAGCAGTTGATCCTTCCAGAGAGGAAAGAGATGGGCAGGCACCAATCCAAAAATTTTTCCAACAACCTGAAAGGCAACTTGAGAACACCAGCAATTGTGCAACAGAAAGATCTGAGCAACTCAGTCCAGAAGAAGTAGAAGAAATTGACCTTAAAC
>JAQHUG010000459.1:926146-939486 GCA_028555095.1 Dicrostonyx torquatus | reverse complement strand
TATGTGTCATCCTTGCGCAGGGGCCATGCTAATCTTCTCTGTATCGTTCCAATTTTAGTATATGTGCTGCTGAAGCGAGCACCATACTTGAGTTCTTATGCTGTATACATCATTGTTCTAGAAAGGCAAGCCTCAAGTCCATGCAACTCAACTCAAGAAGCAAGTTAGGATCATTTCAAAACATAAGGAAAACTGTGAAGCAAAGAGACTTAGAAATATTCAAAATAAATGTTAGTAAATCTAGCCAAATTAGACTCTGGGAGCAGAGTATACTAAAAAGAGTCCAGCACTGAGTTGGAAACACAGATTCTTATATCAGAGTCTTCACCACACAACAGGTGGAAGACACATCCCGGTTCATTAGGATAAACTGTTTAAAAACATCCCATTCTGCTTCTCATTTGAAAGGCTAAGAAACATAAAAATTGTCATAGAATATTTTGATGGCAATAACTATATGGAAGGATCACCTTAAAGGTACAGGGGAACATTTAACGTGTGACTACCAAAGAACAAACTTAAAATTCGTACAACTATTTCATGACAAAATATTTTATATATAAAAAAATCATTCCAGTGGTGGATAAAGTTCAGTGGCTGAGCATATGCGCAGAGAAATTAAGAGGCTCTCGGCTCCATCCCTCAGAATTATTCCCTCTCTTTCTCTCTCCATTTATGTTTATATTCTATTTGTAATGTACACATGACCTACTATGATACACAATACAGAATGGGTTCTTTCCCATGTGACTTCTTTTTTTTTTTACATCAAATTATTGTCCCTGGGGATGGGTGATAGTTTGTATTTCTTTTAGTGCTCCCTTGGCACATGACTGCTAATCACCGTACAGGTCAGTTTTACATGCCTCCTGGTTACAGTCTAATATGGCACACAGTTCTGAACTGTGTTTTTAAGCTCCATGAAGCCTAAGATCCCCTCACGTTGTTGATATTTGAGAGAAGACCATTTTTTAACTTTACTATTGCTTCCTTCTATACTGTTTGAATCAGCCCAGGTGTTGATCTCCTTTGGAGACAGATATTTAAGGCTATTTTGCTTCTAGGTTTTGTAGGTAGTATGAACACTCTCCTGTAATTTTTCTGAAACACTCAGCAAGAATATGAGAGACAGAAAATTTTTCTGTTTATGGAATGGTATGTAATATGTCCAGTCTAGGAAATATTAGGTCAGAAAGCAAAAGTCATTGCTGATGAACCCATGGCATATGGGAAGTATTATGTCTGGGGACACCACCTATCTAGGTTTCCATTAAAAATGATTTAATTTCTTTGGAAATAAGAGAAAACATGACATTTAAGCTCAAAATCACAATTTTATAAACACATATCACAGCATACATTTTATTCATATGGATATGTGGTTATGAAGAAGGGACCACAGAGGCACTATGCCCAAGGTCCTTGCTAGTTACAAAGTGACCTTGAGTAAAACTACAAAGCCCTTACATAACCAGATGTACTTGTGATAGAAAAAGGAAGACACTCAGCTGTGTTATTTCCATAGTTCTCCACGGTCAGCGTCATTCATACCCCATGTACAAATTATGTGTTGGGGAGTTTCATGAAGCTCTGTTCTTTCTCTTATTTCTCCAAATCCAAGCACATCCACACTGTCTACCTAAAGACACTTATCTCAGGCCTGGGGAAATGGAGCTGACATTATTTATGTGTCCTAGGGACAGCCACAGACCCTGCCAGACATATCTATTGACTCCTCTAGGATCCTTAGAATGCCTTATGTAAGCCTAGGTTTCTAGTATAAATCAGGAGTGATATGTGCTTTCCTTTCTTATTTTGTAATTTGATTTATCTTGGTCATGTTTTTAAGCATAGACTTGATAGATCATGAAGGTAACTCTGTGTTTAAACACTAGTGAAATGTAAGGGTGCCTTAAAGGCATAAAAACACAGTTTCTTCCCTCACCAATGTTAGTTGCTCTTTTGACTCTCCTAGAAGATATCAAAATGTTTTGATGGAAGTTTCTGTCTCATCCTGTCCTACAGAGGTTCGGTCCCGAATAAATACGCAGGCGTCTTATATTAATTGCAAACTGTTTGACCTATTAACTCAGGTTTATTATTAACTAGCTCTTACAATTAAATTAACCCATAATTCTTATCTATGTCTAGCCACATGGCTTGGTACCTTTTCTCAGTGCAACATTCTCATCTGCTTCTTCTATATCCGGCTGGCGACTCCATACCTACCTTTTCTCTTCCCAGAATTCTTAGTCTGGTTGCCCCGCCTGTATTTCCTGCCTGGCTATCAGTCAACCAGCAGTTTTTTTTTAAACCAATATGATTGACAAATCTTTACTGTGTACAAAAGCATTCTCCCACAGCAAAAAGGCTTCTGTTTGTGATTTGGATTTGGAAGTGTCTGATGGGGGCTGCAGGCAGCTCAGTGGGCAAAGTGCTTGCTCTTGAAGCACAGTGAGCTGAATTCAGCTTCCCCGTGAATGTTAAGCATAGTGATGTGTGTGTGTGTGTGTGTGTGTGTGTGTGTGTGTGTGTGTCTTTAACCAAAGTGCCGTGTGGCAGCTGCAGGTAGATCCTGGGGGCTTGCTGGTTAGTCAGGTGACCTAAAGCAGCAGTCTCCAAGTTAAGGGAGAGACATCTCAAACAAAATGAGGTGGAGAGCAATACTCTTGGGCCCTGACCTCTGTGTATGAATAGATGTGCGTGGGCACACACACATGAACATGCACGCACATGTAGCCACACACCAGCACACAGACAAGCAGCATCACTCTGACAGATAAGGATTCCGGGAGTGATTTGCAGGAATGTCTATTCCAGTCCTGTACTCGCTTCAGTTGGTTCATTTGTCTTTCCCTGTGTGATTCCATTAGTACTTTGTGTACTCATCCTGTGATTCGTTTGTTCCTCTGTTAGCAGTCACTTTTGAATCATAAAGGCTTTTACTTTAGTGATATTAAATTTTATCAGTTTCTTTGTTTGGTTGCATAAGTGATCATTGCTAACTCAGGAGCTGAGAACTTTTAGCCTTATGCTTTTCTTAAGGTTTTTGAGAGCTTGCGTATTAAAAATAGGTCTTGATTCATTTTGAAGTTCATCTTTTATGTAGGTAAGAATATCGAGACATGAACTCAAAAAATATTCCCATCTCAGCAATGTGGAAACTTCTGTACCATTTCAATTTCATTAGACCCTTCTTGCATTTTTTTTACATGAAAGCTTATTGTTTTCAGAATAAATGTTCACAGTTATTTATTAATATTATTCCAAATGTTCTTATTCTTCCTTGTATTTATTAAAAATAAAGTATTTCTTCTTAATTTCACTTTTAATTTACTGCTGACTAAAGTAGGGTGATATGGATTTGTGTTATGCTTTGTGGTATTGGTGAGGACTACTAGGTTTTTAGTAGATACTTAAATGAATTATTTTTTGTACAGCTATAAGAAAATGTCACCTAAAAATAGAGAAACTTTTACCAGCTCCTCTTAAATCTGGGTACATTCTATCCAACTTTATTTCTAAATTGCCTTCAGGAGAACTTTTGACACTGCACTCACTGCTTCATAGAAATGGTAAGTGTAGATATACTAATTTCACTCATTATGATATGAGTCTTTCACCATGTTATGCTTGCAGCCGTGAGTTTTAATAGGTGACTCTGCCCAGATTGAGGATTATTACACAAACAGGCACTGGGTTTGTCACGATATTTTTGTGTCTCTTGAGATGATTGTATGGCTTTATACCATTTTTCTCTACAAACTGGTGTGTGGCATAACGGTACTTTCCAACATGAAAACACCCTCACACTCTGCCTTGAATCCTTGTCACATGACTGAGACAGATCTCATCTGGCTGTGTTATATAAGCATTTTTGTTATATTTCTGGGTTCAGTTTTCTAACATTCTATACTAAAGTATTTCACACCTGTCCTAATAAAAGAACACGTAAACATCTTGTCACTGAAGAACCTCCTAGGCAGAGAATGCCACTTGTACATCTTAGACATAAAACTGAAGTTGATTTGCTTTACCTACAGCTTATTCAAGCTGGACTTAGGCACTATACAGAAGAGTCTTTCCTGACACGCTGAACTGAATCACATTCCAGCCCATGGCTTTTGTTGTATTTACCGTACAGAAAGATGTAAGCTATGCCCATCTAGAAATGACAGGTGCAGACAGGTCTACAGTTCAGAGTAGAAACCCCTGAATATTTAGGTTTGAGTTATGGGCTTTACACTTGTCTTCAGACTTTGTTAACACTGCATTCTCTCACTGGAATATGGTAGCAGCCAAACTCAGTGTATGGTTTAGAGGAATCATTAAAGTCCACCTGTCTTAGATACTGATGTTTGTAGATATGTAAATACACACACATCCGTGTGAGTAACTACATGACGGGTTTGTGACTCTTTAAATCCCAAGACTCTAAAAACTAAATCTGGAAGGCATATATCTTGTAAGTCCACAAGAAAAGTCATGTTGTTACCAAAAAGTTTCCTTTATGTAAATAACATTATCCTCTAATCATTACAGACATGGGTAAACCATAGACTACAAAAATAAATTGGCATTTTTCAAGTAATATTAGTTTTCCAGACATCTAGGATAAAGCCTCAACATTTAGTTTTGCTCTGGGATACCCCTTTCATGAATTTCCTCATCCTTCTTGTAGGTATCATTGTAATCTTAAGCCTGTATGATGGCTTAGATCTCAGTGTGCTCAGAGTAATGACAAGTTGTGACATGGAAATCACTCAGGGACTCCTGTTTTGACAGATGCTTTCAAATGTCAAAGGAGGGGCTTGAGAAATGGCGAGCACTTCAGAGCACTTGTTGCTCTTGCAGGGAAGCACTCACAGGATGGCTCACTCCAGTTCCCAGGATCCGATTCTTTCTTCTGTCTTCCATGGGCACCAGGAATGAACATGGTATATATACATACATGCAGGTGAAACACTCATACACACCATAAAATAAAATAACTAATAGATAACAAGTTAAAAGAAAAGATTTTGTGCAAACATGCCTAGGCTGAGGACGTGGTTTAGTGGTTTAGTGCTTGCTTAGCATGGATAAGGCCCATCATTCAGTCTTCAGTGTGTGTATGTGTGGGTGAAATTTATAGACATATAATAGACAATAGAAAGATAATAAACAATAGAAAGACAGACTGAAAGAAAACTAGGTGATATACAGAAGAACAGACATCTGTGCATGAGCAAATTCTGTGCTGTAGAAAGTGGCATGCCCCAAATAAAATGAGCTTGCCGTCTGTAACATTAGCTTGTAAGATACATGCATACACACACACACACACACACACACACACACACACACACACACACACACTCCTCAGGCATGTCCATTGCATGTAGCATGATAACTGGTATGAGATGATCTCTATTCACTGTATGTCCTTCAGTATTTAGAATCATTCTCTATGTTTAGTCTTTTAACCCTTCCTTGGGCTTATGTTAGCTTTGTTTCAAGCACTCTGAGCACAGCCTCAGTCTGCTATTAGACAGGGTTTGAGTCATCTCCTGCCCAACTTCTCAGCTTTCCTTTGAACTTTGGGGCAATTTTTGTTCTGTAATCTTTGCTCTGCTGGGTGTCACAGCCTCCCTGAGACAACCTGCTTGGACCCAATGACAAAGGCTTTGGTTAAGCACTTCTTGCCCCTTCTAGTAAAATGCCTGTGTCACAAAGAAATTAAGTCACCAACCAAAGGAACAGCCAGAGAGCTACAAGCCTCCATCTGAGTGTTAGTGAGCTGCGTCTTTCAGCACGTTGGCTTCCATGGCCACCGTGCTATTTCTGCAGCCAGTAATGATATGAGCTGTCTGTTTAATTATTAGTAGCTTTCTTCCAAGCAGTTGCTCGGGTTAGATCCTCACTGTTCCCTGTGTAATTACAACCACAACGCTCCTTCCCACTTTCCATGTCTCTTCTACGTAACTGCCTTGATCATTATTAAAAGTTGCCCTGCTCCTCCACCCCACACCGCGCTAAGACTGTACAATCATTTTCAGAGAGAGAGACTAGGTTCCTCGGGATTCCAGTCTTGGCTATGATTGTTTGAGTTGAAAACAAACATGTGCTAAAAAATGATCTTAATTTTTGTATGTTATTCGCAAAGCAAACTGAAGTAAAGCAGTTTATACTCGTAGCTAATGACTTCCTCTTTCCAAGGAGACGAGCTGACAGAAAACTTCCTAGATCAGTTGGAATTGAGAACAGCAACGACAACAAAAATACTGCTCTCATTTTTCCAGGCCAGGTTTCCCACAGCATGACTGCCAGACAAGCCTGGAGAAAACAAAAACCCACAACTGAGCATGGAGGAACCCTACAAGCTGCTGACTGGGGATGCCGTGCAGGCGTGAGCATCATCGCGCACATCTGGTGTGCTACCTACCAGTTCCCACAAGTCTAGTAAGTTAAACAAAGATGATGACTTAGTTTAATCATGAGTAAGGAAATATGCAAATAATGAGCAAGCTGCTTCGATGGTGATAGAGGTGAGACCACCAGAGACTGGGAAAGAATGAGTAGAATCAATGTTAAGACAATTAAAACTCGGGGAAATAGAAAACCTGGCTGAATATCCAGTAGGCTTCCTTCTCTGAAGAGATCGAATCCACAAAGGGGGGAAATAAAAGATCTGTTCAAACTTTGGAGCAAAGATAGAGGCCATTCATCCCAGAGATATCCTGCTGGATGCAGAAGTGAGGAAAGAACCCAAACTTCTGCTTTGGTGAAGTTTGTGCTGTGCCATGAGAATGGAAACCAAATTCCATGCTCAGATTGAAAAGTGCTATAGAGCGACAAATAGATTCGAGGTCAGCGAAGAAGACTTCTTTAGGGTACCCACACTTCAGCAAAGAGTAAAGGAGTTGATGGGGAAAGTCATGGAGATGCTGAGGAAAATCATGCCAGCTAAAGAGATCAGACCACACCAGGGCTCTGAGTGAAGGCACTGTAGGAAGATCTACGTGGTGGTCATAGGACAAGCAGAAGCCCAGGTTGACTGGAGCAGAGCAAAGGTTCCCAAGAGAAGTTCAACAAACACAGGACCCAGATTATGTTAAACCTTACAAACTAAGGGTAGAGGCATGGATACTTGTCTGAAGTCAATGGGGACCCATTGGTGGCCTTTAGGCAGAAAAACATTTGAATCAGGATTGTAACTGACTCATATAGATGAACGGACTGTGGGGAAAAAGCCAAGATACAAACAGAAACAGGAAGAGCAATTAAGAGGTTACTGCGTGATTCTGGAGGTAGCTTATGGAGATACTCAGGTGAGACCTGGAGACATGTACAGATTCTAAGAATTTCTTCCCAAACCTTGTTCTCCTTTTTCTTGAAATTTCACTTCATTTCTTAGTTTCTCCAGTGTCTCAGTGTCAGTCCTAAATGCTGGGTATGCTGTCCAGTTATTCAAAACCAGCTAACCAGCTGTATACTAAAGTCTTTTTGCCCAGCTTGCAATATGGTGAGGCATAAAATCTGGCTGCTTGTTGTAGTCTTACACTATGTAACTCTGAACCACGTGAGCATTTTAGCCAATAGGAAATCATAGGTTGGAGTAATCCAGAGAAATAAAATCCCTATAAAGCCTCTGTTCCTTTCATGAGTTTTTTTTTTTTTTTTCAGGAATGATTTTCTCAGGGCAGCATTACAGAAGTCATTCTAAAATGATGGATTGCTGGACCAGGAAGCAGCTGCTTGCCTTTGAGTGCTGAAAGGAAATACACGTGTGCTGAAAGGAAATACACACGTGCTGCTACATGGCAGACTCCCGGGAACTCTGTCATCGGAAGGCAAAGCTAAGCCCATAGGACCTCAAATTCTCCAAACTCAAAGCATCACTGGAACATGGAAAGAATCTTTACCACTCAACCTCTAACGCCTTCCTCATACCCAGGTTGGGAAGTTTTTGCTTTAAGTTATTCACAGCCTAGCTATGCAGAAGGGGAATCCTGGAGCTCATACCATTACCCCGGTGTTCTTGACTTTTCGTAGTCCCAGCTCAACTGCTCTGAAGAAATGAGGAAAGGACCGTAACCTGTGCTGATGCAACCTCTGAATTCCCCAGTGGGGCAGCGTCCTACAAGGCAACACTGGCTGGGTGAAGAAGAATGAATCTTTCTAGAACTGAATTAAGAGTCACTAGGTTACAGTTCCTGCAACTGTGGACCGTAGACAAAAACGTATTGATGGAATGCCCAGAAGAGCAGGAACCCTGTTTGATTCTGTACCATGACCCACCTGCCGCAGACGGATGAGTTAGGATGTGGTAGACAAGGGAACTCTTGAAGGAGGGTTTTATGGTGCTGTTGGATACATTCCGAGTTAGCATGAAGGCATGAATCATCTTCCACTCGCCCATCTATGCTGGCGTCTGCAGCTCCTACCTGCAACACAATGACGTGGGAACACAGATGTTTCATTGGGAAAGAAGACAGAAGACCCCTGGATACTGGATCCTGGGTTAGCCCAGCTGCTATCCGTATCTGCACAGATTACAGGAGAATAAATCACCATCAGAAAAGCATTTCTGAGCAACTCCTATTCCTCACTTTTTTTTAAACATCTGTTGATAAAAAATGTATGCGTTTTTAGGTGCTTTTGGGTTGGGTAAAATGTTAAGTTTTCTTTTTCACTGATCTGTGAAAACCATAGACAGTTCTAAAGGACACTTAAAGGTTTCTGACTACAGCTTGGGGAAATATTTCTTGCTTAGCATTGTCCAGGCTGCTATGGACCTGTACATAGTTACAGGGTCAGGAATGGAGCACTTTTAAGATACTGAGTAAATAAATCACCTAATGGAGAATCAGAAAACATCTTAAATTTCTTCTTACCAGTGTGAATGCAGTGGGAAGAGGGACTAGCCTGTGCTCTTCAGTTAATTCTTAACACTGTTGGAGTAGCCAACAGCAGCCGTGCTGATAAGGCCCACTGAGACCTTACCCCGTCCCAGCAACACATCTAAAATCTGTGTCAATTCGCCCTTGCTGATCTCCTAAAGCTGCAAGAGTCTGCATTGGCTTTGTGCTTCTTTCCTAAGCCTGCCCCAAGGGCTGTGCACACTATCATCGGAGCTGAAGAAGTAGTCGCTGAGGCGAACACTACAGCAGGACATCGCAGAGCCAGGTTGAAACCCAAGAGAATGATCCAGAACCTGCCCTTACCCAACATACCAATAGCTTACCAGGTAGCTAGGATCGAGAGCCCTAGAAATTTAGCAATTCAGATAATTTGAGATCAGCCAAGCATGCTCCTTGTCCCATTTACATAGCAGAAAGCCAGAGATACTAGTAATTGAGCTAGTACCCCCAAGGTGCTAAGGTAGCTAAGTGATTAAAGCCAGTCTCAGACTTGAAACGAAGACTTTCCTTTATTTCCTGGCATGAAAATATGACTCTTAAAAATGAGATTACCTTGTATGCTCTTAAATTCTTGTCAAATAAAGGTTCTGTTTTACCATACACCCTGAGGCCCTCAAGTCATTCTTTAGGAATACAGAAACACAAAATTGATTATTGCAAACCTGCCTGAAACACATGAAAATGCTTGAAGGTAGAAACTATGTCAAATGCATCCTAGGATACAGAAGCAGCAAGGATGTCAAGATAGCATAGCTTCATGCTGTAACACAGAAGAAAGCTAGCACACGAGAGACAGTTTTGAAGGATAATGTCCTCCTACACAGAAAGGACAAAGGCTAACTGTATGTGGGAGGCATGGGTTCTATTTGCAATTGGAAGGAGACGCGTTGCTTTTGGGAGCTTTTGTTTGTTCTGCCGGGTTTTCAGACTGGGATATCTTTTCTACATACCTTCCCTAAGTTGTAATTGAGCCATTCACATTGTCCTTAAATCCCCTGGTCCCCCAGGGTTGGGACAGTTTTGCATGTAATTCTACTATAACAACTGCAGATGAATTACATACCAGCATTTTTTCCTCCAGGCATGTAATGACTGCCAATCTGGGTCATGGACCATAACCCTCGTGAGAGGATCCTAATTAGCCTCTTGGTGTTTCCCTTAAATAGGCCGCTTCCCTTTCTGTGTTAGACGTAATTTCATATTCTATTACCAGCGTCTGTTTGCATTTGCTGCACTTCTTTCATTATTAATGTAAAGGAGCAATTCAGAATTTCGTGATTAATTTTAAAGTAGACCTTCCTTGTGTAAATAATTGATGAGGATGGTGATCAGAGCAGTGAGGAGACAGGAGCTGGCATCCCTGCTGCCATCTCTTATCTTCTCGATTGCACTCACTTTCCTGCACCCACCTCAAGAGCCTTCATTTGGTTGCATTGGTTTGGATTTTCCAAAATCTTGTCACTGGGTGAGTCCTGTGGTTGTGAGTCGACCGATAGTGCAATAACTTTATATATATATATATATAAACAACACACATTTATTTCCAATTTTCTCCAACTGTTTATGAGAGGGAAATTTGAGGAAACAGAAGTTGTTCCCATCCTTCTGGGGTAGAAGGCCCATGGAAGATGAGTTAAGAACAATCTAAGAAAGGGAAAAAAAATCTTCCTTCTCTATATTACATATTATACAGATTTTACAATTAAAAACCTGAGATGGCAAGGCTTGTTTCTTAGTAAATTGACAAAAGTCTATTCCATTCCTCCTGGGTCATCCCCTTTGTCTATGGTATGCATAAGTATGGGCACACATTTGCCTAGAATGTCGATTATAGGGCCTAAACATCCTATGGGAGGAGAGAGAGATTGTTAGCATCTACGTGCTGCTTAGCTTCCAGCAGTTTTTTTGTTTTGTTTTGTTTTGTTTGTTTGTTTGTTTACAAAAAATAGTTAGCAGTTCCTTACTGCTCCGTTCGAAGCTATAATTCAGTGAAGGCAATGGGTCAATAACATCACACACATACATGTATTAATGATGGGTAGCATTCTTGGCACAGAGCTTAGTGTAAGTGAGTTCTGTGTCCTAGGGCTTTTTGCTTCCCAGGGTTCATGTGAGATCACAGCTGGGAAGCAGTTTACAAGGTGCAGATCCCTGTGCCACAGCCAAAAGAGTGCTTCTCATATCATGAGTTTGGGTGGCCTGTGGACTTCTCTCTTCTGCCTGCATCCCAGTGTATTCCCTTTGCTTTCTCTGAAGTCTTGGTTCATAGTGACAGAAGCCTGGGTAGCAGCTTGTCAGTCCTGTTTTCTAGGAGTGGTGCTGGAGTGTTCTCCCATCCAGCAGAATATAATCTGTAGTTGGTTTATGATCATCTCAGGGCTTTTGACAAGCTGGTGGTGGAAGGTGGGAGATTTGGGCCTATAGCAGAAGAATTTCTCTAACCGGTTAATATAGTCTGTCTATGGCAACTCACATTTCCTACAATAATGTTAGTCCCCAAGGAATTGTGGCTGAGTGGTGAGACTTTTCTGAAAGAACTGGTATGGTTACTCTAAACTCAACTGTTCATCGACCATGGTGTTTATTTCTGCAATCTCCCTTTCTCTGTTTTTCACTGTCTTTAACACTCACTCCTTGTGGATTTTGAGTGCGAGTGAATGAGTGTGTGTTTGTGTGTGTATGTGTGTGTATGTAGTGTAGTGTAGGTATGTGGGTACGGTGTTGCATCAAACATGAATACATTTCCTAGAGCAGACCACTGTATTTCTGTCAATTCGTACCCTAAGTCAGGGTTCTTACTTCCCCAGATGCTTTGGTTTAGTCTGGCAGATGACCAGCAAGTCATTGGGATCTTTTGTCTGTGCTTAGATTTGTATGACTGTCTGTAACCCTCCACAAAGAACACTGACAAAGGCTTCTAGATGCTACATCATTCATCTACACTGTGCAGGTGTGACAGATGTTAGACATAACGTATGGAACTAATGTTGACCCTGCTGTGTTTCAGTTTTGCTTTGGTCCCATACCCTATTTCTTTGCTGCTTTTTCATCCTTTTTAATTGGGAATGCTTATTCTGTGGCATGTCTTCTTTTGAGTATGTGACTCGTTTTTGGTTTTCAAATGGACACTAGATAAAAGTCTGCCTTGACTCTTAGGAAGGGTCTTCGAGAAAAATCTACAAAAGAGACAAAACATTATCCAAACTAAACAAAAGGCAGAGAGAGAATATGCAAGTTAACAAATCAGAAGTGGAACATAACAACCAATGCAGAAAAAATCCAGGGAATCATCAGGTTATATTTTGAAAACCTGTACTCCACAAAATTGGAAAACTTAAAGGAAATGGATAACTTTCTGAATAAATCAAGACTAGATAAGCAAATTAAAAAGGCCTATAACTGCTGAAGAAACAGAAACAGTCATCAAAAGTCTCCCAACTAAAATAAGTCCAGCACCAGATGGTTTAAGCTCAGAATTCTACAGGATTTCCGAAGAAGAATTAATACTAGTACTCCTCAAATTATTCTGCACAATACAAGCAAAGGGGAATTTGCCAAACTCTTTTCATGAGGCTACAATTGCCCAAACCACATAAAGACATTACCAAAAAAAGAGAATTACAGACCAATCTCACTAATGAACATTGATGAAAAATACTAAATAAATAAAATATGGGGCTTTTCATGGCAGCGGGTCCTTGGTGAGTGCCACAGCTTCAGATCCACCCACCCAACTGGACTGGTAAGACCAAACTCTAGCCCCCAGGCACGCTGCTTGATTGGGAGGACCCCTCTCCCCCTCCCCAGGCTTTTCTGTGTCCCACACCCCAGAGTGTCCCTGGGCAAAGCTCCCATTTGACAGGGCCCCGGTTCCCCACGGAAATTGGCCTGCAGCAGTGCTGGGACCTTGGACAAGGGTGGATCCAGCATAAACCTGCAGGGCTCCAGCAGAGAAGCCCGCCCTTTTCATGGCGGTGGGGCCTTAGTGAGTGCCACAGCTTCAGATTCACCCGCCCAACTGGACTGTTAAGACCAAATTCTAGCCCCCAGGCACTCTGCTCAATTGGGAGGCCCCCTCTCCCCCTCCCCCGGCTTTTCTGTGTCCCACACCACAGAGTGTCCCTGGGGAAAGCTCCCCTTTGACAGGGCCCCGCTTCCCTGCAGGAATTGGCCTGCCACAAGGCTGGGACCTTGGACAAGGGTGAGTCCAGTATAAACCTGCAGGGCTCCAGCAGAGAAGCCAGCCCCTTTGATTGTGGCTGGTCCTTGCTGAACACCACTGCTTCAGATCCCTCCAACTGGAGTGGACCAGAGCAATCCCCTCAGACCAAGCAAGTGACCAGTATCTACTACTAGTTGATCCACCTGGAGAGGAAGAGATGGGCAGGCACCAATCCAAGAGTTCCTCTAACAACCTGAAAAGCAACATAAAAACAC
>JAQHUG010000459.1:864224-884034 GCA_028555095.1 Dicrostonyx torquatus | reverse complement strand
CCACCCTGCTAACTAGCTTTCCTGAACTGACCAGAAGCCCAGCTTACCATTCGGGGAGCCTCTCTGGGAACACAGAAGAAGCCAATCAGCACCTCTCCTTCCAAACCCAGTGTCTGCTAGCTGAATTGGAAGGCCCATGACCTTTCCCATGTCGAGAATTGAGTTATTCTTTCAAAAAATTGCTGAAGAATGTCTCATTCCTTCCTCAAAACCCTTGACTCATAGTTAATTATAAGTAATTAAATATAAAATTAAATATAAGTAATTAATTATACCTGAGAAACTTTTTTAAGATGAACATAAACGAGGAACAGTCAATTTCCTCAAGTACATGTTAGAAACCACATTAAGGAAGAACCTGTAGACTGGGTACAGTGTGAGCCTGGGATAAGGGTGCAGTCATGGAAGCCATGAGCTTATACTTTAGGAAATTGCTCCTGCATTACTGAAGAGCAGAGCACCAGTGACTTAAATCTGTCTAAGATCCCACTGAGGTATTAGCCACTCAGCTGGTCTCCCATGGCCCTGCTGGGTCATTCTCATTTCTCCACTCCTCTGAGCTCTGTGTGTTCTGGTTGGATGATTCTGGGGCTGGGACAACTCTTCATCCTTTGCAGGCCTCCAGCTTCTGCTTCAGTAGCCAATGTTGCAGGCACACTTTCTTCTGGTGTTTGCTCTTCCTGGGGCTCTTGGGATTCCTTGTGTTTGTGTTTATGCCCTGGTTTATTAAGACTGGAAGTTTCTCCCCCACTATTGGTACATTCTGGATTTCCCTGGACATGGCTGTCACAGACACATTCTCTTTAGACTCTGCTAGCTATCTTTACCCCTTGGTATGCAATTCACCTTAATTTGGGAGGTCAGATCAGTTTTCAAGTAGTTTTATTTTAAAATTCTACACTTTAAGCATTTTGGAATATGGCCTACCATCTCTTGATAAACAGGGCACTTGGCAACACGAGGCTTTGTTCTCTTCAAAGCTCTAATGACAGGTGGGCTACTTAGCATTATGAAACATTTCAAGACAAACTCCTGAGCCATCACTTCCCACTGCCTCTCTCTGCTGTCTTATTTTAAGGAGAGATGATACAATGTGGACTCATGGTGACAGATGGGAACTAATAGAAGTGACATTGTTGTGTGTGTGCTTGTTTGTACATGAACATACAGGTGCTAGGGTACATGTATGTGTATGCATATGGAGGCCAGAGTGCAACCTGGGGTATTGTAACTCAGGACCAATATGCTCTGCTTGTTGCATAATCATTAGGCTGGCTGGCCAGTGAGTCCTGCAGAGCCACCCAACCCTGTCTCCGTGGTGTTGGGTTTACAGGCATTTGCCACCGTGCCTGTTCTTTCCATGGATCTGGGCCTTACACTTGGGTCCTTAAGTTTATATGCCAAGTGCTTTACTGACTGAGCTATCTCCCAGCCTCCAGAGACATTGTTTCTTCTTGGGCTTCTTTTGATTTTGTTCTTGGTGAGACTTGTAAATTTCCCCATGGCAGGAATTGGTACAATTCACATAGTATTTCTTGTAAATTACACTGACCACAACTTGTAAAGTATTACTCACCAGTGAGGAAGCACTGCTCTCTGGTGCTAGAGACAGCATCTGGAGCAGTGCCTGGGACATCTCAGAAGCCTGATAATAGCATTCCCTTCCTATTCCTCCAGACTCCAGGACTTTATAGAACTCAAGCAGTTGGTGCCAACGGGATCTAGAAAGGCACAGGATCAGGACATAGATGTTCCTTTGAGGGATACTGGATCTGAATCCACATGGGAGATGACAGAGCCTGGGCATAGGAGTGAGAGGCAGTGGAGACAGGAAGGGCTTGCTAAGCAATGTTATATTTGAAGAAAAGCAAGGGTGTTTGGAAATACGTCTAAAGTGCCGGGACTAGAAAGGGAATGAGATGGAACCTTTGTTCTCCACAGACCCAGTCTATTGCCCTGGCCGGATATGAGAGCATCTCACTATGTTCTCCCTGCTCCCTCCTCACGCTATTAGTCAGCACTTGTGGTCCACTCCCCAAGGGTGACCCAGGTTAGTTCCCACAGAATTCAGGGTGGTATTAGGTATGGAAGGTGAGAGCTGGGGTGCAGTAGTATAGCAAGAACAGTGCAATGAAGAGAACTGCAGGGTTCCCAACCTCATCTAGAGATTCTCATCTAGAGATTTTTGCCCCCAGTCTGCAGGAGGGAAGAATGAGAGACCCACCTGTTCAGATATTTGTTGATGCCATGCATGGACCTGAAGGGGACCATGTCCTGCACGAGGTATGTCTATCCAAAGAGAGAGCCCCTCAAACCCACCCATTTTAGCAATACAACCTGCTTTGTAGGGAACTGCAGAGTAATCTCTTGAAGCCTCTGGGATGAGAGTCACATCAGCACAGGCCTGAGGAGAGCCATCAGCTCACAGCAGGGACAGTGAGAGCATCCAACTGCACTAGGGCTAGCACAGGGAACAGAAGAAGAGAATTAAATGCCTAAGGTATAGCCTGAGGTTCTCTAAAGACACAAACCCAAGTATAAATCAAGAGAAATTGGGACAACCAGCAACGGGAATCTGTTTGAGAAGAATATCAGATAATAAAAAATAATCAAGATAAAGTAACAGTTAGAAAAGGCATATAGATAAAATTAGGATCTATGAATTAGAAAAATTCCCCAGAACACAGAACAAAGCCGTCAAAACAAAGCCAAAAAGAAGAAATCATGAAGATAATTAATAATAATAATAATAATAATAATAATTATCAACCTATAAAATAACATTAGCTTGCCCAGGATCATTGGAGGGAAGACAAGCGAAAACAGAAAGAGTAATGAAATAGCAGTTAAAGGGGAAATCTTTTATTAATTAATTATAAACTTTATTTATTTTAAAAAGAAAACAATCAGTTTTCATTTGACATACCAACACTAGTAGTTCCCACTCCCTCCCCACCTCCCTTTCTTTCACCTACTCCCCCATCCAATCCCTGGAGAGGGTAAGGCACATTGTTTGGGGAAGGTCCAAGGCCTGTCCTACCATATCTAGGCTGAGCAAGAAAATATGTTCCAAAAATCCAGTACAAGCAGTAGAGAAAATTCCTGGTGCCACTCCCAGTTGTCCCGCAGTGTGTCCCAACCGTACAACTGTCACACACATTCAGAGGTCTAGTTTGGACCTATGCTGGTTGCTTCCCTGTCTGGCTGGAGGTGGTGAGCTCCCATTAGCTCAGGTAAACTGTTTCAGTGGTGTCTCCATCATGGTTTGACCTCTTTGCTCATATTCTCACTCCTCCTACTCTTCAGTTGGACTTTGGGATCTCAGTCCAGTGCTCAGATGCAGGTCTCTGCCTCTGCTTCCATCAGTTCTGAAGATTCCATGGTGATATTTAAGATATTCATCAGTTGACTACAGGGCAAGGCCGGTGTGGGCACCCTCTCCTCTGTTGCCCAGGGTCTTAACTGGGGGTCGTTCTTGTGTATTCCTGGAAATTTCCCTAGGGCCAGGTTTTTTGCAAACCCTATAATGCCTCCCTCAACCAAAACATCTCTTTCCTTGTCTCCATCTCTGTTCTTTCTCCATTTCAACTATCCTGTTCCCTCAAGTTCTCCTCCCCCTCCCCTTTACCCTCTTCTTCCCTTTCCCCCCACCCCATGCTCCCAATTTGGCAGGTGATCTTGTCTGTTTCCTAAGTGGAACATCTTAAACAGCCTTTAACAAAAGAGTTATGTGACTGTAAATGTAAAAGTCTTAATTTTCATAGTTATTATATATAATTTGTATCAATTTTACATACATTTTTCAATCAACATATAAATATGTTCATATTATAACCATAGACATAAAATGAGACTCAAGCATTTAAATATTTCTTTAATTAAAGGCTTTTTAATACTTCTACATATTACTACATATAGAGTATACATGAGGTTATACACACACACACACACACACACACACACACATATATATATATATATATATATAGTCTTAGAAAAATCCAGCACCATCTTTAGCAGGAAAAATATATCAGTCACAAAGAGAGAGCCTTTCTTTAGCATTAAATTCAGCTGCAATCCCAACCGTAGAATATGACAAAGGAAGACTTGTGCACTTAGAGGAGCAAAATTAAAAACTACCATCAAATAATAATAACACCATAAGGAACTTCTCAGGCACTAAAAAGAAATTAGAGCAAGACGTCCCACTAAGAGGAGGCTAAACATCCTGAAGCAGGCAGAGGACGAAACCCACAAGAGAGTCCCGTGGTCTGATGTGGGATGTGGGTCAGGCACGCCTGGGCATCAGCCTTGTTCTGTTCTGTTGTGCTTAGAGATGTTGGGTTCCTTAGCTGGAGCGTGAACAATTCTCATGCAATTGGCGCCACGTGTGCTGTGCAGGAGCAGAAGCGTGGGAGTTGCACACACCCTGTTAATAAACACTTGTGCAAGGGCTCTGGGTGAGAGGAGGTCTCGAGGCAGCTGCTACTTGGGTCGTGAAGTGAGCCTTTTCCACTTTCTTTCCTGAGGAAATCTAAATCCTGAGAAGAGTAAACCCACTTGAGATGGAGGTACAGACTTTCTCAATTGTCTTTCTGTTAGAGCTCCAGAAAAAAAATCATGAAATCATGTCCTGCCTGCTTCCCTCCTGCCCTGTGTAAAGAACAGAGTTGGTGGAGCAAAAAAAAGTAAACCGGGGAGTTTTGTGAAGGAATTTGCATTTGGACATTTGGAGTTGAGAAGCCACCAGGCAGCATTGTGGAAATAGTGACTGACCTTTGAAGACAGCTTTAGGGAGAAGCCAGGCTAGTGAGTACAAGGGCTAAGTGTTCCTTGGCTCTGCATTGCATTGGTCTGTGCTGTCTACCTTCCCTGGGTTCAGCAGCAAGCCCAGGTCTTGACAAAGACTCTGCCCACACTGATGTGGGGCTGCTCACCTGAAACTCCCTGCTGTCCCCTGGAACTGGTGCCTGTCAGGGGCCATTCTCAGCTAGAGGTCACTCTATCCCAGTGGTTCCCAACCTTCCTAATGCAGCAACCCTTCAATACAGTTCCTCATGCTGTGGTCACCCCCAACTACAACATTATATTCTTTGCTATTTCATACCTGTAGTTTTGCTAATGCTATGAATCTTAATGTAAATATCTATGTTTTTATGGCCTTAGGTGACCCCTGTGAAAAGGTTGTTTGAACCCCAGTTTCAGAAGCACTGCTCTATCCTAATACCATGCTGAGAAATCGCACATCTTTCAACCTTGTCTTTTACATTTTCCATCTCAGGTGAGATCTGCAAAAGTGCAAAACACACAAGGAGCTTATATTAGCTACTTTCCATGAAGAGCAGTTTACAAAAGGGAGACTTAACTGTGGCTGAGTGTTCCTGGGGGAGGCATGATGGTGGACATTCAGTCATCTGGTCACAGGGCAGCTGCACTGAAAAGCAGAACACAGACAGGAAGTGGAGCAGGGCTATCAAGCCTCAAGGCTGGCCCAGTGACCCACTTCCTTCAGTAAGTCCCCAGAGGTTCTGCAGCCTTTCTAAACAGCACCCCTAGCTGGGGACTAGGTGTTCAAACATGTGAGCAGACACTTAAATCACAGCATTCTAAAGTATAATATGAGCTCCTTTCCTGTAGGAAGATACTAATGAGAATTTGAATGTTGGGGTTCACTACTGGTAAAATCCCATGTCAAAATGTCCACAATATCTTCCTTTTGGATTTCATTTTCTGCTTATGTGGAGACAGAAAGTCTCACCGATACTTAGGAGGTCTGAATTTCTACCTCCGTGATTTGAGCTTCTATTTCCTTTTATTAAAATGATAGAAACATCTTTAGCATCAAGACCTTCAAATTTCAATTCAACAAAGTTCAAACTGCCCCTATATCCCAGCTTACTCTTTTCCTGTTTATTTAGGAGACAGGCTCTGGCTCTGGCTGTTCTGGAATGCACTATGTAGGGTAGACTGGCCTCGAACTCACAGAGATCCACCCCTTTTTGCCTTCTGAGTACTTGGATTAAAGGTATATTCTACCACAACAGACCCTATTTTTAATTTTTTGGATTATTTTAGACAGAACTTTATTATGTTTCTAAAAACAGAAATCAAGAAATACAGTAACAGGGGGCTGGAGAGATGGCTCAGCGGTTAAGCGCATTGCCTGCTCTTCCAAAGGTCCTGAGTTCAATTCCCAGCAACCACATGGTGGCTCAAAACCATCTATAATGAGGTCTGGTGCCCTCTTCTGATTGCAGGCATACACACAGATAGAATATTATATACATAATAAATAAACAAATAAATATTTAAAAAAAGAAATACAGTAACAAACAAGATCTCACCTCTGAATATTTTGTTGTGACAGCAGCGGCCTTATCTTTGATATTAAGGAAATAAACAACCGTGTTCCAAATAGTTAAATATAATCTAAACAAAGCTAAGGTATGTTTTAACTTTCACATTCACTCAGGAACCCATTGATCTCCTTCAGCATCCAAGAAAAGCACACATTGTGTGTAGCTACATGAGGAGGCACACAGAGGCACACACTGTGAAGCTGTATTGCTGTGATTGGTGTAATAAAATTCTAAATGGCCAGGCAGGAGGCATAGGCAGGAGAGAGAGGAAGTAGTAGAAGAAGTCTTGGAACACAAGAGAGATGCACGGAGACATGGAGGAAGCAGAGCAGGGTGGGGGTATGTGACAGAACATAGATTAATATAAATGGGTTAATTTAAGTTATTAGAGCTAATAAAAAAGAAAAGAAAAGAAACAAGTCTAAACTAAGGTCAAACTTTTGTAATAAATAAGTAGTCTCCATGTCATTGTTTGTGTACTGGCAATCCGAAAGAGACTTCAACTAAGTACAGTGCCCAATGCAATGTCTCATATATCCACATAGGGCCTGAGAAAGGGAAAAAACAAACAAGCTAACAAACAAAACAAAAACAATAAACATAAAAAAGAAAAGAAAAAAGTTCTGGAAAAAATGACTTCCTAATGAGCATGGTCTCTCTGTTAGCCTTGGCTCTTTTAGTAGCCCCTGTTGTGCAGATGAACACTTGAGCAGCTGGCACTGGGTACAATCACCTGCCACAAGTGGACACAAAACTTCTAGAGCTCTCAGGCTCTGATGTCATGAGGCTAGACTTTCACAGAACCAAGATGGATGCAGCCAGCCACCAGCATGCCATATACTAAGCTGTTTAAGACTTAGCTTAAGTAGTCAGAGAAAGATGCAGACACACAGAAAGTCAGAACCAGACCAAGATCCCTCTGAGCAGATATAATATGCTTAAAATGTGCTTAGATGGTGAATACAGAAAAGAAAATGGGTACAGACAGTCAGAAAAAGCTTAAAAATAGTAAAATCTTTAAAGAAAGAGTACAGTAATATTAAAAACTTAAGCTGTGTAAGGATGGAAACTCTACAGGGCAGGTCCCATAGGGTGCTTTGTTGACTTTACATTTTTTGCATGCTAATGAACGAAGCTGACTGCTGCTGAGAGATACTGGATCATGGAAGGGTCTGCTGAACTAAACTAACCTATAGACTTTAGAAATGTCTTGGCTTCAAAATGGAAGTTGCAAAATGTGTTCCATTGAGAAAGAGGTCATGTCATGTTTCCATAGGAAACAAAAAGTTACAATTCTCTTGAAAATTAATAAAGATCAGATTTGATCAGGGGAAACCTCCTGCAAATCTTGGCTAGAGACATGAAAAAAGAAGCCAAGAAAGGCTACAGGACAGGTAAGATATCTGCTGATCCCTCTGCTATGGGAACAGATCTGAGATTGAATGAGATATGATAAATATTGTTGGCTACAGAGTCCTCATGACTTATACCATCCTTTCATGTGACATGGATAGAGCTTTGGTTATACAGTCCAAATAAACTTTTAAAGTTAACAGATGCCTTTTACCTGCTCAAACATAAAATTAAAAAACATCATCTTTAGCTGACTTGTACACACTGCACATTTTTCTTTTTCTTTGTTTTTTTGTTTGTTTTTTTTTTTTTGAGACAGGGTTTCTCTGTGTAGTTTGGAGCCTGTTCTGGAACTCACTTTGTAGCAAATTTGTGGCCTTGAATCCATAGAGACCTGCCTGGCTCTGCCTTTCAAGTGCTGGGATTAAAGGTGTGTATCACTTCTGCCTGACACCACTGCACATTTCATTCTTGTGTTAATGCAGATAGATATGCTACCTGTTAAAATTTATGTGCTTTCAGAAAAAAGACGCCAATAAAGCAAGTAGCCCCGGTGACTCAGGCTCTCAAAATAACTCTGAAGCAATTTTCTCAAAATTCTGCATCCAGAACAACTTCAAAGCTGCTAGCTAAGATGATCCAAGATCATGCTCTACTCCAGTCAGGACTTCAGATAAGCCCTTCATTTGCCCATCACACAGAGACTGGACAGTAAATGATACAGCTAGATCTCCCAGGACTTGATCATTATGTCAATTTTCTCAGGGTTCCCTAAAGATGCCATTGCCCCCAGACAACAAGAAGCAGTCTAGAGAACACAACTCCCAAATTTTTAAGATGTGTGGTGGGTGACCAGTCATTCCATGGGCTAAGGATGTTTGTCATCATTTGGAGTTTGATTACAAGTTGTTATTGGCCATGGTCAGGAAAAGGGGTAAACAAAAGAAGATTAGATTGAAGGATTTCTTTCTGAAGGGAAAAGGAGACATATAACATGATGGGATAAAATGGTGGATTGTTGAGTCTATTTTTAAACCACCACTAATCTCAAATGTTTTACATTGGTATGGATTTTTGTATATTGATACAAATTTAAGATTATTCTTGCTATACTATATATGTTTCTTCTTTTGTTTAAGGAATTGTATCTATGCAGCTCATTTAACAATGTAATATAAACTTCTAGTCCTTGAAAGCTATTATTACCAGATATTAAGGATAATAAAGAATATAGGTTAGTAGTTAGTCATCTAACAATCAACTTTGCAGTCATGTTAGGTATGTTTTCAAGGTTAAACTGACATACATTTTAGATAGATAGGTGGTCTTTCAAACAATTCAGAGACCTAAAGAATATGACATATAAGCTGCTTAATAATCTGTGGTTTTTTCATGACAGTGAGACACATCTGCTCCTGGCAGCACCGATTTACTTCAGAAAAGGATGATAGGCATCAAAGAACCTCCATATGGAGTTTTCTTTTACTGTGGCAAAGTTAGCCACTGAGCAAAGAAACTGCTCTTGTCTAGACTGCTAACAGTATTCTGACCAAATTGGATAAGTAGGACACACAAAATGACTGCAGAACTTTGGCAAGACTAGGTAGGAGTATCCTTCAAAAATATCCCGCTTCACCAAAAATTCTTCCAGATATTTTAGGCCCATAGACCAAAGATGGATACCCAAACATTGCAGAGCAAACTTGAGTGACTGTCCAGGAAGCCAGCTAATTTTGTCATTTCGATAGTTTTGGAAGTTGTTGTACTTCTTGTTTAATCAGGCAATATTATATCCGTCATGGGTCTATGATGAGGTTGAAGATGTACTTTTACAAGTTTCCTTGTCATCAACATCAGAAAAAAAACTTAAATAAGAGATATAAAGTATATAAAATTGAGAGACATAAAAACTTAAGTTCTTTATCTAAAAAATATTTTGGGGTCTAGAAACATAGTTTTAGGTTGGTAATACAAGTTAGTATAAAAGGTAAATTAGGTACAAAACTTTGTACTCACCAAATTAAGATAGAAAATGGAATATTTTCTCTGAAGTTGTCAAATATAGATAAACTGGCATTGTAGTATATAACTCTTACATATATATATATATATATATATATATGAATTGAAACCTTTCCTTTTATTTATACAAAAAGGGGGAAATGTAGCATACTAATATACTTTATGAATATGTATTGCTCTGATCTATGATTGGTTTAATAAAAACTTGAATGGCCAATAGCTAGGCAGGAGGTATAGGTAGGACTTCCAGGCAGAGAAAGAGAAAGAAGGAGGAGTAATCTAGGCATGAGAGAAACGTGAGGAGAAATGGAGATAAAAAGATTGACTGTGTGTGACAAAACATGCATTAATATACAAGGGTTGATTTAAGTTATAAGTTATAAGAGCTAGTTAAAATAAGCCTAAGCTAGGGCCAAGCTTTAGTAAGCTTGACATACTTAGTAAGTCATTACTTGTGAACTGGCAGCCCAAAGAAAAATCTGATTACAAGTGGTGGTCTATTGTTTGGTTCCCTGGATAGTGATATGTAGTGTACTCACTCATCTCAGGTCAGAGCCAAAGAGGAACCAGAGTGTTGAGAACCTAATGCATTGCCCTTTTCCTTCTGTCTTCATGGTCACACCAAGTGAATAAAAAGACAAATATTATATCATTTTAGTTGGCCACCTCTGGACCTTGACAAATCAGTGTAGTTCACTCCACAGTGTAGAAATTGATCACTACATTCATTTTGAAATGACAAAAAACCACTGGTTCTGCAGAGCTTATCTGTAGTGCAGCTAGGAGTACTGGAGGATCCATCAGAGCCTTTCCAGGTATGCCAATGGGCAGTTATTCACTGATAATACCAGAGGGGAAACATTGGTATTACTGAGGATAGAATTAAAAATCCCATAAACCATGTCTAATTTAGCTAGAGAAGGTTTGCTGATCACAGGCCATGCTTCTCTGGCAAAGAGACCAAAGGTCCTTTGGGTATGGTGAAGTATGTTGTGTCTAGTCACTCCTATTAACTCTTAGCAGGTATAACTTTCAAAAACTATTTGAGAGTTAGATATACCTTCAGTGAAGAAAAATGTAGAGCCTTTGCATTGCTTTTCTTAGTGGCCCCCAAAAATCATTAGGATTGTAGCTTGATTACATGGTAATAGAGATAATCATGTTACTCTTAGTGAGAGGGTGTGGTGACTTGTGGGTCACTTTTATGACACATTGACTGCTCAGAATTCCTGAGAGCAGTCACCACTAGGACAACAGGATCCCAGGAGCAGTTGCGAAGGTAAGAATCTGTACAGATTCATGCTGTATTTTCTCAGGCCTCTTAGTACCCTGAGTTTCTTTATCCTTAAAGATGGACCATCAAAGAAAAGCAGTGAAGGAGCATCCTACAGCTAGGCTCCATTGTGGTGTTACCAGTGCCATTTGGGGGTAGGACATCTGCATTATCCAGATGCAGTCTTCGTATTCCTCTACACCTGTGGAAGACAGGGCTGTACCCATACTGTCCTACCCTGAAACTATGTGGCAGTCCATGGACAAAAACATCTATCTGCCTAGAATTTACTGGTCTACCCAGTTCTTCATTCCTATTCATTCATCTTAGAAAAATCTATGACCAGGTATTAGATCATCAGGGGCATGAACTAAGGCCAATCATGCTAAGGTTTGTGTGTTGTAGCTTCAGTGATTGATACAATACAGGTGAACTCAGGATTGAGCAGGGAAATTCTGATAGTAATTACTTGGTACTTCACTAATGGTATAGAAATAAGACTAGGGCTCAGGCTGAGGTCCCTCTGTCCACTAAAGGAGTAGTGGCCCTTTGAGAGGGAGAGAGTTTCACCGATGTTTGATAATTGGACTTCCTGGTTATATGGAATGGTAGTATACAGTTAACTATACTTTCCAAATTCCTTGGTGCCGAGTTGAAGGGAAAAGAGAGAAAAACATTCTTGGGTTCTGGGTTACTGATGGCCTTTTCAGAGAAGCAGGGGTGGCAAATGAACTTCATGAGTTTGGTTCACCAGAATGCAAGGCTCTGATGGGTGATTCTCGAATAGGCAAGACCCCAAGGACTTCAGCTCCAGAATATCTCTTGCTACAGGTGTAACATGAGGGGCCTGCTCGTTGGGGTTTCTGTCCTGCCTGGTACCCCACAGCCGGCAAGCCCCAAAGAAAATCACACAGAGAGTCTACATTTGGTTATTAACTGATTGGCCCATTATCTCAGGCTTTTTACTAGCTATTATAACTTATATTAACCCATCTATGTTAGTCACATGGCTCGGTACCTTTTCTCAGCTGGGCAGCTTACATTGTTGCCTCCTTGGTGGTCTGCACAGGAATGCCAAGGGAGCTTCCTGCTTCCCAGACGTTCTCATTGCCCTGCCTCTACTTCCTATCTGGTTGACCTGCCTATACTTCCTACCTGGCCAATCAGCATTTATTTAAAACATGATTGACAGAATACAGACAAGTCTCCCGCACCATACAGGTGTGCCTCTGCATTTTTGCCACTGCCATTTTTGTCTGCTGTCTGGTATGGTGTGAATGGGTACAGGGAATCCCCACTGCTTTGATGTAGTGTCATTATCTCATGGAAATACCCTGTTCTACTGTGCATTTTTACTTGTGGATTATTATGAAGATGATTTCCTTCTTAAGCTCTACTGTTTAACTGAAGTAATGAACGTATACAACAACAGTGTTAGTTTAGGATTTTGATGATTAAGGATTTCTAACAAACATAGTAATGCATTATGATAGAGGTTAATTTAGTGGGAAAATTAGTATAGGTAAAACTAGGCTATAGTATTGCCCCCATCCAGACAAATCAGGGGCTGCAAAGAGTAGAAAACTGAAACAAAGTTGTGTCACACAGCTAGAATTTACGAGTGTTACTTGAGGAGTCATATAGACTATGGTTGAGGTTAATGATTAGGGAAAATGATCGAGTCCTAGGAGTTAGCCTAGCACAAGTTCTTTTCATCTTAATGTTGAGAAATGTGTTCGTGGGTTTTGGTGTGTATCATAGTTACAACAAAGCTTTAAACAATGATTTCATGGAATTAGAAAACAAAGAATTGGATGAAAAGTGAAACTAGTAGCCTGTGTCACTTTTGGGTTTGGGAAAAATCCTCTTTGTAATGAACTTCGTGTGCAGAATATAAAAAGTGTGTTTGTGAGATAAAGTGAGAGACAGTAGAAAGACCTTGAAGGGGTGTGTGTGTGTGTTGTCCTTTTTTGCTGACTCCAGAGAATGAAGCTTTACTCCCTCAAATGGAAAAGTCAATTGAACGATTAGTCAGCCTACTAAGTGGTTTCTCTTCAATTCCTGCATTGCTGAAGGCTTATCCTTACAGCAGCACTGGGTAAAGTCAAGATGGGATGTTCGCCTAACACCAGCTACACAGGCATTTCTTTAGGACCCCACGAACCCCATGATTATGTACTGAATGCGTGATTAGTACAGCTGAATTGTCTATGCATGCTATTATCTGCCTTCACTCCTGAGCTCTGATGTGAACTGCTGTCACCTGTGTCGTCCTAGTGGAGGACACAGGAAATCCTTAAGTCCATCTCATTTAGAATCTGTGGCCCATGAATTTGTGTATTATCTTTGCCACACTCAGAGTGTCAGGGGTTCAGCCTAAGGGTAAAATTCTTTGTGCAATCCTTTAGCTCTAATGATAGATAATGTGAAGCTTTTCCTGTAATGATAAGTTCTTTGCCTTGATCTATTAAATAGCTTTAGAATCACCTAGGACACATACCTTTGGGTATGTCTTTAATGGTATTTTCAAAGGGAAGGGTTTTGTTTGTAAGTTTGTTTTGGTTTGATTTGGTTTTGGTTTTTCGAGCCAGGTTTCTCTGTGAAATAGTCCTGGCTGTCCTGAAACTCACTCTGTAGACCAGGCTGGCCTCAAACTCACAAAGATCTGTCTGCCTCTGTCTCTCGAGTGCTGGGATTAAAGGCATATAGCACCACTGCCCAGGTTCAGGGGGAAGTTTAGTAAAAGAAAGATCTACTCTGAACATGCGTGATACCATCTTAGGGGCTGGAGAACCAGACTGAACAAAAGAGAGAATAGAAGAAAGTCTTATTCTAGATGAATAGTGTCTCTTAATCTGCTGAGATACTAACAAGCAACCTCCTCCAGCCAAGAGCAGAATCTCCCTCAGTCATGAGCAGAATCTCCCCCAGCCAAGAGCAGCACCTCCTCCAGTCATGAGCACAACCTCCCCCAGTCTAGCATGCTCTCTAGGCTAAACGACTCCAAATAATTAGCACTTCCAGCCTTCCTCTGCAACTGGCTTCCCTGTACACTGTCCTCTGAAATCTCCTCCTCCACTCTTTTGTCTGCTCTCCTGCCTCAGTGACTAATACTGGTTTTTCTATTGCTGGATACACAGTGTCTTAAAACTTAGTGACCTGCACTGAAGAAAGAAACTTAGTTGAACAGGCATAAACAAGGGTAAGAAATCAAGGGAGTTTTTTTTTTTTGTTAATTAAATATCCTCCTGGAGTTTATCCAGTCAGGCAAATCCAGGCAGTTTGATGTCCCAGAATTCAACAGCTGTGTCAGAAGGATCCTAGTCAGAGCTAGGATCTTAGGGAAATTACTCTCAAATGCTGGAAATCAGGAAGTGATGGACGGTAGATTACACTGATCCTGCTTCGATGCTCTTGTGAGCCTCTGTTGAGAGAACGTCCACAGGAGTGCTCTGTGGACAGGAAAGAGCTCACCCCCTGTGAGCTATAATGTCAGATATCCTTTCATTCATTTTAACACTTTTCACTTGTTGGATAAAAAGCTAACCGTGCCTTAGTGCTTCCTCTGCACAGAAGAGCGAACGTGCAGTCGTTGGTTGTAAGGAAGAACATTGGACTGTTAGTGTAATCGTGGTCGGATTTGGGTCATGAACGAAAGCATCTAATTTGACACTGCTCATATGCACAGGAAGACACATCCTCTGACTCCAGAGAAAACTGGATGCCTCAATCATTTCTAATTTCAAGTTGCCAGTCCACTTGAAGAGTACAAGCATCTTAGTTTAGGAAACCAAAGAAGATGTGAGACAGAGGCCCTTAAAGCCTATCAGCTACTTCCTCCCTCTTGCTTTGCTTCTGTGCTTTCCCAAGAATATTCTGAAAATATTTTACAGAATGGAGCATTTTTAAATATGGAATAAGTTCAAGAGGGACACCAATCTCTCTCCCCTCATGAAAATGTTATATACCCGCTGTCTCTGTTTCTCAAGAGAGCCTTTCTCAAAAGTGGTGCTTTTAGTTTGATCTTAAAATAACTTAGTTCATGTGAAAGTAAGAATTAGGTCTAAGTATTTTATATGTTAATAAAGAAATAGCTGCTTCCAAGCAATGAACCAGTACAAAGACATACAATTTCTTCCTGTGCCTTCAGATGAAATAATAATATACAACTATTGTGAGATTTAAAAAGAAACTGGCTTATCAGGATTCCTAGCAAAACAGGCAATCAGGACAGCATCAGGTTGCTTTAGATAACTCACTTATAGAGCACAGCAAGTGTATGCCCATGTGGGGCAGAACCACCAGTCTGCAGTCCACTGTGGGCATTTGAATACACCGACACCATGTTCATTCCAAATCTACAAAAATGACAGTGAATTCCAGCAAGGTCTATCATCTGCGTTTATGTACCATGTGTCTGTGTTGTGCCTGCTTAAACAGTAGGGGACACAGAAAGGTCAAAGCAGAGTCTTACATCTTAAACATCTTCAAGAATCAGGGAGAAAACCATCTCAGCCTGCATCCTGTCCTGGCACTTTGGCAGAATGCGGGACTACCAGCTAGCAGTTGGGTTGAGTCAATGAGTACGGGCTTTCTTACTGCACATCATCTGCTGAGTACCTTGCCCAGAAAGCTGTATGTTCCTGCTCTGACCGCCAGCCCTGCCTGCGGCTCCCTGCTTGGTCGCTCCCAGTCTTTCTCAGCTGTGTCAATTGCAGGACTCCCAGGGTCCTCAACCACTGAGATTTGGAGCATGATGAACACGCGAAAGGGCTGCAAGGATGTCAGGGGGAGATGTCAGACGCTGACAGAGCCCGCAAAGAAGATGGACACTTCTTCTCTCCTTGTTAAAACTACAACTTAAACATCAAGTAGAGAGATGCAGAGAAAGCTTGCTCACTAACGTATTTGCTGTACAAATGTGAACCCCCAAGTCCGATGTCTAGAACTCCATTCCTGAGCATGAGGGTACGTGCACTCAAAGAGTAGACCCCTGTGGCCTGCTGATCAATTAGCCTAGCCCACTAGAGAACTCCAGGCCAAGTGAAAGACCCAATCTCGAAACAAGACAAGGTGGATCATGTGCATGCACATGCACACTCACACACGCACACTCACACACACACAAGCACACACACAGAGATACACACACATATGCAGTACATGATGAGTGGGGTAAGTAGAAGTCATGGATGCAAAGCTCAAGATCTAGTTTGGCTGTGGTGCATGCCAGTACATCTCAGGAGGGCTGCTTCAAGTCTGAGGTCAGCATAGACCCACAGCAAGACCGCTTCACCAAACAGAAAATCCTGGGGCAAAATGGTATGTTATCCCAACAGGAGTGAAGAGAGTGGCAGGAAAAGTCCTCCTCTGTGCATCAGGAGGAAGATACTAGAAGCCAGGAATAGATAATAGAGAAAAATCAGATCTGATTAAGAATGGGTTTTACTCTGCTCTTCAAGAAAAGAAGCTGGAACAAGCGGTGGCGAGACATTTCTGGGGATACATGAACAATGTCTCCCTACCCCAAACAGACAATTGAAATAGAGCAACATATGGATACCACCAAAGTCTAACTTACTGAGCTGGCTTTCGTGGGTCATTTACGTATGTGTGGATGAGGGCTTACTGGCAGGAGCGTAAGTGTTTTAGATACAGCTGCACCACAAAAGCCCACCCCAGCATGGGCAATAGCTCACAAGAGCTGGGAACATGGCTCACTCTGCAGAGACCGCAGGTTGGAGAGAGTCCTTTTCAGGAGACTCTGCTGGTCTGAGTCTTTTCCAGGCAGCTGGTCTGGTCTGACCCAGATTGCAAGCGTCTCAGCCGGTCTGAGAACATCTCCCAGGAATTCTTCCTGCTTATCTTCATTTGGGGAAGGAGGGCCTAGTGAATCTGGTCAATTTCTGGCACTTTCTGAAGCTTTTACAATGTTTGTTTCTTAACAAGTGTCTTTGAAGGATCAATTTGTCAGGGACCGTTGCCCCAACATAGAAACTGATGTTTTTCCCCAAATGTGTCCCCAGAGACGCATGGAAAGAAACAGGCTTTCACACCGTTACAGCTTAAAAGGCCGCTTCAGACTTCTTCCACTCTTCAGCGTGGCCTTGTGTTTATTATATCTCCCAAAAAACCATCCTGCTCTCAATGCTCTCTCAAAACCATTTCTTCTCTGAAACTGCTCTCTATTTCTGCTCTGCCATGCTCTTTCTCTCACTCCTTTTTCCCGGGCATCTCCCCCAGCACCCCACACCTGCATCCTTCACCAGCTTGGAGATAAGCACTTCTGGAGCAATCTACAAATGAAAAGGAAGGCTGGAGCAGAACTCTCACCTATTGTCTTTCTAAAATGTCGGGCTCCAGCTATGAAGCCGCATGGCGTCCTCTGGCTAGCAGGTATCAGAGCCCGCATTTCTGGCACTTTCTAAAGATTTTACAATGTTTGTTTCTTAACAAGTGTCTTTGAAGGATCAAATGTTTTCTATTCCTTTCAGGTCAGATCCATCCCAGGCCCTCTGGGTCCTGTGTCCAAAGTGTCTAGTATCTTCAGCAGTAGGGACTTCCTTCTACCTCTGGGACAACCTTCAGATTATATACACACAAGTGACATTAGACAGAGAGATGGAAAGGGATGTACAGAATGGAGGGAGAAATGTGATTAAAAAAAAGAAAAAGAAAGCAATAATTTTAAAAAGTCAGGTGTCATTTCTAGTACACCCTTTCTGCTCCTTATTTGCAGCTTATGACATTAGAGGTCTCCACTGTTCTTGCTGCCATGGAACGATAGTGACGGACTCTATACGTTTAGAACCCTAAGCCAAAAAGAAAACCTTCCTCCTATCCACTGCCTTGATCGCAGTGTTTTATTCCAACAATGGAAAAGTAGCTAATAGAAGCAGTTAGCATGTTCTCCCCAAGAAGTTCAAAAAGCTGTGGTCTCCCATGAGGAGTCAGAGCATTGAGGAAGCACAGCAGGCAACAACCTGATTGTGTGCCATGTGCTTGCCTGCTACACAAACCCAGCATCTCACTCTCAAGGAACCTAACTCTGTGAAAACTCCAGGCTGTCCCAAATTTACCTACAAGATTAGTTTTTGCTGTTGGTTGGGTTTTTTCCCCCTTTTACTCTTGTGGGGGGCACCACCTACCTCACATGAAGGTTTATTCTTTCTTATGAATGCCCAGCCTTAGCTTGGCTTGTTTCTAGCCAGTTTTTCTTAAATTATTCTGTCTATATTTTGCCTCTGGACTTTTATCTTTATCCTATATACCATTCTTTATTTCTTACTCCATGCCTTGCTGTGTAGCTCGGTGACTGGCCCCTGATAGCCTCTTCTTTTCTTGATCCTTGATCTTCTCCCGGATTTCTCCTATTTATTCTCTCTGCCTTGTAGCCCCACCTATCCTTTCTCCTGCCTAGCTATTGGCTGTTCAGCTCTTTATTAGACCAATCAGGTTTCTTAGACAGTCAAAGAAACACAGGGTTACAGAGTTAAACAAATGCAACATAAAAGAATGCAACACATCTTTGTATCATTAAGTAAATGTTCCACAGCATAAACAAATATAACACATCTTAAAATAATATATCACAACAATTGGTCTTCAAAGGTTTGGGTTTTGTTACCAAATTTAGTAGCTGTGAACAGGATATGAAAACCAAACTAGCAGTTGTAATGAAAGTTGAGTGTGATAAATCTCTGGTAACTGTGAGGAAAGTTCACTGAGGAATTACAAACAGGACATGGTATGGTGACAACTGGTTAGGAAGCAGGCACCTTGATTGGCATTGAAAACAAAGGCAAGGGAGTGGAGTGGAGCTTGGAGAAAGGCTAGTTTGAGCTAAAGCCCCAGACTCCAAGAATGGGCCACTATACGTCTAAGACTGCTATCTCTAGATAACAGAGGGAGGTCAGTGGTCCTGGAATGCAGGCTTCTAAGTGTGTGTTGTATGACAGACTTTGCCTGCAGAGATGAAACACACAGGTCTATTCACTCCCGGAATGGAGCACAGGACAGACAAAGTAACAATTGTACCAAAGTCGAACTTGGTGGGCCAGTGAATTTTAACTGGGGTTACTAACAGAAGTATGGACGAGGAGTTGCTTACAGGCGTATGGGTGAGGAGTCTCTAACAGAAGTAGGGGTGAAGTGCTCCTTAGCAGGAGCAGAGATGACTCAAAAGAAACCCCACCACCAAAGCTCCGCCTCAGCTCTGGTTATGACTACCCAGAGCTGGGATGCTGGAGCTCTCTGCATAGCTTGAACAGCTCGGCAGTCCAACATCGCTTTCCACCGAAAGTTGACTGGTCAGATCCCCTAACCCTAGTGGTTGCTTAAGCCTTTTGTACTGCAGGGGAAGGACTCTCAAGAATCTTCTGAGTTTCTGTCCTCCCAGATGTGCGGCATTGTGTTTACCTCCTGAGGCCTGTCTTACTCCTGGTGGAGGCATGCTAACTAGAAACAAACTCATACGACTGGGTCTTAGACTGAGACTGGACCTGCATGTCCCTAACAGGGTTTTCTGAGACTACTTCTCTGAGCATTGGTAAAGGTAGCCCAGATTCCAACAGTTTCTATAAGACTTGCAGGTGCAATTGGGCTAGGCACCAATCTGTGAGTGTAGCATAATGTCCTTAGGCATCATTACATTGACATTTTTTCCTCCATCATGTTTGGTTCTATCCTACGTCTCTGAGTCATCCAGCCTGGGGGTCGTGGTGAACCAGGCAGTGTCAAGGGTGGGCTTACTCTCCTGACATGGGTTTTAGGGTAGGCGAGTCATTGGTTGGACACTCCCTCA
>JAQHUG010000459.1:824374-838621 GCA_028555095.1 Dicrostonyx torquatus | reverse complement strand
GAATGTAGTCCATAATTTACAATTGCTTGTTTAATTTCTTTCAAATCACTCATATGTAAGGCTCCCATGTATATTCCTTGATAACCTTAGGGTATTTGGAGCCAGCTATGTTTTCTGGAGTTATCACTGGAAAGGCAGGTAGAACTCTGGGGAAGTTATCCTGGAGAGTTTTATGCACTGATGAAATTACATTTTGCCTCTGTATCATTTGCTCTTGGTCAAAGTCAATTATTTCTTCAATCTTTTCAAATCTGTTCATCATTGCCGGAATGTCTCATTGAGTTATTGCCCCAAGGAATGTTTAGTGGTCAGCAACCAGCCTCTGCCTAAGCCCAAGGCTGTAAGGGTGATTTAAAAACTGCTTTGCAAATCAGGTGGGGAGGGTGGATCCCAAGAGGCATGGAGCCTTACCTGCTGACTGCAAGCACAGGCTGCAGCCAGGAGGGGCTTATGCCAAGCCGCCGAGTGGCTTATCTGGGGGAAAGGGTGTGGATCTAAAACCGAACGTTGGGTGCCAGATAAAGACACAAAACAACCCTACACCAGTTTGTTTAAAAGGGGTATTTTATTGGAGGGGATAAAACTTACAGATCAATGTCCCAAACCACAGTCCTCTGGTCGCAAACAGGAAACAGCGTCTAGCAGTCAGAATGGGAGCCAGGAAGCAAGAGAGTGAGTGGAGCGCTGCCACCACTTTTTAAAAATGAAACCATGCCCCAGTGGGCTGGTATCTCAAAAGCCATTGGCTGAATGCAAGAGAGCTCCCGCAGCACACAGTCATATCTATGTATGTATGTATGTGAGTGTGTACATATGTATGTATGTATGTATGTATGTATGTATGTATGTATGTATGTATTTGTAGGGCACAAATTCTCACATTGGATCTGGTCAAGGCAATCCAGTAAGAAGAATAAGGTCCCAAGAGCAAACAAAAGAGTCAGAAACACCCACACTCCCACTGTCAGGAGTCCCCCCAAAACACCAAGTCAACAACCATAACATACATGCAGAGAACACAGCACAGACCCATATGAGCTAAGCAGTTGTCCCTTCAGTCTCTGTGAGCCCCATGGGCCCTGCTTAGGTGATTTCACAGGCTGTGCTCTCCCACTGTCTTCCACCTTCTGGTTTTCAAAATTTCTCCTCCCCTTCTTCTGTGGTGTTCCCCACACTGCATGAGAGGGACTCAGTGAAGACCTTCAACCTGGACTCTCTCTCTTCCTAACGTTTGGCAGTCACGGCCTTTATTATGATGAGTTATTGATCCCTATAATCCTAGTTTCTTCAAAGTCTTTTTTTCTTTTTAAATAAGAATGAGGATTTTTCCAAAGGCTTTTAATTCTACCATCAAGGTAATCATATGGTTTTACATTTACTAATTTGTTTTTCCTGAGTCAATCTTGCATTTTTCTGGTGAGTATCATTTTTCATGACTTTTGATTTTCATCTGTTCTTAAATATGGTTTGTAGTAATTTTATTGGAATTTTTCTATCTAAGTTCAGGGATATCTTGATAGGAGGGATTGTGTCTCTGAGCCTGTAAGTGGGTTTTAGGCCTGTGAGGGTTGCGTGCTTGTCCTGAAGACAGGGCTGCTCCATCTCTTGCCCAACAAACAGTGCGTGCATCTCCCAGCTGTTCAGGAGCCATGCCACCGGCTTGCTTTGTGTTGGTCGCCAGCATTTTCTCTTTATTTTTCCTAAGTTTGTGAATTTTTTATATTCTTTTTCTCTCTGGAATAAAGTCTTTTGCTTTCTTGCTTATCTTGTTTTGTTTTTTAGATGGAGACAGCCTGCAGTCTGCCATCTCATGGACAGGTTTTTGCTTTGCCCTGCAACATCTAATGGTGACTTTTAGGAAGCCCTTAGTCCTCGTTTTAAGTGACAATTGTAAAAAATTAAGTTCCTCGAGGAAAAGGGCCCACAAGATTCCATTATTTTCTCTCTCTTAGTGAGTGATACACAACTGGAACATAACATGTGTGTTTAGCCTTAAACCTGGACGAGGTGTAAATACATCAAATGCATATGTAAAAGCCATGGGACTGCTCTACATTTCCTCCTCTAAGCTAAACAGCATGAAAATGTTTTGGTTTTGTTTTAAGTTGTTTTTATTCTAAATGATATAGATAATTAGATCTGAGAAGATAATTGTATATTCTTCTGCCTGCTGTTTGAATATAGTGTGAGCGATTTATAGTATGAAAACAATATGATAATATCCACAGTTTCTGTAATTATAGCCTTGGTGCCATCCTTCCCTGGAGTAGAAGGAAGTAATTGTGTGTTGAGTGTTGCCTCGAGACAGTGGGTATTATAAGTGCTGTGGGGGCCTTCATGTCTCACCTGGCCCTTCATTCATCAAGACCACTTTAGCGAAGGCTTTGTTCTGAACACCTGGCCTTGAATTTTTACCATCCATATGGACCACAGTTTGAATTTTTGGGACTCAATAACTCTTAGATATTTAAGGCTTGTTGGGAAGCTATGAAAGACCAATTCACAACCTTGTGGGTGGAGGCATATGGCAGGAGCCACTGTTGGAGCTAATCCACTCATCTCCATGATTTAAAACTTCTTTTTGTCCCTTAACATCTTAAAACACTACTAAATATACTGTTTGTCCATAAATTCGCTCTATTTATTTTTCTAAACTACATTATTTTCTTTTATATGTATGGGTTCTTTGTCTACATGAATATCTATGCACTACAATTACGCTTACTGCCCAGAGTCTGAAAGAGAGCATCAGATGCCCTGGACCTGGACTTACAGATGTTTGTGAGCAATCGTGTGAGTGCTAGGAATGAAACCTGGGTCCTCTGCAAGAGCAGCCAGTGCTCTTAACCACTGAGACGTCTCTCCAGTCTCAGGCCCCAATTCCCCTCTAGTCCTTAATTTTGCAAAGGAAGGAGGTAGTCTCCTGTTCAATGTAGAATGTTTTGACCTTGCAGATATTCCAAGGAAAACAATCCCCAGCCTCTTCACCACCCTGCTGCTTATCAGACTAAATGACTCTAAATTACCCGGCCAATCTATACCATGGTAATCTGATTCTTTGGCTGCTAGGTCACCCTTTTTAAGTGTTGCCAGTTTGCATCTACTCTGGACCTGTAACACATCCACTTATCCACAGAGAAGGACTATGAAGTTCCAGTGCTAATGTGCACAGGATTTAACCAGTTCCTTATTCTTCTACAATTGCCTCTTTCACATGCAAAATAACTCACACACTTAAATTGTGCATTCTGTGTCTTGGAGTTGGGGAACAAAGACTAAGACATATATTTGCTTGATGGCTTATCAATACTTCTAGAATGCCTTGAATACTAAAGAAAAACCTGAGCCAAGCCCTATTCAGCTACTTAAATGGTTGCCTAAGAGAAGGAGGCAAGTTGGGCAAACAGAAGGAAGTCAATGTGAAATGTATTAAAGGTGGTTCTTCAAGTAATGGTCATTCATGAACACCAAGGATTATAGGTATGGTATTCCCCACTCCCTCTCCCCTCTTCTCTCCCTTAGTAACTTATTCACACTCTGCTTGCCTCAGAGATGATGAAAATGGGATTCAAACTTAGGTCTGCCATCCCTAAAACTTGTATTCCTTCCAAATCATGATGTGTCCTCCACATAGACTTTGTTCTACTTTTCCCATTGGTCAGTCTTGCTGCTCAGTTTCTGCAGTAAAAGTGGCCTCATCCACATATTTCATGGTGTGATCAAGCTCCTCCTTCAAAGCATCTCCATGCTCCAAACTCTCTCTTTATCCAACATCAGAAAACAGTCAAACTTTAATTGATGCCATTCATTTCCTTGTCACTGCTAATATCAGGCTCCTGTCAATCTTCTGCCTGTCTCTTGGCTGTGGAGTCTGGCCTACAGGCTTCTCCATGAGTCTGGCCCTCCCTGATGTCTCAGAGAACACCCAAGCACTGACCATGCCATGCTTCTTGGAGATAAGTCACAATCAATAACTGATAGTATCTGGGTCCTAAACACTAGCAGAGTGAAGGTCCAGCTTCAAGTTGTTTGTGCAGCAAATGTTCTTCCTTGGATTCTGGCTGTGTCTCTTCATCTCAAACAGATATATTTGTTTCTGTTGGATGTCTATAAAAATATATCTCCATCTACAAATTCCTGAATTCCTAAATAGCTGTGTCCAAAATAGATGTACAGTAAAATAACCACATGGTATTTCTCATAAATATGCATTCAGAAAGATTCAAAGAGTATGTGGGAAACCCTGTAAGAAGACAGGCCTTTGAACAAGACACGGGCAACCACTCACAAAGGGGGTCTCTCAGGACAGCCTCCACATCTCACCGTCTTCGGAGCCAGGCACAGATGTCTCATCCATTTTGGATCTTTTATCCTCTGGTCTCACTTCTACTGCTGAGCCATTCACAGAGACCAGCCAGACAGCTATCCTTGCTCTCAATTTTTAGATCCACCCTCAATCTTTGTCCTTTTCACAAGATACTTTTTTTTCATGTTCCAGACATCTGGCACTTTTTCATTGTGGAGTGCCAGTGACTTTTTATATTTTCTACAATTGCTATGGAAGGCTCTGAGGAAGATAAATCTCCACCCCGAAACTCAGTGTGTTTGAGCCATCAAAAGCCACAGTCAAGAGGCAGGTGATGAAGAAGCCTCTGCCAGGTACGGGACAGCCGGATGCATTTCACAGCCTGCAGTACATCCCAACTCATGAGAATAAATGAAGGCTTCCAGGCCTGAGAGAATGCAACAGCAGGGGAGCAGGAGACAGCTGGGTGTAATTACCCACCTCACCCAGAACTCAGAAGTGAAAATTAACAGCTGTGCAGTCCTATAGCGAGGATGTCCTTCCAGCTTTACACTGTCCGGGTACACACATTGCAACGAAGACAACATAGCCTAGTCAATGGCCATCCTACATGAAACAGGATGAGTCTCGGATCTCCTGTAACCCAGCCTAACACATCCACCTGACCTGAAGGACAGACACCTCTCATCCCCACCCCTGCTCTCCTTCTCCTAGTGCCTGTCCTGTTCTCTAGCTAGTCTCTCCCACTCCCTTTGCTTTCCTTTCTCGAACCCTTCTGGACTGTTCTACTTGTCTTTAACTTTGGGACTCTAAAACCTCTGCTCACAGACGTGTGTTAGAGGAGAAGTTTCTGTCCCCTTTTCCTCATAAGCAAATGTGTGGGTTGCTGCCCCTGACATTTAGGAGCACAGCAACCATAAAATCAAACACTTGCCTGTTGCTTAATACAGTATCTTCTAGGCACCAATTTGGCCTTCATTCTTTTTATTTTTTCTCTAGAAGGTCCTAGAGCACAGAGGTTATGAAAGTGGTCATTAGGCTATGGTCTAGTGGTTGGATATAAATACAGCCTCATTTCTTCAAAATAAATCTTAGAAACTATCTTTTCATGAAACAGAGAAGGAAATAGTTAATTTTTTTACACAATTTAGGTGCTAGGTGATGAGGTCATTTGAAACATCTCCTGTAGGCTCCCACATTTTTACACTTAGTTCCCAGTCAGTGGAGCTTTGAGGGTGCTTAAGGTGCCTTTAGGAGGTGCAGCATCACTGGAGAAAGCCACCACTGGGATTGAGGTCCAAGGATTCATAACTTTACCACCACTCCTCTCTGCTTCTATCGTGTGCATGAAGAAATGTGCCGAGTCAGCGTCTGGCTCCTGAACCCGTGCCATACTGTCCCGACCATGGCAGACTTTATTCCTCTAGAAACAGAGGTGAAATAAACCCGTCCTTGATGCTATTTCAGGTCGCGGAGTTTTATCACAGTAACAGAACAGTAATTCATACAGATTATTTTAAGATAATGAACTTAATTGCACATCCAGGACATAGGAAACTTTTTCTCATTTTGGTGGGTAAAGGAGCGACTGAGAAGAAATAGACACTGATCAAGAAGAAAACACTACCATGGTATTGAAGGTTTATTTGGAATTCTGGCAAGCTGGAGAAAACCTGCACTTGCCTTAGACATGAATGCTTCAACTTTGCGAGACCGATTAACATTTCAGAAAATATCTGATTGATTATACGTCTGCCACATGCTCAGAACGTTTTAAAGAAAATAAAAAGGCAGAAGGAAGCATTTGGCTCAAGTTTCTACTTCTGATATTTTTCTGCTCCATCGCTGGTACACATTGAATGGTACATCACTACTGACTAAAGTATCTTAAATAAAATCAAAGTGGCAGTTGCCAGATTGCTGGCCCCATGCCTGTGTGTACACATGGTAATATCCAGAACTGTGAATGTTACTTTTTTTTTGAATTTTAAAAATATTTGCAGATGTTAAAGATGTTAAGATGATCAGGTAATTCCAGAAACTTGAATGAGCCCTAAATCCAATGCCAAATATCCCTAAAAGAGGAACACAGATATAGATGGAAATGTTCATGTTTTCTCAGTGTCAGAGACTGCAGTTACAGAGCTAAAAGATAAGATGACCAAGAGCTATTTAAAGCTTGCAGAAGCAGAGGAGAGCGCTCTGGAGAGATCAATGCCTTGCTGACACCTTGATTTCGTGCTTCTACATTCCAGAGCTGCAGAGGCAGTCCTGTCAGTAAAACACTTACCATGCAAGTAGGGAGCATGATCCCCAGATCCTATTCAACTCAGCAACAGCAGGGGGTGCATGTCATCAAGGAATGGGAGAGGTGGAAACAGGATGAGGTTTGGCATCGAAAGCTGGCCAGTCTAGCCTGATAAGTGAGCTACCAGCCAATGAGAGACAGTAAGAAAACGATGCCAGAGCTATGAGACACTCCCTTCTGCTGCATGGCATTTTAGTCACAGAGTGTCATATCAATCCCCAGCTTCTTAAGTGCCATCCCCTGGGATTCTGAAACATGTAGATTCTGTGTACACCATGCATTCAGGATGTGTGGCAAGACAGGCTCCAAAGCCACACATTCAAGATGTGTAGCATCTTGCTGCAGAAGTCACCCAGAAAACAAATACCCAAGGCTATTTTTACACTTGGTCGTTTGCTTCAGCTAAGTTTCTTCTTATTATTTGTTCCCATCTTCTCATGAACAGTCTTTTTCCAGGTGGCTGGCAGCTCTGCTAACAGAGATGAGAAGAGACCTGGCCTCCCTTCTCCTCTGCTGCTGACACTCCCACAGCTGCCAGCAGGCCCTGGGCTCTGTGCTCCCAGCTTTCCTGAGCTGGCTGCGTCTTGCTGCTTGTCAGACTGAATCCTGTTGAAATCTGGAAGGAGACTGCCTGTGTCGTTACACCTTGCTCTTACCCTAAGCTGTAGTAAGAGTTGATCTTCACTGATACATCTATGAGAATTATTTGATATTTGACGCCTAGGCAGTGAACCACCTAAGCTCAAGCCTTCCACGTGAGGCCTTTCTCCAAACAGCACCAGTACCAACTGCTCTTCCCGAGGACCAAGGCCCTATTGCCAGCACCCCCATGACAGCTCACAACTAACTGTCTGTAACTCCAGTTCCAGAGGAGCTGACATATATGCAGACAAAACTCACAGATACCTAAAAATAAATAAATGGATAAATATTTTAAAGAAGTAACTGTTCTTATTCAGTTGAAGTACTAAATGAGATTATTAGCACTCAGGTTTTGCATCCTTAGGAAGAACAAATAGGGAACTCTCGAGTTTGGAGGCAAACTGTTAAGTGCTGTCTGATTAACATGAATGAAAATGGGCCGGCATATGTCTACGGATAGAGACAGGAAACAGTAACTGATTTACTGAGCTATAAGAGTTGAAGACCTAAGAGAAAGCACATGGCTCAAAACGAGAGATGTGAAAACTAAATCATTTATCAGTCCACGGGCATGGTTTATTTCCACAGCCTATGTATATTCTTATTTTAAGAATTTTATTTAGTATGTGTGTCTGTGTGTGTCTCTATGTGTGTGTGTCTGTGTGTGTGTGTGTCTGTGTCTCTGTGTCTCTGTGTGTGTGTGTCTGTGTGTGTGTATGTGTCTGTGTCTCTGTGTGTGTGTGTCTGTGTCTCTGTGTCTGTGTCTCTGTGTGTGTCTGTGTGTGTCTGTGTGTGTGTGTCTGTGTCTCTGTGTGTGTGTCTGTGTATGTGTCTCTGTGTGTGTGTGTGCCTGTGTCTCTGTGTGTGTGTGTGTGTGTATTCAAGGTGCCAGTGAAGTTCAGAAGGAGGTGTTGGCTGTGAGTCTCCCTGTGACTTCTGGAACTGAACTTGGGTCCACAGCAGAGCAAGAAATGTCGTATCTGCTGAGCCATCTCCCCAGCTCCTCAGAGTACTCTTTAGAATGAAGATTTTAAAATTCATAATAACATATGTTCAAAGAAATAGCCTGGCTTCTCTAGAAAAATATGCTTATTTGGAATTTGGTCCTGCACTCTCAGCTGAGGGTAAGCTGTAAGCAGTTGGCAGGGACCAGCAAGGTATGGGTTCGGCTATGCTGAATCTCCTTCCTTTCCCCAGGGTTCTATCCACTAACATGGCTGATCTCACGTTTACTGTTTGAACTCTAGCACAGTCGTCACTACGGTCTTCTAGTTTAGAGATCCATGTGTCCGATGCCACTTTCAATCTCACACATGAAGTTAGCTAAGAACACTCTCCTGCGAGTGCCACATCCACACAGACACCACGCAGCCCCTGCTCACTGTGTTCAGTGGCTCTGGCAGGCACCGATTGTGCTGGATTCCAGGTTACCTTCCAAAATGGTGTGCTTCACAGTTTCTTCTAGATCTCCAAGGTGCTCAAGTCAGTGTCTGATATGTTTTCTAAGATTTCCATGTTTTAAGTTTGTAATGAAGAGAAGCACTCCTAGCTCCTCTTTCTTCATTTGCTTCTTTGCCTTCTGAAAACAGCCCTGAAACATTCCAAAAGTTGTATAAAATGTCCCCTTAAAGTTCAACTTTTTTGATCATATGACACTACCATATCACTCGCTGGTCTATTTATTTAAATTTGCATTTTGTGTGTTTAAATAATTATGCCATGTGACTTCTTTCTTGTTAATATAGTGTTTTGACTCCTCAACAATCAATTTCTATCATTAAAATATAGCAAATTAGCATCCTGCAAAGTTTCAGCTAATTAAGTAAACATCTTTTCTGATAATATAATTTCTATGCAAACTGTCATACTGTGTGTTGGACACTAACTTGGAGATTGACTCTAAGTCCTAACACTGTGGAAAGTGGTGGTATCCATCATGCTTTCCCAGTTAATTAAAACATCTTGTATCTTCCGTGTTCTCTCATTCATGACCAGAGCTGTTAAATACCATAATGGTTATATAATACTTTATGAAGCCAGTGGAAATACCTACGAAGTTAATAGAAAGTAATCGAGATACAAAGGAAAGCTTTAAAGATCTAAGTCCTACTGTTTTCCTTGAACTCTTTAGGACAGGATGGCTTGTGTCCATTTGAGGAAGGGCTGTGCAGAGGTCCTGGTTCTAGGGGAAATAGAATGTCATGTCCTCATTAGGCACGTGGCAGATGCTGCATGGTTATGGAGCAGTAATGAGACACAGATGAACTGAAAGCTAAGAAGTGCCTAGATGTACGAGTAGATAAAAAGTTGAGTAAACAGTAGTTTGTAGTTTAAAATCTACCAGTGACCCCAGAATGAAGCCTGTCTATGCCCATTGCCTGAGGGGAATCTGTAACTTCTGCCTCTAGGATCCCCCTCTCCTGCTCTCCTCCTCTCTGTTGTCGTCCCCTCCCCTCTCCGTTTCTCCTTTTTTCTCCTCCCTTTTCTTCCTCTGCTCTCATCCCTCTCCTTTACTCTCTTTCCCTTTCCCCTCCTCCCTTTCCCTCCCTTCCCTCCACTTCAGCTCTCCCCCACTCTCCCCTCTCCTCCTCTCAGATCTTCTACTGTCTCTTTACATCACACTGTTTTCCACTTATTTATTGGCCATTGGTTCTGTTTAATAATCCCCAGCAAACCAAGCCTGCTTCCACTTTGCAAGTGTGTACATTTGTGTGTTTTCTGGGACGATCCCTGCACTTCTGTGCACATAGGCTCTTCTTCACTCCTAGGCTCCTGGCCCCTTCCTCATCTAAGGTGGGCTCCCACTTCCTCCAGTTCACCTCTGTGTCCTTTCCTTCCTCACACTGGCACAGGCTACTGTTTTGCTCTGTGGGTCTCTGTTTCTGGTTTCCATCTTTTACATATGCAGCTACTAAAGCTTTGAGCATAGAGACCAATTTTGTCTTATTCCTTTCTGTACCTGGAGAGTCTGTCACATTGCCACTGAAGTAATGAAAGAATGATAATGAACTCAGAACATAGGTTGTCTGTGGGATTGTCTCTCAGTGCCAGGGGCCTTGTAGTCATGTTTTAATCTTTCAGGAATTGCTGCTCTTATATATTGCTTTATTTTCCCATAATCCCTGAGATACAGCGATTGTGTGAAGGGCTCATTTTTCTCATGGGGTTTGGTACAACCTAGTCTTCTAATCTGAATGTTTCACAGAACCAGGATGAGAATTTCCATAAAGCCATAGTACAGTCAAGAGAGTGATGAGCACAGCAGCCAGCGTGGATCCTGCACAAGTGAGTTGTTCTTTACAGCCATCCTTCTAGAAGGAGAAGGCAAAGCTTAGATGTAGAGGTTCATTTGGAACTCAGGGGAGGAGGATGGGACAGAGAAGAGCCAGTTCTAGGTCTACAATCAATTGGGTGTTAACTCTGGGCAATATACATAATCATTCTGAGCTCAGGCTGTGAAGAACCTAGGACAGTGGCCTGTAAGTGCTTCTCCCTTTAGCTGGTATGCAAGTGTGTGTTCTCAGTGTCCTGCCCTGTTCCAAGTAGAGAAACCCTGCTTTTTAATCCACTTTCTGTGTGGGAACACTGGGTAGATTTTGGTGTCTGAGACAGGTCTATGGAATGGTTACATCTACAGCGGTATTTTAGTTTCCCCAGTAGAGCATAGAAAGCATCGACACATGATGATATATATTCTTGTAGATATTATATTCTTAGAGGATAGTCTTAGACTCAAGAAGTCAAGAGATTTCCTGTTCTGCTTCAGCCCCCACCCTCTGCCAACAGTGGCTGGAACTACGCACATGTCACCTCATGCAGAACGAGTCTTTAACAATTAAATGTCACCTAGTGTATCATACAAAAAGCATGTTCCTTATTGATAGACACTACAGTGGTTTGAAATTAGCCCTGATTAAGTTCACTCCATTAAGTTTCAGAAGAAAAGAAAGTATTGAGTGTGAGAATGGTTATTTGTGAGAGAAGGCACTGCGGGTTATTGGCGTTAACTGGACTTCAGTAGACGATCAACACACCGGAATCCAAATAAAACCGTGGATTTTGACAACACCTTGGAAGAAAAAACGTGCAGATGGCTCTTAGGTATGCATCTGACATTTTCTACAGCAGAGGTCAGCAGACTTTCCATACAGGGGAATAGGAACAGCGTTAACTTGGTGAGTCACCTGGCCTTTGTGGGAAGTACCAGGACACGTAAGCAAAGTGGCTAATCCAACAAAAGGGAGGACTCCGCATCACACTGCGCTCTATGGATGCAGTCACAAGTCCTGTAAATGTTTTGGTTTTTATAAATTGGAAGGGTTTCTTTTCAATTGAGTTGTCATAAACGTTTTCAAAGGGTAATTTTCAATTCTTTACCCCAGGGTTCCATATAAGGAATTGAGACAAAATGTGATGTTTTGTAATTTATCACACTATATCAGTCTTTGCCGAGTGTAATACTCAATTTGTGATCATTGTGATTCATCATATACTGTCGACTTCATGTAGAGCACTCCATTGTCACAAAAAACACTGGCTATTATCTCTGTTGGGAAAATACTAGTGAATGATAGCATGCGGGGGTTATAATTTTAAATTAATAATGTTAGTATTTAGGAAACATTAGTTAGAGCATCGTTGATGTAACAAATTAGAACTTTTAGGCATGAAGGCAGTGAGCAACAGACCAGGGACTAACTTAATTCAACGCAATGCATGTCGGTCTCAGAAATACCACGTAAGGTTGGACGCTCAGCCCTGACAAACCTGATGAAATGTAATCATTTTGTATAACCAAATAATTGCCAATCCTTAAAAACATAGTGTTGGCTGGGGCCTAGAGAGCTGGCTCAGTCGTTTACAATACTTGCTGCTCTTGCGGAGACCTGACTTCCATTCCAGGCACCTGTGTGGCAGTTCACCAGCATCAGTAATGCCCGTTCTAGGTGGCCCAATGCCTTCTGATCTCGACAGGCACCAGGCACACACATGGTGAACAGACATCCATGCAGGCAAAACACTCATATAAATTAAATGAAATTAACAAATGAATAAGAAAGCATCACTGGGAGTGAAGACAGTCATAAACCCACACAAAGAAATCTTCTTAAAGACTCACGTCCTCTTCAGCCATAGAGGATGCAATGTCTTTAGTGGAACAGTGCTGGGCTAGAATTGGGTGCCAATCAAAGACCACTGCCCCACAATGGCTGAGCAGATTCCTTAACCCTTGTTTATGTAATATGGGGTAAGGGAAGACTTGTATTAATCCCTTAACTTTATTAATAACTATTAAAGTATGTTGCTGGCTGTAAGTTCTGTGTAAAAGTGACATAAACATACTTTGGCTTCCAATGCCAAGAAGGGCTTTTAAGATCACCACTTAGAAATTGTGAGTAAATGGGTCACTTTGTTTGTTTTTGCAACAGGGAGAAGATGGTACTTTTTGAAATGATGTTTAATGATGTCTGGCATCCTTTTCCCTTCGGTGTACCATAATTGCCCTGAGCAGTTTTCAGCTGAGTGAGCGGGCATCAGTGCTCAGCAGTTTGAAACAGAAGGATGCCGTGAAGGATGCCGTGGACAGATGCCACACATCTTCATCAACGTGCCCCACAGGAACCTCCATACCATGTGCAGTGAATGAGACAAACGTCACAACAGGCAACTTTATTTTAGAATTTGAGTCAAAACTCAAGAAAAATAAATAAACGGTGTCAAGTCTCTATTATGTCAGTACACAAAATAAACAAAATTACATTAACATTCATCATGGGATCCTTTAAATGTATCCGCAAGTGATCTGGTGAGGGGAAGGTGATTTACAACACAGAGACTCAACAACCATTGACTGAAATGCACGGCACTGCAGGCATCTAGACTAGGTCAGAAAGCATGAGCAAAGTGGCAAAGGCCACCCAAACACCGTCCTCAGATGGAGACTTTGGTAATCGACTGTCGTGTAAAAAACAAAAGCAGTCCCTCTTCCTCCTCAGGTTGGATGGTCATTTTGTCCGTCTTTATCATGTGATGGGTCCATTTAAAACACTTCAGTTGTTTTCGAGACAGTCCAGATCCACAGAGCAGCAGACTCTCCCATTCTGTGCAAAGATAACACAAGTGTTAGCCACTGAAGCAGAATACACAGTGCGGAGCAGCTCGCCGTCTAGGTCACAGCTCAGTGGAGGAAAGGAAGTAAGCGTGGTCTTCCAGGTAACTCTGGTCTGAGGCTTCGCTGACAGGCTCGCTTCATGCCCTCCCTACATGCAATGCGTGCTTTAGATACACTCCGACAATCCCAATTTTCACAATTTATTTGCTAACCTTATTTCCAAAACCTACTTCACAAATATAAATATCTCAGAGGAAACAATTAGCCATTTCAGAAACTAATGAGAAGTATCAGTAAGATTAAAGGCAAATCCCAAATAGATTCCACAAAGGTGTATACATCGAGGGGAAACATGACTGCACACCTCATAAAGATTAGGAAGGAGCAGTGAGCATTTAGGTTCATAAATCCAGGGAAGTTTATTAAAATTCAATATCATAAATTAATATAAATAAGCCTTCATAAGTCCCTTTAATGAATCTCAATCCTGACATTATAAAGGCAGATGCTCTCTGCCCCCATCTCCAATGGATCACACCAGTCTCCAGCTCTGCCCCCACTCATCCCATTCTCCAAGCCTTCTACTCCAGCAGGTGTTGCCTGATCACCCACCAGCCCTCCTGCCCGGACATCAGGTGAGCTAACTGCACAGCTCCACTTCCCCTGCATTCCTAGCTCTGTGGCAGGCCACCTGCTAGAGCCTCCCCTTCCTATCTGCCGCCTCCCATTGAACAGATCATCCAGAACTCCCCTCTCCTTCCTTCCCACTTATCTTTTTGTCCCAGTCCCCAAATTCAGAAGGCAGTCCTGAGGACCCCAAGGCCAGCAGCAGACCTGCCCTCTCCCTCCTCTTTCCAAACTCAATCACAAAGTCTCATC
>JAQHUG010000459.1:794696-817929 GCA_028555095.1 Dicrostonyx torquatus | reverse complement strand
CAGATGCTGGAGCTTTAGCCGGTAAGCCACAGCGATATGACAATACACAGATTAATAGAAATCGGTTAAATTAATACCGAAAAGTTAGCCAGTAAGAAGCTAGAGCTAATGGGCCAAGCAGTGATTTAATTAATATAGTTTCTGTGTGATTATTTCAGGGCTAAGCAGCCAGGAACCAAAAAGCAGCCTTCCTTCAACAAGTAGAAGTAGGAAATAATTTTAAACTCATTAGCACAGAAGAATTTCTGAACAGAACACTTTTAGTAAGGCACTAAGATCAACAATTAATAACTAGAATAAGAAACTTAAAAGCCTCTGTAGGACAAAGGACACTGTCATTTAGTCAAGAAAACCATCTACAGAATGGGAAAAGATTTTACCAACTCTTCATGCAATAGAAGACTAATACCTAAATATATAAAGAGCCCAAGAAACTAGATATCAAAAATCCAATTAAAATGGGGTACAGATCAAAACAAAGAATTCTCCATAGTGGAAACTCAAATGACTGAGAAACACAAATAAATGTTCAAAATCCTTAGATTTCAGGGAGATGCAAATTAAAACTACTTTGTGATTCCATCTTATACCCGCCAGATGAATAATTCAAGTGTTAGCTCACGTTTCCAGAGAGGAATAAGAGGAATACGCATCCATTGCTGGCTGTATAAACTATACAGCAATAACGAAAATCAACATGGCAGCTCTTCAGAAAGACGTGAACCTATCTACCTCCAGATCCAGCTACACCGAAGTCTCAAGGATACACTCAAAAGATGCTTTAACCTACTACAGAGGCAGTTACTGAATCATGTTTGCTGCTCTCTTTATAATATCCAGAAACTGGAAACAACCTAAACGTCCCTCAACAGAAGAACAGATGTAGAAAATGTGGCACATTTACACAATGGAGTATAATCAAGCCATTAAAAAAATGATATCATTAAATTTGTAGGCAAATAGATGGAAGTAGAAAATAATCATTGTGAGTGAGTTATTACAGACCTGGAAGGACAAATATGGTATGTACTTGCTTATATGTGGATATCAGGTGTTAAATCAATGAGAACCAATATACTATCCATAGAAACACAGAGGTTAGGTATAGAGTAAGGGGCTTAACGGGATGAATAGAGCTCCCTAGGAAAGGGAAATAAAATATATCTGTATTGATGGAGGAGGTGGGGGACTAAAATAGAAGGAACAAGAAGGAAGATAGACAAGGGAAGGAGTAGGGGGAGGGACAGCTAAAACTTGGGGCCATTTGAAGGGTCATATTGCAACCTAATATAGTAGAAGTTCTCCAAGGGAGTATCACTAGGGAAAGAAATATTCTTAAGGGTAGGCCCCATGCCCAGCAGCAGATGGCCAACAGAATTCAATGAAATCTCTGCAGGGTCCTTGTCTCATAAACTCATGTCAGAGATTTTTGACTCATTTTTAAGATCATTTTATTTTTTGATTTTTATTCTTATTTTAATATTTTATTCTATACATACTTTGAGCACATATTGTGGCTTTCAGTTTTGTGTTTTTATGGAAGCCCTGTCTGTGTAAAGAACACATTTACCTCATGGCTGTTTCCTGTGCCTTTTCCGGGGCTCTTTCCCTTCTGTTTATTTCACCTTATTCCAACCTGTTATTTTCTTTTGTCCTATTCTGGTTTTGTTTATTATTATCCTTTAGATTCATGCTAGTTTTCTAAGGAGATACAGGAAAGGGATGTACTTAGATGGGAGAGGAGGTGGGGATGGACTGGGAGGAGTTGAGGGAGGGGAAACTATAATCAGAATATATTGTTTGAAAAGTATCTATTTTCAATAAAATAAAAGGGGGAATTAGACAACCCAGGCACCTATGTCTCCTGGCCATTCATTTGTGATATGTGCGAGTACAGACAGGATCATGGGTCTTTTGCTATAGGATGCTCAACAGTTTTCTCTACTGGGGATTCATTTTAAGATAGTGCATTCTAGGAAAAAGAAAAATGTTGACACTAATAAATCCATTTAAAGACAAGCTGGAAAGCCTCCACTGATGGCTAAAATGGAGGCAAATTTTGACAGGAACAAATTGAGTATCATTTTTAATATGTTTAATCCTAAGAATCTGGAAGTGATTTTTTTTGGCGGAGATTTTGCCGGCTTGACCAAGCATCACTGGGAGCTGTCTATGATCACAACTCTAAGAACACTGAAGAGAAAGACACATGAGGATATTTCATGGGGAATCCTCCAAAATGACAGAAGAATGATCACAGTCAAACACCACAGCAAGGATGCAGAATACTCTTGGCAATGTAAAATAAGACTGAGGAAACAGTTACCTAGGTTTCTTCTCTCCCCACACTATTGTTACTTTTTGTAATCTTCCGGGATGAAGTCCATTTGGAATCTGCCTTTAACCAGGACCAGCTATTATCTGTCTACACTTACTGTCCTCCTTTGAGAACATGCACCCCATGGGATCTGAGTTCAGAAGGAAACTATGTGTGGCTTGGATAGCAGCTATTATGTGTCTATACTTCTGTCCTCCTGTGAGGAATCTGAGTTCAGAGATTTCAGAGGGAAACCATGTGCGGCTTGTATATCCCAGGCGGCTGGTTACCTTGCATTTACAGCTTGTACAAGGAGATCCAGCCATTGTCCACACTGCACCGCTCAGTCTTGAAACACCAGAGCTGTCCAGGCAAGTTTTTTGGATGTCATAGACAATATTATCAGCCAGGCAGGGGTCACTGACACAGCGAGGACAACATTCCCCTTCAAAGATGGCTGTGTATTCACAGCTCAGACTAGGACAAGCTAGAGGCCAGCAGTCTGCCTCTCCTTCCTGTGGAGAAAAAGATGAAATGAGTTTCCCTTGTTCTTATGCAGTGTTATATTCCCAGTGTCCCTTGGGGAAGGAGGGCACTAAAATTCTCATTATTCTCCTTTCTGAAAGCTTGTAGTCTGCACCATGAGGCAGACAATCCATCCTCATCTATGAAGACACACCTACACACATAACTTCTACGACATTAACGTCTTACTTGAGATGGCTTTGCTGATCACCTAATCCAGAGTTCATAGAAAGTCTTAAATCAGCTTGTGTTCCAAGCACAGCCTACAGTTATTTTATCAGGATTTACTGTTTTTATCAAGTTGTACTGAATAGTTGGTACAAGTCAACATTAACCCGAGATTTTCAGTCTTTGACTGGTTTTCTCTTGGTACTGATGATCAGAGTTTTGTTCGACAGATGCCAATGAAACAAACAAGCAAGCAGAGGGTAAAGCAGTGTATAGAGATGACCACTCATTTTTAAGGCCAAATGTGATACACAAAGTCGAATATTTCAATGGCTGCATCAACTGAGAAGCTGGTGTCAAGTTCAGAGCTGAGGTTGGGTGTTCTCACGAGAAACCATCTCATGACTCTGAAGTCTCCAAGTCACAGCATGAATGATGACGCCTCTACCTATCTTACCTTCTGGCTGCCTATGACGGCAAAGACTTTCCACACAGACCCACTGTCATGGCACCGCTTTCTGCCACCTGTGGTTGCTATGGGAATTCCTTCAGCCAATGGCCTTTAAGATATCAGCCCACTTGGGTGTGATCTCTTATACTATAAATGCAGATGTAAAGTATGTGTGGGCCTTTTGGCTGCTGGATTCAGTTCCAGTTCCCAGAGCACACAGAGGACTGTGGATTGCTTCCCTTTCTGCAAGTTCACCCCCTATTAAATAAATCTTTATTATGCTCCATCCTGGCTAGTGTGGAACTATTTTATTATAAATAGCTACATGTGGTAGTTCCCATTTAATTATCTAGTCAATGTCTGCAGACTCTGGGCTTGTGCAAGTTTCAACTATATCATTCATGAACAAATTACATCATTGGCAGCGGCAATGTCTTGATGAAATATTTATTAAATGTGACCCCCTATTAGTCTAAAGTAATTTGTATGTTAATGTTCAGGAGCTTCTGTCATTTAAAAACTGTATATCCCAAGGACTGGACATTCAAGATGGGCTTTTGAAACGCTTTGAATGGAAACTTGCTGTGCAAGATGAATGCCAGTAATTCCGGTTACATGATGACTGGCTTCTCAGAAAAGAAATGTAGTTTTCCAGACTGGCACTGGAAACAGATCTGTAGTTGTACTGGATGTGTTTGTCCTTGAATGGGAATTTGTAAAACATTAATCTGTGTTGCAGTCTTAGTATTAAGATGGACTGTGAAGGAGACATGCTTTGACTGATTGCCCATTAACCTGGGAATTTATGGGAACACAGAGAACAATTGCTCTGGGTGCTAGTTTTCATATAATACCCAGAAAGAGAAAGACTCTCTTCAATAAACATGAAGCACCAAGCTAAGAGTTTCCTTTGAAAGCTGAGCATCACAATTCCACAGTCCCCAACATGCCATGTTCCCATGTCTTCCATCCTTGGAAGTCATTGTCTGTGCTATAATGTGAAATACACTGAACAAGTTCTGGAAATTAAGCATTTTCTTTGAACTTTTTCAAACCCAGGCATATTATTAGTATCCTTATATTAATATTTGAAGTAATTTTCTTTTTTTCTTTCTTTCTTTCTTTTTTTTTTTTTTTGGTTTTTCGAGACAGGGTTTCTCTGTGACTTTGGAGCCTGTCCTGGAACTAGCTCTTGTAGACCAGGCTGGTCTCGAACTCACAAAGATCCGCCTGCCTCTGCCTCCCGAGTGCTGGGATTAAAGGCGTACACCACCACCGCCCGGCTTCTTTTTTCTCTTTGAACATATGTTCCAAGAAATAAACCAGTAACAACAGCAGTCACCTTGCTAAGGGCCTTCTGTGGCACTGAACCATGTGCCTACTGTGTGCTGAGTGTGGTATTCATCTTTTACATACATTCATTCATCTCCCTAATCATCTTTGAAATTGAGACTCATAAACCTGTGCACACCTAAGGAAAAAATAGTACCTGAAGGTTCTGCCATGTCCAAAGTGTCCACACCAAACTAGCCCTTGAGACTACTACAGAACTGGATTCTCAGCCTTGTTCACCCAAATTCTTTTGCTTATTTTATGATTTTTTATTGAAACCTTTAAAGGTTATATCAAAAGCAATAAAAGGCTTGGTTCTATCTGGACAACAATTGCCTAGCGAGCCACTGAAGGCTACTTTACATGGATTTTCCTTGCTCTGGACATTTTGAAATATATGAAGACATGCAAATTGGGCTCAGGTTAAATCTGTTCCATAAATACATTTTTCTTACTTTTGAAGCATTTTAAATGCAATGTAAATATCTCCAGTCAGACTACATGGCACCCTGGTTAAGCACAGTCCCACAATCCTTTGCATATTGCTGGAAACATCTTTGAACTCCAGCTCCCAAAGCATGTGAGTGTATAACCTTTTCTAGAGCATAGGCACCAGGAGCCCCAGGAACTGACATACCAGACACCGGCATTGCTGGCAGCTGTGGGTCCAGTTGTCTCCACTTCGATACAGCTTGTTTCCGCTTTGATCTAAACATTGGCTTGTGACCCTGGTGTCACACTCTGGGCAGCAGAAAAGGTCAACATTTGGGTTCTGGCAATCACAAGCTGTCCGCCGGCAGAATATCTTCCCGTCCTATTGAGAAGGGAGGTCAAGGAGGTTCTGTGAGTAGAAAAATGCATGAACACACCCACTGTGAAAATCAAGCCCTGTAAATACCTCATAGAGCTCACAGAAAACAACTTTCTAGTCTCTGATCTGTCTTAGCCAACTCTCATCTTGTTCAAAGCAAACACAGCCTTTTTCCCCCCAGGGCTTGCCTAAAGAGCCATCCAGTTAAAACAGAGGCAATGCTAACTTCATCTAAGAAAAAAAAATTTATATATTCTTTGAATTTAAAAAAATGTAAAAATTATGTTTCTATATAAGAATTATAGCCAATAATATAAGCAGCTAAACTGACTATGTGATCAAGAATGCATTTCAGACAGAAGGGGAACTACATGGTGGTAATATGGAGGAAAAAGCAGGAAGGGAAAGTAGAACAAGAGGGAAATAAAGGGAAATAAGAGCAAACTGCATGGTACATGTGTGTGGAAATGGAATGAAAGCATGACATTGTGTGTTAAGACAATAAGAAAGTACTCATTTCAGTGGAAAGTCAGGTGACTAGACCAGCAAACATGTTGAAGTGCCCTCGCCTCATTTGATACCTGCCCTGATACTTAAGGGATGTTATACCTGCCCTAATACTTAAGGGATATGGGAAGAATTAACTGAGGCCCAGAGACAAGTACCTTATACAGGTCACACAGTGCAGCAGAATCCCCACGCCTACAACTGAGTTCTAGAGTTTCAAAAGAATGTTCTTCTGCACAGAAGTCTTTAGGTTGCTTATCTGAAGAGCTTAGGACAAGTCATCACCTGCCTTCATGAAGTTGTCCATCAAGTCATAGACATGATACAGTTTCCGGAGTACTAGCCCTGGGCACTCGCAGCTAGAACACCCTGAAGGTCAACAACATTAAGACGAGTGTTTGAAGTAATCCTACTATCTCTTCATCAAAGTAGTGTCGTATCTCCATTAACAGAGAGGCCAAAGTGTGAGGCTCGTGGCTACCATTTCATTTATGGTTACAATGATTTTTGTTAAGGATTTACTGTTATTAAAAAATAATTATGTGTGTGTGTCCCTATAGAGGCCAGAAGTGGTCATTGGATCCCTGGGAGCTGAAGCTGTAGGTGGTTGTGAATTACCCTACATGGGTGCTGGGCACTGAGCTTGGGTCCTCTGGAAGAACAACTGAGCCATCTCTCATCATCTTCCCATGGTTACCTTTTAAAGTATTTTTTAAAGATTATTTATTTATTATGTATACAGTGTTCTGTCTGTATGTATGCCTGAAGGTCAAAAGAGGGCACCAGAGCTTATTACAGATGGTTGTGAGCCACCATGTGGTTTCTGGGAATTGAACTCAGGACCTCTGGAAGATCAGTCAGTGCTCTTAACCTCTGTGACATCTCTCCAAACTTTTTGAGCTTTTCTAAAAGCGAATCTTAGGACTAGAAGATCATCTGAAGAACATAAAGCCCACCTTCACTGTAATAGGCACACCTAAAAGTTATGAAGACAATGCTTGAGGTTATCCATCCTTGGGAACCCCCACTAAGGAAGGTGTTCAGGGCACAGGCCTGTGTGTCTTAGTCTTGCTTTCTCTCTGCTTACCTCAGTTCCTGTTCCTTGAAACCACAGCCCCTTTATTCAATCTTCAGTTCTTAGAAGCTAATTTGTATGTATTCATTGAGTTATTCCTTCTGGGAAAAACATCTCTGATTCTTCAACCTGTTCCCATGGTTTGTATCTTTTCACTACACAGCAGCTTGGGTGGCTCCCTCCTTCAAGCTTTGACCACTGGGCATGATCTTCACCATCATCCTAAGTCAAAAACTGAACACTTATCTTTGGCCCCAATCATATGAAGTATTTACCTTATTATATTTAATATTGATGATCCATGGAACAGAGACATATGTCTTCATTTACCCAAGTCAGATAATTAAATATCAGTCTTCAGAAACAAGGAGCGCCCTGGGTTTCTATGACCACGGTTGTGTTTTTACCATGCTTTCTCTAATGCAGCCTACTTTGCTTTCTTTTTTTGGTTATGTGGCATGATGTTGACTGATACTGAGCTCAATGAGGACCAAAACCTCATTAAGCCCTGCCCCATAGCCTGTGGCTGGTTGATTGGGAAAATATGTGTTTTCTGATCCATGTTGCATTTTGTCCTATTAGATCCACCGCACCTCTCCTGTCAGTCACAGCTTTTACCAGATATTGCATCTGTCATTTTTGACAGATCATGCAGCTTCACAGTTACTGACATCTACAAAAAAAATGGACCTGCCCACGAGGTCTTGGCCCATTTATCCATAAAAATTGATGGTAAAGTCAGTGGAAGCTAAAGTGAAAATCCTTAAAAGCACTATATTCCTACAGAGTGGAAGGGAAGTGCTGGCTACTTTTGTGATGACTGAAGAGGGTGGAGCAGCCTTCACTCAAATTTTATGTATTGTCTCTGTTATAGAAATGATAAGAGAGCACTGTTCTAAAGTATCAGGAGATGAAATACACACAGATATTTGGATGTGCATGCATACATATGTTAATTTTACAAAACACAAAGCTTATATACATACGTATGTATAGAGAGAGACTGAGATATACACACATGTGAGAGAGAGAGGGAGAAAGAATTAAAGAGAGAGAGAATGAAGAAAGAGAGAGATAATGAATCTAAAGGTGAGCATGCGAATTGAACCAGGTGAACTGATATTTTACACAACTTAGCATTGATCATAGAAATCTTCCAGCATTAAGTCCTCAGCTTATTGGCTTATATCACAATTCTCATCACTTTCACTAAAATAATAGTAGCAATAAATTCTGTATAACCATGCCATATTTCTTTCTTATTTCAGTGCTGGGAATTAAACCTAGGGACAGACACATACCAGGCAAGGACTTTCCCACTCAGCTGTATCTCCAAGCCCCATCAACTTAGCTTCCATAGCAATATATTTCATTTCCCAGGTATTGAAGGTCTAAGTCTCAGAAACCGCACAGCAAAGCCATGTGGTTTTGATCAGCACCAATCAAAACTATAAATTATTTTCACAGATTACTATATTTCTTGCCATGAGGTCCAATCCTACCTACTAGTTAAGACGACGAATAGGGAAAAATGGATAGCCTTCAGGGTGACTGCAGAATAAAGCAATTTCACATCTCATCAATTATGTGAAAATGCCAACGAGTCCCCTCTTAGCTTCTGTTAGGTTTCAGAACAATGACAGTATTCCTGTTGGCTTTGAATTACAGAGCAACTGTCAAGAAAAACCTTTTTTTATAATGGAAATGCCAAAGGCGGCTTCATTAATTCAACTCGAATGAATGGTTATAAAAGCTTCCTTTTAGAGTGCCATCACACTGGACACCAAGTGTGGGTGAGAACAGGGCCCACTCGCAGCAAGCTGTCCTCCTTGCTTGAGTCTGTGTGCTGTTCTCAGAGCCTGACCTCTGTCCAGCTAAGATTGTAACCCCAGTTCCACTGAGATATCAAAGCTGAATTCCCACCCCCCTGCTCAGAACTTCAGAGTTCCCAAGTCATTTTATAAGGAACGTTCAACCATGCACAACTAATAAGAATTAAAATACTTAAATTAACTCTAGACTTTTTTTAAAAAAAAAAAAAAGCAGGGAAATTCACACTGATTCTGTGTAAAATTCTAGGTCTTAAATTTTAGATGACACATTTTAATTATTGGGTAAGTGCAACACCAATCTACTTTGCCACAGAATGCAAAATTTAAATTCATGTCATTGTCTGAAACTTTGAAATTGAGTAGTTGGATTTATGTGGTGGTGCAGGAGACTTGTCTGTTCTGTCAATCATGTTTTAAATAAATTCTGATTGGCCAGGTCAACCAGACAGGAAGTAGAGGCAGGGCGAGGAGAAAGTCTGGGAAGCAGGAAGCTTCCCTGGCATTCCTGCACAAACCACCAAGGAGGCAACAATGTAAGCTGCCCAGCTGAGAAAAGGTACTGAGCCAGGTGGCTAACATAGATGGGTTAATATAAGTTATAATAGCTAGTAAGAAGCCTGAGATAATGCAATCAGTTAATAACCTAATATAGACTCTCTGTGTGATTTTCTTTGGGGCTTGCTGGCTGTGGGGTACCAGGGAAGGACACAAACCCCAACGAGCAGGACCCTCATGTTACAATGTGGCATTCTTTTATAGTCATTGAATAAAAGTATCAGCTGGCAGCTTGCAAGCTGATGGCCAGGTTTGCACTCAGCAGCTGCCTAATAAGGTCTCGAAAAACACAAGCATCTGAGCCAGTTCCTCGGATCCTGCTGATTTACACCATAGTGGTGAGGTTGGATATTTGTGACACAGTACTCGTAGTTTATAAAATTTAAAATATTTGTTAACTAGGGCTTAATGAGAGTGTCAACTGATTATTGATATAAACTGTAAAATGAGGAATATGACTCTAGATCCATCTATTATCCTTTCTTACAAACGAGTTCTACTGTGATATCCAATATTTTTCCAATTCTTGATACCACAGTCTACCAACTTTATCTTCTTTAAGCTTGAGGGACACAAATACCTCCAGTATTACATTTACATAAATTATACAAGAGATCCATGGAGGGGAAATGACATTTCAACGTGGAAAATTAACAATAGAACAGACAGTAGACCCCAAAACAGATGCTTATGAAATGTCTTTTCTCTAAGATGCATCACTGCAGCAAGAGGAGGTTATAGGGTATGATTCTTGCTGACTAAGAGTTCCCACAAGACTCCCAAGTGACTCTAAAGCAGAAGGAAGCTCCTGAGCCACACATGGAGAAACAGCACATGCCCAGTGACAGCCAGTGTGCCATAGCCCACTATCTCTAGTAAAAATATCTTTTAAAAAATGCAAGGCTCATTACATCACAAGATAATCAGATCACCAGGTCAGGGAAGCAGAAAGATATAAGTGATTTGGGGTTCAACATCTGCTCTTAAAATAATCATCCTCACCCCAGGATAATTGCAACCAATGGAAATTTAATGCAATTGGAGAACAAAACAACAAATGTTTATGCAAAGAAAGAGACCCCAGCAGATCCCGAGTAACCTTCTTCAGGATCTAGTTGGGTGAGGGTGCCTGAGGGGAGTTATCACTCTTCCCAGCCCTCCAGCTCTAACTCACATCTCCCATCCCATGTTCCAACCTGGTCTGCCTACCCAGCTTGTGCTGCAGCCAACTTCTAGGCTTTAAAGCAGGAGCCACCTTGCCTGGCCACAAACTACAAGCCTTACCCATGCTACATCCAATCTTGCACATTCTTATCTAAGGTCTAGCCTGATGAGTTACCCAATCTTTTCCTTCACGAAACTTACCCAATCCCAGATCTACCCCTGCACTCCAGGCTTAGTCCAAGATGCACATCCTGAACATGAGTCCAGTCCCTGGTGTTCCCCTGACTTCATTCCATCTAAACCATTTCCAAACTCTAGGCCTAACCTGACCCTCACACCTCTCTTCTGCCCAAAACTGTTCTGTTCATATCAGGCACAGAACTAATAAAAATAATCCATATGTCTTGCTCATTCAAAAATCAAACAATAAGAGAGATCAAAGCTTTATCTCCTTCTACAAGTTTTGTAAAATTGTTTGCCAATAAGAGTTTGTCATGGCAGCTCACAGACTCTGGACCAATAGTTAGGGAACCTGCACGGGACGTGTGTGTAGTTTAGTCTGTTTGTGGGGCCTAGCAGTAGGATCAGGACCGGTTCCTGGCATTTGAGCTGACTTTTGGGAACCTAGTCCCCATGCTGGGATGCCTCACCCAGCTTTGACACAGGGGCAGGAGCTTGGTCCTAGCTCAGCTTGATGTGCCATCCTTTGTTCAAGCCTGTGGGAGGCCTGCCCCTTTCTGGATGCAGATGGAAAAGAAAGGATGGATGAAGTGTGAGGGGGTAGATGGGAGGTGAGGGAAAGGAACAGGAGAAGAGGAGGGAGGAGAAACTGTGGTCAGTATTAAAAATAAATGAAAAATTTTAACAAAAAATAATTACTTAGAATACATAGAATCTAAAAGAGCATTGATAAACTTCATCAAAGAATCCAAGGAATTTAAAGATACACAAATAAATAGTTCAATGAACCTAAAGAGACTAACACATAAGGTGAATGGAAATAATAAAGACAATCTAGGATTTGAGAACAGAATTCAAAAAAAGATATGGAAACATTGAAGAGGACTCAAGCTTAAACGAAGATGGAATTGAAAAACCAATGATCCAAATAGAAAACTCAGAGAGAAGCCTTACAAGTAGAATGAATCATTTGGGGGATGCAATATCAGGACTCAAAGAAAGCTGAAGATCTAGATGAAATAAGCAAAGAATATGAAAAAAATCTAAACACAGGAAAAGGACATATAGGGAATGTAGGACACCATAAAAAGACCCAACTTTCAAATAATAGAAATATTATAGAATAGGGGAAAGTATCCTAAATCAATGCATAGATCAGATCTCCAATGATATCATAGGAGAAAATTTACCCAAAGTATGGAAACATACACCCAAACATGTACAAAAAACACACAGAATGCCAAATACACAAGACCAGAAAAGCACATCCCTCAGCATATCATAATGCCTCCTAAGGGTGGAAGGCAGATCCCTATTGTTGAGCACACCATGAACTTTGCTTGGCAGGAGGGAGATCATGACTAGTGCTGTCAACTTACCCAGCAACCCAGAGTTGGTAGAGTCATGAATCTTGAAGGAGAACTCACAACCTTCAGATTTCTGCATAATCCTTAACTACTTTCTAAGCATTTGTCCTTTAAGCCATAGGAAAGTGTAGTTCTCACTCCTCATCAAGGAAAACTTCTTTTTGCAATAGACAGAAAGCATCACAGAAAACCACAACAAATAAATATGCAGAGTTCTCTAGCTCACTCCTACCCGATAGATCAGAAACATAACTCTGGTACATAGGGCTCAGGGATCAGTCCAAAACGGGGTAGGAGAGGTGGCAAGAGATGAAGAAGCTGGGAGTTTGCTGTGAGATTGTGTCTCCTAGAAATGCCAGAAGTTACACTCCTGAAGTCTTACCAACGTAGCTATCTAAACGTAAATTACACTCTTGAAGTCTTACCAACGTAGCTATCTAAACATAAGTTACACTCCTGAAGTCTCACCAACGTAGCTATATAAACATAACCTAAACAGAGATGACACCAACACACATGCTACTCTGGACATGAGAGAGTTCATGAGGACTCAAGCTTAGGCTAAAAACTACAGGCAACTAAAGAATGCTGAGAATAGGAGAAGCAGTCTTCCCTGGGGAAGAGGCACCAATTGGTCGTCCAATGCTAAGTGGTCATCCCTGAACATATAAAAGTATGTACATACAGGTGCCATTGTATGGCTGAGCAGGTTGTATCTGTATATTCAGAAGTATACACACACATACACACACACACACACACACACACACACACACACACACACACACACACACACACGACCAATTCAGAAAAAGGGCCAAGAATTTGAAAGCAAGTAAAGGATACATGGGGGTGGTAGGTGTGGAGGAAAGGAAAGAAGGGGGTATGATGTAATCATATTACAATCTCAAAAAGTTAAATATTATTTAAAATACTTTAAACATCATAGAGTAATGCATACAGTATCATTATATTGTTTATTTTAAACAAATTGTTAAAAATCAATCTCATGCTTTCTTCAAAAGTGTTGAAGTGGTGGTGGCAGAGGAATAATTACTAATAAGGCTTGTTAACAGGACTATAGGGATCATTCACCCAGAGAATCAGGTTCAGCCCAGCTCCTCGGAAGATGTTAAATATGCTTTAGGGGACAGCAGAGAAAAAGAGCAGCAGACTGCTGGGGTTGTTCAGATAGTAAAGGAAGCCTAGGAGAGCATTCATGCTTGCTGGGTCCCTGGCTTTATCACAGACTTAAATGTAGCTGAAAATAGAGTTGAAAGGGTTTAGTTTCACAGTACTCAGTACTCTGGTCACCTAGAATGCCTGTAAAATCATGGGTGTAGGAAGGTTGTAACTACCCTCGGAAATCTGGAAAGAAGTACAGAACGTGGCCACTCTACTGCAGGAGCAGGGATCCTTCTTTCATACTCTATCCTCACTATTCCAGCCCATAATGACCTTCCCTTTCCCTAGAAAGCCGTGGCCTTTGTGTCAGCACCAGCTGGTTGAATACTACACTTGATAACATCTATTTGGCGGCTGCTAACGTCTTACCCATGTGCTATACTCCTGAGCGGAGTGTTTGAGCTCCCTGAAGCTGGCATGGCATCTCACCTCGCTGGCTTCTAACACTTGAGCCTGCATCCTCTGTGGGGAAAAAGTGGGCTTTGGGACGATGGGAGCCCTAGGCCCAGGATAGTGGACAAATGGGTAAGTACCAGATGAGACACTGGAATCTTAGAGAGAGGATGAGTCACTTGATCCATTAGAGGTATTTTCTTCATCGTTCCAAGCTGTGCTCACACAAGAGACAATGCTGGTTTCTAATTATAGCTATTTGGAACATAGCCCGGGACAGGGTGCTCAATAAATGAGGAAAAAATGGATTTAAATTTGGGTTACAGAACTCGGTGTACGTGGAAAAGGAAAAACAGGTGCCATGGGTTAAGAACGTGGTGATGTATCTCTCCCAGGTAGACCCCTGAGTTCTGATGTGGTGGGGCCAGATGCCAAGGCAGAAGATAAATCAGATGGGTTCCTCAGGCTCATCCCTACTCTGTTTCTGAGGAACACAGAATTTATCAGGAGACCTGGCTTCCTAAGAGGCTACTAAGCAACTAATATTTCTTGTTTTCTATGCCTAGAAAACCCATAATTAAATCATCCTACCCTAATATTTAAGCCAAAAGTTTCAATAAAGTAGTTTTTGAAAAAAAATAAAATAAATTGGCAAAATCAACAAAAGAAGAAAGAAAGCATGAGGAAATCAAACATTTTAACAAGCCCATTTTGTTCTTGTGTGTGTATATATACATATATTTATGTATATATATAAATATACATATATATTCTACATTATTCCAAACACAGTTCTCCCTCCCACCCCACCTCCCTCTCTCACCAGCTTCCCCCAAGCCCACAACCCCATCCACTCCTCCCAAAGGGTAAGGGCATCCATGGGGAGTTAACGAAGTCTACATATTAAGTTAAGACAGGACCAAGTCTCTCTCCCTTGTGTTAAGGATGAGTATGGCATCCCACCCCCAAAAGCTAGCTCATGCCCCAGGGACAGATCCTGGTCCTACTTCCAGGGACCCCTGAGATAGTCCAAGCTTCACCACTGTCTCCAACCATGGAGCAACAGGAGCATTTTGTAAAGCAGTAAATAAAAGGACATTGTAGTAGAAGCGTGTTACCATGAACATTTGACTTGCCTTCCTGTGACCAAACCTAGAAGATACTCCAGCAATGAGAAAAACAAAGAAGCCATAATACTACCATCTCCATTCGTCTAGAACGAGGTCTACCCATTCATGTCTGAGTACTACATCAAGGGCCTGGAAGCTTGGCTTTTCTGGATGATGCTCCCCAAACAGTGAGCCAGTGAGTGAGAGTTCTTGCAAGTGACCATCTCAGGTGGAGATTTCTGGATCAGCAGGCTTAGGTGAATGTAGAATTATTTACCTAAGTACACAAACTCTCACCTGACCAACAACCCAGGCATTCTGTGGCTCTCAGCACAAGAACCACCCTTGACCACTCTTCCCAGCTTCTCCTGATATGTAGAATGTTGTAACCCACTTGTCACAAAAAAGACAGAGCAAAGTCCAAGCCAGTTTGCCACTCATTCATCTTTAGTTGGCTGTATTGTAGATTAGAATAGAGAGGTCCTTTTGAAAACTAAGGGCCCCTCTGTTCTATGTGTACCAAGTTAGAAAGAAGCCTGTGGCGCACAGAGAGGAAGAACCAGCAGAGAACAGTACAGTTTCCACCGCACCCTGTCAGCCTCACCTTGCAGGAACAAACAGAACACCTGTCTTCTCTCAGGATCCACACCTGCCCATTGTGCTTCAGTCCTCCTTCGTGGGGGCAGTCACCAGAGCAAGAGGGCCCAGCGGGACACAGGCAGTCGAAGCCTCCCACTAAGTTAACGCAGGCGGAGTCATTCCAACAGGTGTGAGTTCTTAAGGCACATTCATCAATGTCTGCAATAAACAAACCACAGAGCTTCAAACTCCAGCCAAGAGCACCAGGAAATGACAATAACAATGACATGAAGCAACATTATTGTGGATTTGGTTGTGCCAGGCATTTTGCCAGGCTTTCACAGGCATCAGGTCATTTCCTCTGCAAGGCAAATGCTCTGTGTCGGGGAACCATGGTGCTAGGCTCAGAGCTAAGGCGCGTGCCCACTGCCAGCTAGCCAGTGGCTGCTGTGAGTTCAAATTTATGACTGCCTGACTAGTTAAAATATCCCCTTGCAGCGCAGCTCTAGTCTCATATAGTGACTATGAATTTTATTAATTCGTCAACTACAGAATGCAGCCATTGAAGCCTAGCTCTTCTAGAAAAATGTGCACGTGCCTAAGCCACTGAGCAGAAACAATGACTCCCATCAGCCTTAGCAAGATCCTGACATCAGGGCTTTGAGAGAAGTGAGTGTATTATTCTTGGTAGGTGCCCTACTTAATATTAAAATAGTTAATACCCTAATGACCAATGTCGGGTCTCACAGAAAAAGTCAGGTCCACAGGAGGTACGGCATGAACGTGGGTGAAGGAAGCATATCCAATAGTGTGTTCACTGATGAGACAGTAGTGAAAGAAGACAAATTGAGTCCCTCCACCTGACAGTTCAAACTTGAGTGACCCTGATGTCTCCAACACACTCCTGTCTGGTCCTGCTTGAACTCTCTCCTGACAGCCAACTTGAAAGCCATTCAGTGTTGCCTTTAAATGGCCACTTTTATAGAATGCACTCGTTGAAGTTAGATGAGACATCTTATCCAGCAGCTCCTGCTCATTGGTACCATGCCGTATCGAGAGAATTGTACTTGGCCTTTCTCCCTAAGCCATTTTAAAGCTTTATTGGAAGGCACTTGCCTTCTGTCTGCCAGAATCTTCTTGGTTAATACGCAACCATGTCTACAAATACCCTTCAGATGCTGAAAATCTACTGCGTACAAGGGGACTGGCACAACAGAGGAGACTGATATTAAAAATGACACAAAAGAACATGAAGATACTGCTGTCGTGAAGCTGATAAGACAGAACACTGGCTTTGACATCTACAGTTAGTCTACAAATCACTGGGTCAGGCTCCCGTAGGGAGGGCGAAATGTTAGAATAATGTCTTCTAATGGGAATCCCATGTTAAAATCTGTGCGAAGTTGTAAATAATTCATTAGGGTAAAAGAATCAACCCTCCTTGGAGAGGCTTCTTGTAATAAGATGAGTGTTAACACAGAAGCCCACAATTGGGCAGTGTGCAGAGAGTGAGAGACTTTGGAGTACTCAGCCCTTAGTGGGGTGTCTTCCTCAAACCCCTCCCCTCGGGGAGCAGGGAGCTACAGGTGGGAGGAGTCAGAAAGACTGTCAAGGGTCTGAAGGGATGGAGGACTCTAGGAAAAGTGTCTTCTAGTCACATGCCAGATGCACATAGAAACTCAGAGACTGTGGCAGCATGCACAGGGCTGCAAAAGTTCAAGCCAGACTGGGCACCAGCACAGAAAAGGGGGACCGGACAGAGTCCCACCCCTGGCCATTTAGGTTAGAAGTCATTTGAAACCGATACCTGCTGGGAAAGGGGAAATCATCTTTCTCCTATATGAGTCACTGGGTGGATCAACCACACTCTGGGGCCTGACCCATGGTCAGGAGTAGTTAGGCAACACAACACAGGTTTGATGGTATTTTGTGTGGATTTTTGTTTCATTTTGTTTGGCATCTTTTATATTGATCTTTTGCTTGTTTGTTTTGTGGGTTTTGTTTTTTTTTCGAAAGAGAGAGAAAAAATATCAAGTTGGGTAGGTATGGAGATGGGAATGATCTAGAAAGACTTGGAGGATACAAAAAGCATGATCAAATTTTTAAATATATAATTAAATTGAATACATATATATATAATTAAAAGGATCATTTTTGAAATCTTACATTACAATTTTAAGGCCATAACAGGAATTTTCCTGGTACATGTACCCAGCTATGAGTGTGCACTGTGTGTGCTTCGGCACAGATATCAACAGTGAGGCTACACTGATTGTTCCCATGCTGCAACGCTATTGGAGCGAGCTGTGGTATACTGATCACAAGACAGAAAGTTAGCATCAGTGTTTAAAGAGGGCAAACTGGTGTACAGCTAGGCTACCTTGCATGTTAGCTGGGGTTGCTTCTTGAGGATTCTGCTCTACTGGGCCAACTCAACGGCTAAAGTGTACTACAGTGTTCTCTGGTTTCTATTTACTCTCAACAACTTCCATTCTAGACTCTAAGATTAGTTTCCAGACACTATATCTTGCATAGATCCCTTGAGTACTTTTAGTTGACATTCTGAGTGTAAAATGATGCAATTACCCCCAAGTGTGTTAGAGGTTTGAAGCAATTATGACTTAAAAATAATGGGAAATCTATGACCTGTGTTCTCTTCTTGACTGCAGGGACCATATTGCTATAAAACAGATTCATGGCAACAATACAAAAAGACATTAGGTAGTTTCCATGCTATATTTTTTGTGACACAGGGGGGCTGAACCTGCAGTCTTGTGCATGCAACACAGGTGCCTTCTGAATGAGCTCTATCCCCAGACCTGTTTTACTTTTTATTTTGAGAAAATGTCTCCTGACATTGCTTAGCTGGCTTTGAACTCGTTCAGGAGCCCAGTGTAACCTTGAATGTAAAATCCTCTTACATCACCCTCTAGAGTATCTGAGATTGTAGGTGTGTATCTCTAAATACACATAACAATTATTTGTAGAACCTATTTCCTTCTAAGATATACTTTCTCATTTGTCTTACCAACTCAAGTCTCAGGGAAGCCATTCAGTTAATAAACAACGATCAAAAGTCATAGAAAGGATAGCGAAATTCAAGAATAAAATCCAGGCCCTGTGATATTTCTTATCCTATGATGTTTCTCAGAGACATTGTTGCTTCGTTATAGGGTGACTCCATTTTATCCTCTTTTATATATGTGCTGTAAATATTTTAGGAAGCTTCTATAGTAATAGGGTTTCCTTCTGACTCTATTTAAATGTCTGTAGTGTTACTTGTACCTTTCTGTAAAAGGAAATAGTGGAACTCTATCCTTATAACCCATCTGAGTTACATTATTCTTAAATGTTTCATTTCATATGTGATTATAATGTATTTTCATCGTAGTCAATATTTGCTTCTTACCAATTCCTTCCATTGCCCTCATACACTTTTCTTTCCAACTTCATGCACTCTTTTTTAAATCTACTGAACCCAATTAGTATTTTACTGTTAGTCTATAGATGACTGTAGGTCCACCTACAGGAATATGGGAAGATAACCGGGCTACATCCAAAGGAGCAAACCGACTCTCTCTGTTCAGCAGTCATCAATTGATGTGCACATCACTACAGACAGAAGGTCCACTGAGGGCAGAGTTTGCATTCTATTGGTCACTCTTCTCAGTGCTCCCAATGACAGAAAACATCGTAGACAATCCATCTATTTCTATAACTTCACATAATACATAAATTCATGACATTTATACCAAACACTATTCATACAGCCTATATCGACAAAACTTTGATTTTGGAGTGCTCAGCAAGGACAAGGAATAACTAATACTTTGCCTTCCAAGGGAAACATTTCCTTACTGAGTTATAATCTGAAATATTCTTGATTCTAATTTAAAGTAGAATAAGCATTTAAAATGAATAATCATAGTGAAATAGGAAAGCAAAAGCTCATCCTCCAAAGAATTTCATTTTTCTACTAATATTTTTAGGAACATGTCAGAAGGGACTCCAATAGATCTCTCTAGAATCTCTCTACAAATATAATTTCAACCAATCCATTACCAATTTTTGTTTTCTCTAAACCAATCTCAAAATTGGCATTTAATTATCACCCCTAACATGTTAATTCCTATTACCAAAATAACAGTTTAGTATTTGGCTATTTCAAATCGACAAAACTGCAAACACATAAGCAGTCTTTTCCTTTAGCAAAATAATCAGCATAAGGATAAGAATATCTACTGTCCATAATATAAACAATGTGGAAAACCCTTTTTTTTTCCATGCAGAATGAAAGGATTTCAAAGTCAATACAGGACCGTGTTGCCGACAAGGTTCCATGTAATTGCTTTACTTATGGCACAGAAACCTAATTCTGCTTCCATGCAATTTAACAGATTTATGGAAAGCCAGATGTTAGCAATTATGGAAACTGGCATTATTCATATTCTTGGTAACACAGACCTGTTTGCTCTGCACAAAGCCAACTTAATCTATTACACATATCCCGAGGCATCCAAAAGGAAGAGGCACACTATTTACAATTGCAATTGTTGTTCTCAGCTGTGCAAATGCAAAAAGTATCTCCCAGGAGACTTCTCCAAATCATCAGACAGGCACGCAGCCTGACAAGGGACAATGTAGCAAAAATCAACTAAAGCATTTCCTGTTCAAATCCACAGTCATTACAGCAGCCTTGTTTTTCTTACTGTAAATACTGCTTTTCTGTGGTTTCCTTTATAGAGTTATTATTTAAATATTCCATGCTTGACTGAGACTTTGCTCAATAAGATTCCATGGCTAAGCCTACATTAGAACTAATTTTCTTACATTGATATTTTCATAAATTCTGAAAGCTGTGATTAGCATACTCCATTTTGCCTTAAGAGACGTCTAGTTGAATACAGTTTGTCTGATTCCTTCTTTGAGTTGAGGTTGTGGGTTACTTGAGCATAGAAGAAAATATACTTCAGAGATGTTTATATCAGAGGCAATCAAACCATTTTCAATTTAGCCCCAAACAATTTTCTTACTCCTCGAGGGAAAAAAAATGGCTCTGCAGAAGTCTTAATAGCATGAAAACTGTAACACTGCTTGCCTGAGGAACTGGAGCTGCTACAGGTCGATTTCAGAAGCCAACACAAACACCCTTCCCAAGGGTAAGCAACAATTAGGTCAAGAAAACGAATTGTTTCCTTACCCCATATTTCTCTTCCTTGAATATTTTTTTTTTTTTTTGGTTTCTCGAGACAGGGTTTCTCTGTGGCTTTGGAGCCTGTCCTGGAACTAGCTCTTGTAGACCAGGTTGGTCTCGAACTCACAGAGATCCACCTGCCTCTGCCTCCCAAGTGCTGGGATTAAAGGCGTGCGCCACCACCACCCGGCTCCTTGAATAATTGTTACAGCATATCAGACTCAAAGCAGGTGATGTGTCAGTTTGGGAATGTAGCCCTGGGTTTGAACATCCAGTTGTGTGAGTTCTGGCTTGGAAACCATTACCTGGCATTAGTGGCTCAGAACTGAGAACAGAGCTAGGGGGTTTATTAGTGATAGAAAGATAGAGCTCAGGTGCCTCCCCCACACCCACAGCAGGATTACTTCTTTATCGTAGTAGAAAGATTATGAGAAAAGGTGTGTATATTGTACATCAGCAGAATAATGTGACAAAATGCATAAAAAGACAAGGTCTCCTGCAACTTGCAAAGCAAAGGGCTTACAGACTACCAAACTGCACAGTTAGCTCCAGGACCAGAATAAAGCATCATGGCCATGTGACCTTGTATTCAATCCGTCCACATTCAGCTAGGCTGAATTAAAAAAATGAAGCTGACATACATAACGCATTGGAAGTTACCAACAAGCACATTGGGGGACCCAGATCACCTCATTGTCACAGGGCATGAGACATGTATCTAGAAGAGATAAAAGGGACATGCCTTCATTATGTGCTGTGTTGCTGCACGTCATTGGAAGATTTCAGTGTTCCTCCAGGGTCACCTTTCCACTCTTAGTCCTACTGAGAAGATTCTTTAACTAAAGGAAACTATGTGGCCTGTGCTAGCTATTCCTGCACTGGGTTCCTTATTTCAATTCTTGGTGTCAAGGACTAGGAGCTGCCATTAATTGGGCGTTTCTGTTGTCCCCTGCATGTGTAAAAGTTTCCAGGGGACTTGTCTTCCCAGACCAGGTTTTGCGGCTTCTCCTGACAACTTATTGCAAAACCATTCCCTAGACTTAGGAAATATTGAAACACTGTTATGAAATTTTTGATCAGAGAGCTTTCTTCAAACTCTTAAGGCTCAGTATTCCCTTAATCATCTTCTCAACTAACCATTCATTCAGTTGCGAAAAACCGAGCAGCTAATTGATCGATTCACTATGCTTATCAATTACTGTGTCAGGCTGCTGCCTATGGAAAGAGGTACAATGGGAAAGGGACATGGGTACCGCCTCGTGGAGAAGGATGCTAATGTGTACTATTTTTAAAACTTCATGTTTCCCAAAGTACCAACTCTTGTCTATCTTCTTCCTCTCTGCTCAGGGGAAGAAGGCTTGAGACAAGTGAGTTACCCACCTCAGTCCCACATCCCAAATGTTCCTGTTGTATGGCTGTGGAAAATGCCTAACTCCGAGGTCCAGTCATCCTTTGCAAAATGCTAATAAAATGTATGTTGACTAAATTTAATAAAGGGCCATTCTACACCCATTTGAAGATGCTGAGCTTCCACTACTGGTCCTGGTCCTTTTGCTGCTATACAGTTTGTCACTTAGGGTTCATTTCTTCTGGGAGTCCCACTCTCCCACCTGCCACTTAGAGTTCATCTCGTCCCAAAAATTCCCCATCTCTTGTTTCCAAAGGCTATAGTCAATCTTCATTCCAGTCCAGATCTCTTACCATGCAGCCAGAATTCTCTTTCTTCTCTTTCTAAAGGTAATCTTCTATAATTCTGAAGTCTCACACAAATTCATGAGTTTTAGTTAGTCTACTAGCCAGCAAGATCCAGGAATGTCACCACCCCAAGTCCTCTGTGATCTTGTTCTACAAATCTTGCACTAAGGTTCAGCACTGGATATAATTTTTTAATATTCCATGAACTAGCCGTGGTTGCTGGTTACATTTATTTACAGAATATGCAGATTTGGGTGTTTTACTACAGATGGAGAAAAGAGTACTTCCACGGAGGAAAACCAGAGCTGATATGGGCAAAGCAGCATCCTAAGTTGCCGAGTTCCCTACTGTCTGCTGTGAAAAAGTCCTACCTCTGTGAAAAAGTCCTACGTTGAATCTGTCTAAAATCAATACAGTTCTGGCCAGTGAAGAGGACGAATAGAAAATCTGTTAAAATTGAAATACTCACTATCTGAAGAGAGTTTCACACCCACAGAAGCCATGGTATCGATGCCAGAAGTGATGCAGGAGACTTGTCTGCTCAGCCGTTAAAGGCTAGGCTCACAACCAAAAATATAAGAGTTTGGTTCCCAGCACCCACGGCTGTCCCTCCAGGTACAATCATTCTGAGTTAAGAAAACTCAGGTGAGAAGCCTGCCCTTTTCATGGTGGTGGGTCCTTGGTGAGTGCCACAGCTTCAGATCCACCTGCTCAACTGAGGGTAAGACCAACTCTAGCCCCCAGGCGCTCTGCTCGATTAGGAGACTCCCTCTCCATTTCCCCCAGCTTTTCTG
>JAQHUG010000459.1:737675-760220 GCA_028555095.1 Dicrostonyx torquatus | reverse complement strand
TTCTTTCTTTCTTTCTTTCTATGTTTATCTAGCAGACTTTGTATGATGTAGCTACTTCTTACTTGCTTTTTCTTTATTCCCTCCCTAGCATGCACACTCCTTGATGTAACATGGAGACAGAACATAAGCTGGAACTTAGTGGGCAGTGACAGACATTTGCTCATGGAAAGAAAGAAGTAAAAAGACAGACAGGATGGAGGAAGGCCACAGGAAATTCATTTTTGAGATGGTGTCAGAAGTTGCCTTGTACTAACTCATTTCCTCCAGGTCTGCAGCCAACATTATGCCCTGGGGCCTTGTTCTCTCAGACCTGTGAATGCAGTCATAGCTACAGAATGACCTTTCACTGATTGCCTTCCCTAAACCATAGCAACAGCACTTTAATATCAAAACCCTTATCCCAGAGAGGTTTAACTAAAAAAAAGCAGCTAATCAGACAATCGATCATAGAATCAGCTTGGGTGAGTTATTTTCCAAGTTAATACATTAATTCTTTCATTTGTACAAAAAGCAGAGTTGATTCAACCAACATTCTCACCCATTACTCTACTGAACACTAGACTTCTATGCAGGTTCTCCCAGTCAAACAAGGTAACAACCCACTGATGAACTGTAATTCATTCCTTCTGTGTAGACCTAGGACTGTTACCATTATGGACTCTGAAGGTTATATAAACTGAAAACTCCATGATTTGAAGGTTTTTTTTTTTATTTCACAGTATTCTTTGATGAATGAGCTACCTTATACAAACTTACCAGCTCAAAGTATAAAGAAGTGACCTAAATCTCACCATTTGTCTGTGAGGATCAAAGGCTTTTACTATACAACTACTCTGGAAGGTTGATTTAAGCATATACATTTCATACCCAGTTTTAATTCATGCAAATAATCATTTCTAACTTAAAAACAGAACATCAACTTTAATTCAAGAAATCCTTTCTGATCTCCAGATCCTGTAATTTTTAAAAGCTCTATCACTTCAGTTAGCTACAAACTCAATTCTGTTTAATGATATATTGTATTTTGGGGGATTGTTTTTTTCTATCACAGAGAAGACTATCTGAACTAATTAGTAATTTAGCATATTTCAGGTCTCTGAAGAGTGTTATATATTTACTGCTTTATTTGATCTTCAGAGTACTTCATGGATAATTTGAAATGAGACACTTAAGTGTGTGATGATATTGCAGTTGAAAAATACCTGGATGGTACTAGAATGTGGACCTCAACAAGGTCCGCTTGACTTCCCAGTTCACACTAATAGCCATACCCTCTAGAGGCTCCTCCCAGGGCTAAGGTCCATTGCTAACTTAAAGGTGGCTCAATTCACTGTCAGCAGGTTTCCAGGTAAAAGGGTTGAAAGAGGGAGCAGAATTTAGAATTTTAATTCAGGGACATTACTTCCTGTTATAAGAAAAAGAAACCCTTCTTAAGAAATTGCTACTTCTACAAATAAGTGACACAATTTCAATACATAATAGTAAATTATTGAGAAGATTAATAATGAGGAAGATAGGATTCAGATAAGAGGAAAGGATAAGAGAAACCAAATGCACTCCAAGCTAGAAGTCACGTTTATCAGTGAGAACTTTAAAGAAATCATTGGAAAACATTTTAAGAACTTAAAGAAAAAAAAACAATACTCTGATAAATAATGACCTTATGTAGAGTAGCAGGGAACATGTACAACATCTGAACTGCAGGAAAGAACAAAGCCAAGTGCTCTATATGAGAAGTGTTTTCCAAGCATGGGTACTGGAACACGGAGTGAGATGTGCAGCTGCCCCCGCTGCCCACATCAAGAGGGCAAGAAGATGAACCTGGATCTAAGATGGTCAAGTAGAGAGCTTGGGAAGACATGGCAGCTAGAGCTTGCTGGGCAGAGGAATGGGACAGGAATAGAACTCTGGCAGCCTACGGAGAACACGACTTAGGTATTCAGTAGACTGCACTCCCCAAACTGAGGGAAGATCCCTAGACTAGATTAGAGGTGAAAGTCTTTGCTGTTGGACAAGGAATGAAATCATTCGTGCTCCCATAAGCTCGATCTGGAAGACCTCACACGTCAATGAGTAATACTGGATAATGCACAATAAAGAATCTTGCTTCAAGAGTGGAGGATATCACCTTGATTATTTGAGTGTTCAGTGCTCATATGCTTCTTATCCTTGTTCTCCTGTTGCAAGTGATGCCTTCAACGTGCTTAGTTCATTTTCTCTAAGAAGAAAAACAATCTCACAAAAATGGAAGGGCATCACAGCATTAGATTCTGTGAGATCAACAGGATCAGCTATAGTTCCAGAATTTAGGCTTGTTCCTTATCATAACTAAGTTCATCACCAATTCAGCATGGCAACAAGTCAGAAACTCTTTATCAAGTAATTTCTAAAGGTACTGGACTAACATGGTTGTAAACTGACCAAAAAGATTAATCCTAAATAACACAGTGAAACAAATCTAGGATTTCAACCTAACTTCTTGAAATTTCTTAAGTTTTAAAAGAAATAACACCAGCAGGGAACATAGTATAAATTAATGCAATATAGTTACAATTACCAAAACAGATTCTTGGGATAAGGGTTCTTATCTGCATTTTTTAATGCTTATCAAGATTCCCCTGGGAATCATACTTTGAAATGAAGATGCCTCTCCTTTTCCTAGTGATTTGTTTTGCTAGGGACATGTGACCAATGTGACCAAGTTCTAGAGAATTAGAGACGAGAGGGAGTTGGCTGACTATGGCACTGGAAACACGGTAATGACAGGACTCTGACATGCTTATTTTTTCACCAGTTGAAAGAAGTAGAAGTGCCTAGAAGTATAACCATCTCGGAACCCTGGGATGAAGCCCAAACAGAGAAGACACACAAAATGATCCCTCTGACAACACTCAAACCCTGTACTACATATTGCAAGATTTCATGCCTTCATGGCCAGTTAAAGACTGCCATTTCTCACAAGTACTTCTTATTTCCATTTCATAGGCTAGGAAAACAAGCTAGAAACAGATCAGATGGTTTATCCTGTGAGTCTGCAACCTTATTGTTCTGATCCCCAAACGTCCTAAGCCACCATCCCTGTTTATACTTCACGCTGCCCCTGCAACGAGCTGCAGATCTGAAGGCTGTGCCTTGCTTTCCTCCAGTCGTTACATTCAGCTCTGAGAGTGGTGACTGATACTCATCATCAGCTTGTCCGGATCTGGAATCAGCGTGGAGACAGATGCCCGCACGTACTCGTGAGGGAATTTCTAGACGGGATTAACTGCGGTAGAAAGAGCCACCCTAAACATGGGCAGCACTGATCCATGGCTTGTGCTAGATTGAATAAAAGGAGAAAGCCAGTTGAGGAGCAACCTTCTTTTCTCTTCCTGCTTGCTGACTGTGGATGATACCCTGTGAGCAGCTCACACTCCTGCCCCCATGCTGTCCCACCACAATGGACTGCACCCTTCAACTGTGGCCAAAACAAACCTTCCCACCTAAGTAACTTATGTGAAGGCTTTTGTCACAGAAGTAATAAAAGTCTCTCTGACTTTCTTTATGGACTTAAGAATCCTTGGGTGATAAGCTAGTGAAACTGTCCAGGCAGATACTTTATTTTCTTACTCAAGGGGAGGGACTCAGCCCCTCTTTTGATTTATTCAGGCAAGATGTTAAACCTGTCCCTTTAAAGACAAGCCCACATTTTTTACTTTGATTATTCCAATAGCTTGCATTATTCATCGGTGGTATTTATGTAGACATGATAAATAAGATAATTTACTTCCAAACAAAACAGAGAGGCTCCAGCCACCCTGGAAAATGAAGAATTTAAGTCAGGAGTTTAGGAAGCATCTCCCATATATCTGTCACTGGTGGAGTACACCCAGGGAAAAACCCTTTTATGCTGTGCAGGGCTAGACAGGTCGCCATCATAATGAAAAAGTTATTTTGATGGGGGAAAAGTAAAAGCCTCTATTTGTCAAAATCAAAAAGTTTTGTGATGTGTGATTGAGAAAAGATGAAATAAAAGTGCCTTTTTTTCTTAGGTGAGTTGGAAAAGAAATTCAGAAAACTGAAGTCATCCTTGAAAGATTCTGAAGGGCTCTCCTGTGGCTGTGTGCATGCAGCTAGACAGAATTTTGGGTGTCCCTCCTTTAAATGTCTTCGCAGGAGTGACACAGCTCAGAAGGCTCTAAACCCAAGGCTGGTCACAGTCAGCACAGGTGATATGGGATTCCCCTTTGTATGCTATGAATATGTTTTATTACCATTGGTTATTTAAAAAGCTCTTTTGGCCAATGGCTTTAGTAGAGTAAAGCCAGGTGGGAAATCCGACCAGAGATATAGACAGAAAGTAGGTGGGGTCAGAGACATGCCATGTAGCTGCCAAAGGAGAGAGACATCAGAGCCTTACCAGTAAGCCACAGCCTTGTGCTAATGCACAGATGAATAGAAATGAGTTAATTTAAGATGTAAGAGCTAGCTAAAAATATGCCATAGCTATTGGCCAAACAGTGTTGTAATTACTATAGTTTCTATATTATTATTCAGGTCTTGGCAGTTGGGAAATGAACCAGCAGTCTCCGACTACACACAGAAGAAAGGCTGGACTAGGGCCAGGTAACTATAAATGCACTCTGAGGCAGTGTGTCACTTCTTGGATCAGCTTAACCACAAACCATGAGAACCAACATAGGCATCTAGAGGGGGCAGCTTCCTGAGAGTTTAGGCTAGGCTACAGGAAGTGGGGTCCTGCAGAGATGAATAACTACTTTTGGTGGTACCTCTGTAGAACCAACAGGTCCCTTCAAGTACATGACTTAGCCACTGGAATATAAGTGGAGCATGAAGAATAAAGCCCCAGGTAATGTCACCAACCATGTTGGGTCCCTAGTGAAGACCACACTACAGCAGCTGAAAGTTCACTGGTTAAACCTTTCTATTAGAAGGTTTTGTTTTTATCCATTGTTTCAAAAATATCACTAAGACCACATGGTGTAGGGTACATGAAATATATTTCCATCAAACATAAACTCATTTTGGCAAATTGAACCCACCAACCACCCATTCACATAGAGGAAAATTGAGGATGAAAAAGAAAAGTAAATAAATAGCCCAAGATTGGCTAGCTAGATTGACAAGTATATAATGCTGCATACTCCAAGTAGTTTGACAGCAATTTAAAAAGTAGTAGAGGAGGGCTGGAGAGATGGCTCAGGGGTTAAGAGCATTGCCTGCTTTTCCAAAGGTCCTGAGTTCAATTCCCGGCAACCACATGGTGGCTCACAACCATTTGTAATGAGGTCTGGTGCCCTCTTCTGGCCTGCAGATATACACACAGACAGAATATTGTACACATAATAAATAAATATTTTTTTTAAAAAAAAAGTAGTAGAGGAAAACAGCAAGACACATTAAAGTGTGGGTGGAGAGATTGTCACTTCTGCACACACAAATATTTAACTCCTAACACTTTCCACGTGACTTTGCTAGAGACTGATTATTATTTGTATAAATAAGGAAAAGAGGGGATGTGTCTCCAGTGCCTGTTATGTACTCCAGGATGATGTGCTGGTTCCTATGGCAGAACTGAGGAATGAAGGTCACTCCCCTATTCTGTAGGTCAGAAAACCTGAGTGTTATTTTTTCTATAAGAAAGTACTGGGTTTGTCTAGTGTCACATTCCCTGTGTCTTTACTGTGCAATGTTGCTTCACATATTTTCCACGTATTTCCTCTGTGAAATCAGAAGTGACTATGCATATGGCCTCTACCCTTGAGGACCTCACAGAGTTTGAAGGGAGGCATACATAGTCACATAGCCTTCTTTGGGGGAAACACCAGACCAATAACACTGAAGAGACTAGAGGACAGCTCAGAGCCTTCCAGAGCTCTCTCTGCAGGAAGCTAGCTGTGCATTCCGCTCAGGAGAACTTCAATTGCTTCCCTCTCCAATCTGTAGTGAACCAAATTGCAGTTGCCAATTTTCTGCTCACAACCTTCAGGTAAGGTTCTACCTTTGAAACCAAAGTCAGATAACAAGGTCTCTGAAGGGGTGTTTTAGATGCGACCTGTCACAAAAGGAGGCCAGGCAGTCAGATCCATCTCAGTTGATACTGTGTGAGCCTACAGCCTGTGTACTCCCCATCCATGGCCTGTGTGCATCTAATCCCCAAGGAAATCAAGCACTCCTGAGCTCTAATTCTCTCTTCCAGTGTAAATGTCAAAACTCTCAAACCTACACAAAGAACTAGGGCAACTGAGGAATTCTGAGAGCAGGAGAAACAGTCTTCCCTAAGGAAGGAAATTAGTTATCCAACACCAGATGGTCAACCCTGGAAGCGTACATATAAAGAACATTATACAGACTGAGCGGGTTGTATTTATGTAGTTGGAAATATTTAGGCCAGGCGTTTGAAGGAGAGCAAGGATGGGTGTAAAGCAGGGTTTGGAGGAAGGTGGGAACAAGGTGATTACATTATATTCTCAAAAATATAGAAATACATTTTAAAGATGTAATGTGACCAAGGCCCAGAGATAAAACTGTGGGGGCCCAGGCAAGTGAATTCTTCCCCTTCCAATCTCTGGGCTCATTTGCTGTGACCAAAGTGTTACTTTTTCAGGAATTTGGAGACACAAAGCAAAGGAGACAGAAACAGTAGCCTTGCAGCGAGGTAATGTTTTATATGGCAGTCCCTGCATTTCAGCTGTGCTCTCCCCTTTCTGTCTCAGCAGCATCCTGCACTGTCTCCCTCCATGCTTCCCCTGCTTAGACCACAGACAGGCTTTCAGAAGGAACTAGAGACACAGCAGCCACCGGAAGATCACTGTGGGCTCCATAATGGTCACTGTGTGAAAAGGCTACAAATAGCTAAAGCATTATTAAAAACAAACTGCAGGGAGAAAATACTGAATGGTTTGTGTGAATATGGGTTGTGGAGGAATCATTTCCAAAGACTTCACGTTGTTGCTGGACCCTTAAGTCCTAACTTCATCTTAAATCTTTGGAAATATGAAGAACCAGAAGAAATTGTACAGAAACTCTGTATGCCTACGAGAAAGCAAGATTCAGAATAGGAAAGAGATAAAAAATATAGACACATAGGCACCGACACACACACACACCCCAACACACACACACAGAAAGACACAGGCACACACATATACGAGGTAGGGAGGAAGGCAGGCACGGAAGGCAGGAGGAAGGGAGACATATAGAGACACAGAGATGGGAAACAGAGACAGATCTGCTACTTACAACTTGATTGCAACATAACAACAGTGGGTGAGGAGAAACATATGTCACTTTTAAATGGTACCTGGCTGCCACTGTGGAGCAGCCTGGACTGGCATATATCACTCATGTTTGGCAGGTTTAAACATCTATGGTTATGATATCTGTCCTGGCTTCAAGAAGGACAATAAACTTCTAAACATTCTGGGTCTAACCCTCTTCAGCTACAGCAATTTGTAGAATGCGGCTCCATCATAAGTAAATGTACATAAAAGTTTAAATAAAATATCATGCCAAAAATTAATTAACAATTTAATTTAGTAATGTTAATTGAATTTTATCTTGTAGACTAATAAAACTGATATCCCCATTATATTACTTTTTAAGTTTGCAAATGATGGAACTTAATTAATTGATTCAGAACATCCCACTTTTAATCATGTGTTATTTTTCTTCGTTAATTGTCATTGCCAGAATAATCATTTACAATAAGAAACCATTTATAATTGCTATTTCATTCAAATTAACATTTTAGTAATGACTTATGTCCATAGAAATTGTACCAACTCAATCCGAGATCCTGTGTCCAGTCCTGGGTGTTCTGTAGTCACCGGTACATGCAATCTCTTCATTACTCTTGCACACTCACTGGGGAAGTGCAAGGCTTCAGCTTGCATGCTCACTGAGGGAGTGCAAGGCTTAAGATGTGTTCTAGACACAGCCCCAACCAAGTCTGAGCTTTGGTCCAACTTTTTCCTGCCTACAGAACCAGATCTCTTCAATAGAAAGAAGAGACCACCATTATATACAAAGAGAAAAGTTCTGTAGCTGATTACTGACATGCGTTCAGAGGCCACACTGAACAGCCTTCTTATCACAAAACTGAATATTTCCCATTTTAACTTAACCATGTTTTAACTTAACCATGTGACAGCACCTAGCTGATTTGGGACAGGGCCCATGTTTAGGACAGTGTCCATTCCCCTTCCAGGTGTTCTTGAGTTCTCAGTCTTTATAAGTATACCCACATTTTGTAAAGTTGGAAAAGATCCATGTCTTTCAGTAGAGTGGTAAAACCAGGAAAAGAGAGTCGTGATCTGGGAAAGGTACATGAGTTGTGCTGGTCAGTCAGCAATGACAACCGAGCACATGGCACCCACAACAGCTTACCACCCCAGCTACTGGGCATCCGACCCCCAAGGCACTACAAATATGTGATTTTCTTTCTCTCTCTGTCTCTCTTTCACACACACACATAGACACACACGCGCACACACATACTAAAAATGTTAAAAGTCATGAATGACGCATGCTCACACATGTACAAACCTAGACACACCCATATCAAAAATTTCTTTGCAAGAATTCAGTTCCACGTAACTACTAGAAAAAAATTTTATACTCTAACTAGAGGGAACAGTATGCATTTAACTTCCCTTCTGATTACTCAAATATTTCACAGGCATTAATTTTTCCTATGGTGTTGACTAGAATTCACTGAGTAAAATTGTGCTAGAGGGTTGGGAATTACAAATCAGAACCTAATTGAACAGCAGGGATAGGCTGATTGTCATCAGCAAATACTGCCTCTGTAAACCTTCAGTGGGGCTACCTGGGGCCCCAAACTTTAACTAATGGTGGTTTGACTGCTTGCAGATAAATTAGTGTTCAATCAGCTTGAATGCATCTTTTGATTAGACAAACAGGTGCCATTAAATTAAGTTTCTGATTCTAACGTAATCAAGAACTGTGTTCTATGTATGACCCATCAGTCAAGCCCTGAAGCAGTAGCTTCAGAGTAGACAATGTTTTCTGCTGGGGGATTTGAGGCAGGGCTGGTCGGGTGGCACCATGGGAATGGACTCTGCTGCCTTCTAGCCGTTCAGATCACTTTTTCTAGTAATATAGGCTTTATTTTTAGAAAGTTTGGGATATATTCCCAGAGCTGGCCTTTACTGCCTTTGCATTTTAAACTCTGGTCTTCCTCAGCTTCGACCTACAGATAGCAAACCTTGGGCTAGGAAGACAGTTAACTGATAAACTGCTTACCTTGCAAGCATGAAGACCTGAATTCAAAGCCCCCACCTCATACACAAACTGGACATGTTTTATATGCTTGTAATCCCAGAATGAAGAGACAGGGATAGGCAGACTTCTGGAACTCTCTGGCTATGGAATCCAGATGAATCAGTGAGTTACAGGTCAGTGAGAGATCATCTCAAAACTACAAGGCAGAATCCTACGGAAAAATACCTGAGGTTGCCCTGTGCCTCCACACACAGACACACGCATGTGCAACCACATTTACACTTGCATGTGACTGTATTGGCATAAATTCACATAGAACCACATAAATAGATAACAAGCAATTAAAAGATAACAAATCTTGCTCCATAGATATCTGTGACTATTAAATGAAATATACACTGGTTATGTGTAATAGATTAAACAAATTTTATTTTCTCCCTCAGTTTTTAGGGGGATAAGGCTGAATAAGATAGTGTCTACCTTTTTGAAGTAGAAGCTATTTTCATGAGGAAAATAGATATATACTGTATTAAAATATCAGACAGGTCTATAATATCATTGCCTATCAAATGCATTGACTATGAAACTAAAGCTACAACATCATCCTCTTTAATAATGAAATACACAGGAGAATCTTATGTGACAAGTTCCTGGTGGCATGGGTACAGTAGAGTGGCTTCTGAGCAATTGCTGCCTCTCATTCCATGGCTGTCTCTTATTCACAAACAGTACTTCCATGGCTATTGAGGTGGTAGAGAGAAAAAGAAAGGCAGAGTTTGCATTAACCACGATGCAGACTGCTCTTGAGAATGGCGGTGTGTATAATGTAACCCATATTCTTTCTAACTCAAGGTTCTGGAACTGTTTCATACAAGTGGCCATCATCCGCTTAGGATAGAAGATGGCACAGTATGGTTTTGGGACCCGAGGGTCATGGCCACAAGGTAACATCAAGTAGGCTGCAACGTGAAGATGGATTCAGAATCTGGTGCTGGCTTACCTGGACAGGCTCCTTCCAAAGGAAATTTACCTCGTTATGTTACAGCTTTGTATTTCATGCAGTATGATATTTTAGACTCACATTCCCTAATACAGAGGTGCTTTCCCAGCTGAACTTCACTATCTCTGGGGCGTACACTTCACGCTGGTGTAGACACACACACACACACACACACACACACACACACACACACTGGTGCAGATCCACTGTCAGACTTGCTCAGATCCATCACGACACTTGCAGCCCTGTGCTCACTCACTCTCCATGACATGTCGTTAACAGACACAACCACAGTCTTTCATTATAGAAGCTCACCACAAATGCCATAATCTAAAAGTCTTTCATGGACAATCAGTCTTAGGGTAGCTTCGTCTTTGCTCTGTCCTGCTTTGTTTCCTTCATAATATCCATCAGTATGCAACCCAATCCACGCTGCCTGCTGCATCTCTTTCTCAGTGGAGTGGAAGCCCTGTGGGGACTGGGACTGTATCTACCTTTATGATCACTATGTCTCCTAGAGAAAGACTTTGTCTAACCTCAAGGAGATAAATGAAGCCGTATCTCACTCTAGAACAGAAATACAGAAAAGAAAGTTGTAGGAAGCCAGAATGACTGGTTAACAGAATCAAGAGATTGGTACAGTGACCACTGTGTCTATGGTATCCTCTTGATATTAACAGAGATGATATTTCTATACTCGCTCTGTCAAGCCCACTTTTAAGGGTGTCACAAGTTAGCACACTTCATTTTCTCAACAACATTTTTATTGATTTTGCAAATCCACAGATGAAGAACTAGAAGCACAAATGACTTATGAAATTTGCCAAAGACTACAGAGCTGAAAGAATACAGCATGATGGCGTGATGATACATTTCCATTCTCTAATAAACACTATCACAAATCGAATCATGAAAAGAGCAAAAACACATTAAATCTATTCTTAAAAGCAAGAAAAAATGGCCTAGTGGCATCAGTTCAAAGATTAGACACAGGCGAGTGTTTCTGAAGACAGCAGGTCACGTGATAAAGAGGAAGCACAGGGTAAGGTCGTCCAAGGACAGTAAACAGAGAGGGTGGGTAGGGAAAGAATAAGAAACTCCTGAGAGGGCTTAAGAGCTCAGTGTGGGAAAGAATCGGATAGGGGTGAATCACAGCCACAGGTATACATTCTCCTGCTCCAAAACTTCATACCACAAATGCCCTATATTCTGACATATTAGATTATGACATTGGGGAGATCTGGGCACAAGCAAACAGCTTGCAATATGTCCTTTCTAATTGTGCTCAGACATAGCCCACAGAAAGGCTTATATTTTAACACAGTCAGAGAATGTGTTCATAGGGAAAGATCAGGAACAGGAAAAGGGACTCAACAGAGCCTTCCTTCACCTTTCCACACAATTCAAGTAAAGGGCAGAAATGGGAATTTGCCCTGCTCTGTGTTAAGAAAATGCTTTCCCAATCCCACAGAGCAGATCTAAATTGCACATGGATTCTGCACCCACTGCAGCGTGATTGTTTATGGTGTTTATGGAATACAGCCGCTGTTCTCTGAGCATTATAAATACTGTTTCTAGAAGGCATCCATTATGGCTTACGATCTATAATTGCAAACAAGGCATAGCTAATCCTGCATTTACCAACACTACAAAATTGCGTAGGGTCCTCCTGGACTATGTCAGGAGGGCTGATAGAACTTGTCATTCAACCAAAGTACCAAATGAAAATTGGGTTTTCAATGGGAGTGTCAGTTTACAGTGATCACTGGCTACATGCAATTGCCCCTCTACTAATACATCAAAGACAAAGTTTAACAATAAATCCGTCAGTCATTTGGGAGTACTCAGGAGTGGGGGATTAATTTTAATAAACACAAGAGCAATGATAGGGCTTCTAGTAATTTTTTCTTGCTCATATTTACATATCCTTTTTTTTTTTTTTTTTGGTTTTCAAGACAGGCTTTGGAGCCTGCACTGAAACTAGCTCTTGTAGACCAGGCTGGTCTTGAACTCACAAAGATTCGCCTGCCTCTGCCTCCCGAGTACTGGGATTAAAGGCGTGCACCACCACTGCCCGGCTTACATATCCTTTACTTTTAATGAAATATTAAACAATCAACAACATAAAATATAATATAAACCAAAACTATATATTATCTAGTTACATAGATTAACTGCTATCAATACAGCTGAAGACCTCAGTATAAGTCTACCCAATTACATTTTTCTAAAATTAACCTGTTTTATAGTTCCATGTATTTTTTAAATTCAATAGTAAGATAACTTTGGTTAAATAAACTATGATTTATCTCTATGATGGTCTATACCATTTGTTTGTTTTTTAAATTTATTTATTTTTATTTTAAGTGCACTGGTGTTTTTGCCTGCATATATGTCTGTGTGAGGATGCCAGATTCCCTGGAATTAGAGTTACAGACAGTTGTGAGCTGTCACATGGGTGCCGGGAATTGAACCCAGGTGTTCTAGAAGAGCAGCCAGTGCTGTTAAACTGCTGAGTTGTCACTCCAGGCCCTGTACTATTTTTTTTTTAATTAGATATGTTAAGGCTTAATTCATTGCAAGAGAAGATGCTGTTGTGAAAAGCCAAAATGCAAAATTGTGTTTATGATGGTGAATGCACACACACACACACACACACACACACACACACTCCACACCTACAATACCACCTATATTTTTTCCAAATGTCTCATGAGACAAAGCAACATTCTTGAATTTTTCTTGGCCTGTGCTCATGCTTAGACCTGGCTGGTCATTGAAAATCACAAAGAAAGACCTGCTGATTAGAGTGCACAGCGGAAAATGAGAGGGCTCCTGAGCACAGCCCAATCATCTCCAGCTCTGGTCTGCTTCCTCACGTGCTCTTCATGTGACACGCCTTCAAAAGTGGGCTGAGGTATTCTTTCCATGTTATAATTTTTCCTTAGTCAGTATACAAACACATTGTGGCATTTTCACAAGGAGTTAGTTGTGGCTGCTCACCCCTTCCCCTCATCTCCCTGAACCCTGCTTTGTGTCTCTAAAACGGCACCCCGGGGGTCATGTTGCACACAAAATTTTCTAACCCACTATTTCACCCAGTATTGTTTTGACAGTTACCAACCTTAAAATGAATAAGCCTAATGTGTGCAGTTACGGGGTTATTTACTGCTTTAGCTCTGCTTTCATGGAAATTTAGCGCTCAGATCTTGCATTATTAATCAAAAGCTGGGACTAAGGCTGTCACATGTGTTTTGTATATGTAGAGTTCCTCCCAGGTCTTACTAAAGTAGAAGAGTTGGGTTCAAGAATATGTGGGAGGGGTCTAGCAAATCAACCAGCAAACTCCCTAAGATGCATCTGAGTTAACATACCATCTGAAACCCTACAGGCTTTAATTTCAGTTATTCTATACCTTGTTAGCATTTATACCTTCAACAATTCTAAGTTCTGTCACCACATACATGTGAAAAAGAAACTCCTTGTCATTTTTACTTAAATCTCCTATGGGGGCTGAAAAGGTAGTGCCACGGTTAAGAACACTTGCTGTTCTTTCAAGGGACTGGAGATCCGTTCTCAGCACTGTGGTTGTGTGGCCCATGAGCATCTGTAACTCCAGATTCAGGAGATCAAATATCCTCTCTGGCCTCCACGAGCACATGGGAATTCACACACAAATAAAAACAAACAAACAATGAGCTTGGAATGTAATGCTACCGATGAGGTGACATTATGCCATCATTGCATTAGCATACATTTTCTAGTTTCTGTAAACTATGTTAACATCTTAGTTTATTTTGTTTTCCTTTTTAATATAGGTTTTTAATATTTTAGTCAATTGGAATATTTAAAAAGTTATTTATAGATTCTCTATATTTTTGAGTCGTGCATGTGTGTTCACTTTTGAGGGATGCTGGAGAGTGAGTTTCATTAATGAGCCTTAGTCATTTGTGCTGTTGCAGAATAATTCTCAATATTTTTCTATGTTATATTAGCTCTCTAAAGAACTCATGGGTTCACTAATCAAATGTGATAACAGCCACAGGCTTTTGACAGTGATCTTCTCTCTCAGTTGCTAAGATTTGCTTTTCTATGACAAGAAATTAATTTGTTTTGTGTTTTCCACTGAGATATCTTTGAATAGTTTCTTCTTGTTTTATCAAAGAACTGTACAATTATATTATGTACTATTCAGTTATTCTTCTTTAATTTCTAGTATAAAAGCAACATGCCTGTAATTTTTTTCAAAAGCAGGTCAGAAGGGTTGCATGATTGAGAATACTTGCTCATCTTGCAGAATACCCAGGATTGGTTCTCAGTGTTCACATTCAAGTTCAAAACTTGTCTGTAACATCATTTCTAGGGGATTCAACACCCTCTTCTGGACTCCTTGGGCATGAGGCACACATGTAGTGCACAGATATACATGTAAGCAATAATATACACATAAAATAAAAATAAAATTTTAAAATAATACTTTTCAGAAATGTTATCAACATTCAGTCAATGAGTATTGATATGTAACTGATACTGAACTTTGTACAACATTTTTATGAATGAAATTAAGTGAAACTGAAAGGTAGTTTATCTATTTCTAAGAATATTTTATAAAAATCAGCATTGTATTTTTATAAGCTATTCAAACTGTCCTTCCTTGTATTTATGAATTCTGAGATTTGAGTATGCATGTGCATGGGGAAAAACATTAACATCATCTTGAATTGTTAGATTAGATTGCTCCAGAGCATAATGTAATATAAATACAAACACTATTTGAAAATGCATTTCCTAGTAGGAGGGAAAATGGTGAGGGAGTAGAATCAGAAAGAAGAGGAATATCCTCTATTTATTTTTACTGTTCTTGTCTTTAATTCTGTTCTGTCTGATCTACTAGTTTCTCTGTCTTGCTTTTGGTAACGCTTGCAGTTTTTCATACTTTCACTAAATTATATTTTCATGTGCTTAATTTAGAAGTGAATGTCTTATAGGCAACATATCACTGTATCTTGCTTTTGTAGCCATTCATTCAACATTGTAGTTTGCATGTGCAATGTCCTCTATAGGCTCATGGGTTTGAGAAGTTGGTCTGGTACTCCTTGGGAGGATGTAAAACCCTTAGACTGTCACTAGATGGCAGATATAGGGCTTTAGGGGAATGCCAATATGGCTCTAGCCTTGCCTAATTCTGGCCATAGCTGTCTGCCTCCTGATCTTCTGATATGTAAGCAAGTCATCTCACAGATGCATTACCACAGAGAATGCTCATTGCCAGGGCTTCTCCACCATGATGGACTATATCTCTTTAAACTATGTGCCTGGATAAGTCCCTTCTCCTCCCCCCTCCCCATCATGTTACTTCTTGTCAAGTCATTTGCTCATGTAAATGAGAAAAATAACTAACACAGTAAACCAATCTATATCTTTTTATTTGGGGATGTTTGTTTCATTTATATTTAAAGTTATGAGACATATGCAATGAATGGTTCTTGTTATTTTGTTCAGTTCTGTGTTTGTTTTGCATATTGCTTATTTTAGTCTTCCTGTCTTATTGTTCATGTTTGTGATTGGTGACCTACTACGTGGATCAGGTTTAATTCTTTTCTGTTCATCTCTGTGTACCTTTTACTAGTAATATTTATAACTTATTATGTTTTAATAATCATAATTGCATTTATTCCATTTTGAATGCAGACTATCTTAAGACTCTTCTATAAAGCTGTTCTGATGGTAATGAGCTCTCTTAGGTTTTGTATATGTTGTAAAGTCTATTTCTCCTTCATCCCTGAAGGATAGTTTTGCTGGGTATAATATCCTTTAAAGATAATTATTTTCTTTCTGATTTTGGAATATGCCATTCTATCTCCTCTTAGTCTGTAATGTTCATGCTAAAAAATCAACTTGGTGTATTTTTTTGTGACTTGGCACTTCTGCAACTTTAAGAATTTTTTTCTATGTTTGCACATTTGATAGTTTGTCTATAACAAGCCAAGTGAAATTCTTCTGGCCACGACTATTTGGGGGTACTATGAGCCTAGGGAAGCTTCTAGCTAAAATTGTATGTTGTTAAAATTTGTCCACTCATTTTGATTTCGTGGACTGAGTTTCCAGCATTGAGTTTCAATTCTGACTCTGCTTCTACTCAAATGTGTTCTTAAGCATCTTGTGATTCCCATTATATTGTCAGTTTTTAACTTTTATTCATAGAGTTTTAATAAACAGTTATATGGGTAGGCTGAAGGCTAAAAATATAGAGAGATTCAATGAAGAGCCTAGAAATAATGTGTGTTCTGTATATGATGAGCTATGTCTATCCTTTGCATATTTATCTCTTCTTTTATGAAACTGATTCACTGTCTACTGTTTTAAGGAGGCAAGTTATGTCTCTTTTTAGCCAGAGATAATGACAAATGCACAGTGAATGAACTGATAGGGCCTTCTAGGATGTAAAGAGGAGGTCTGTGGTATCTCTGACTCTGACACTAAGACTTGGCATGTATTCAGCAAGTATATACTGACCATGCTATCTCTCCAGGGCAAGGAAGTATATGTCACTGCCTGTGACATGTGAGAGTGGATGTGACATCCACCTCTAGGGCTTTGGGGCTTGAAGAATTGAAAACTGGTAGATGTTTTGAGGTAATAACTATTACTTCGCAGGCTTTGCAGTCTTTTGTCAACTGTATAACATGATTCTTCCCATTTTACAGATGAGGAAGGGCAAGTCCCATTCTCAGAGTAACATCACATCAAAGCTAATTAAAGGCATTTATTCCAGATCCTTCTCTGATAATCTTACAAGGCAGCTTCTACCTTGTAAGAGTGGTGGACCTTACATTTTCACTTTATAACATTGTTTCTTAAGTGTCTTTAGGACAAAAAGTCATGAACACATCACAATGGCCAGGGTTGAGTGCCATAGACTTGATGGATGGTGTGCTAAGGGAGGATTGGGTAAGTCTGGAGCAATGCTTGATGGGCATCATCTCACAGATGGCTCTGAACCTCTTCATCACTGTTATCAGGTTTTCTGAGGGTTTTGAGAATGGCAGAATATATTCATAGATTCAGCAAAATGTGTTCAAATGGGAAATTCTTTAAGGGCTAATAATCCAGCCTACTTTTTGGTGCTGACCTTCACAAAATATCATCATTTTATAAGGCATACATAACTTATGAAAATGCATTTTTAACAAACTCACAACGTGGCTTTTTTGTTAGCGTTCAGCCTGTCTCCTCACATTAGGATGCTCATGAGTCTGGAATACTCTACTGAGCAGATGTTTATTGGACACTGGTTGTGCATCAGGGGAAACCCTTGGTATTCTAATGCCCATCCATCCATCAATCATTTGCTGAGTGGGTACTCTGAGCCAGGAATCAGAAGAAAAGATTCAAGGAAAAAAATATGTTTTCAATGACTGAGATCCCATGGACTGACAGAGAGAAAAACAGGCAATTATTAGAATAACACAAGTGTTACATGAGATTATAGTAGGTGTTCAAGCGAAATTCCACAGGTGAGTCCTAAAAGGAGGCTATAGTTTTTATCAGACAACTGGAAGTATAGAAATTCATGGTACAACAAATAGGTGTGATAAAATGGGAACAGCCAGGGAACACAGAACTACTTTGTATAGGTACAGTGCATGGCTCAAAGAAGAGGAGGATGAGGGAAGGATGAGAACATAGACACAGTGGGACCATTTTATAAATCAACTCACATTCACACATGTTTGCACACCATGGTGTGAATAGGGAGAAATCACAAAAGGTTTTGACAGGTGGATCTTCTAAACTGCTCCTCTGGTAACAGGTGCATGGGGTCACTACTGCTGGTAAATCCTTGGATTAGTGGCTTGATGATGACTATATCATCTCTCATAGGACAGAATTTCCCCCCAGGCTGCATGATAGCTAACAGGCAGTGAGAGAAAAGAAATGTGAATGTGGACTGATGACTGCCCATGAGAGCTTCAGGTTTAGCTGACACGTATATCATGCTTGGTCTCACAAAAATATTCTAGGTACAAAAGAAACAAACCTCTCCTTTCTAGGTGGTCAGCTGAATACAGCACTTATCCTCATTCAAATTCTGAGTAAAGGAAGAGAGGAAGGAAGCTGATTGGAGCATTTATTGCCTAAGATGTGAGGCCAGAGACTTCCTGCACAACTCCTCCCTGGAATATCCCTAGCTCCAATGCAAGTGGCACTGAGTGACAGCTAAGAGGCACAGGAAAGCTGGGGAAAGGGAGTCAAAGGAAAGCAGGAGGGAGAGGCGGTGAGGCGGTTCTACCATCTCTACGTGGAGCTAGAGAGTGGATGAATTTAAGACAGAGAAAAACTCACTGAAAATAAAGTTAGAACAGATGCATGCTTTCTAAGGGCCAGGGAAAAGCAAGAAAATAACCAAGTCCACACGGTCAGAAGAACTACAGAAACCTGAATACTGAGCTTGTCAAATCTCATTACAGGTACATCATGGTAATCATGAAGTCGATTAAGATAAAAATTACAATGGCTACCATATGAGTTTATTTAATTGAGTACAAAACCTATAATCAAATGGTAGGAGAAACTCTATAAGTGGAGGTTGTAATCATACTTGTGATCAAAAATACTAACTTCCAGCCCATTCTGGTTTAGTAACCTGCTCCTAAGAACACAAGATAATAATGCTTACTTGGTTTACAGCAGGTGATAAATAGAAATTCACTTGTGACCTCAAAGCCTTTGAAAAATTTTGAGGTATTATTATTATGGTCATCACAAGTTTGAAATATTCCAGGAAAACCACCTAGCTGTCAACTAGTCATGTCAAAATATTTGTTGGGTACCTGTGAGACTGTTCTGAAGGGCAAATGAGGTCCTCACTCTCACAGAGCTCTTAGTGATCCCGCATTCTTCCGACTGGAGGAAGAAAACAGCCTTGAGTTATTCACAAATTCAGTGCAGCTTTGGCAAGAATAAAAACATATGCGCTACTGAGAATTCAGCTCAGTAGTTCCAGGAGCCAGAAGTAGAGAAGGATGCCAATTGTATACCAGTGACATTCTAGTAATCAATGCGTGAAGGTTAAACTAAGGAGAATCTGGGATGTGTAAAAAAAGAAAAAGAAAAAAAAATGTACAGCAGAACCAAGAATTACTGACTAGACACAAAATCTAAAGTTAAGAGCTGGATGAGTAAAGTGTATGGAGACTCAGCAAAACTGGTGGGTGGTCTGGTTTGACATCATTTATAGGGCTTGCCCGTTGAGAATACCTTTCAAATGATTGGATGTATACATTACTCAAACTGAAAAGCAATGTTTCCTGGAACCTGAGAGCTCCCTAAGAAGGGTAAAAGTGGGGGGAAGGGAAGAATAAAGTCTGTTAGAACACATCACAGTTTGCATAGCCACCCCACTCCTGTGACTCCAGACGTATGTAGAACTCTCCTGCACATACTTAATAATGGTGGTACCAATAGATCATTCCACCTTATCTGTAACATTCATGATCAATATGAATTAACATGGCACAGGTGTCAAATCTTCAGTGTTCATCAGACAGTGAAGTAGAAAGCTAAGGGTCGGAAGGTCTGTACCTCAGCATTCTACCTGCATGCTTATATACACAAGACACAGATATACATACATGTGGGCACACCCATACAACACATGTATGTATACACATGCATGCACTCCCACATAATACATAGATTCACATACATGCACACACATTCATGCAGTACTCATAAGCATTTGCTTTATAAGTACTTTGTGAGTTTAGTGCTGATACAGACTATCAGCATATATATAATGACAGAGACTTTCAAAACTATGGTACCTTTTATCAAAGCCAAGAACCAGGAGTCCTGGTTAGCTTGGTCTGGTGCTGTTGGTGGAAGAAAGTATGTTTTTGGAGACTTTAGAGGAAAGCACACAATCTTGACAAAAAGGAACATACAGCGAGGAAACTATTTATAAACTCACCAGCTCTGTATTAAATGTCGGCTGTAATTGTTCCATTTAATCCATCACAAGTGAGCCTTCATGGCTATGAATGATGAGCTAAGGACACAGAGCAAAATTCTAAGCTATCCTATAACACCATGTAACCCATAACAGGTCTGCAGTAGTGAAGGCAGGTAAGACAAACATGTTTAAATCCTGGTAACGTATACAGCATGGCAACATTCGGACACAACACCCCATGTCTGTCTGTTACTGGAATAAGATTTTCTCGTGCATCATCAGTAGATGGAATATGCAGGTGATACTAAAGAAAGGATGTTGCAGTGGTCTCCATGGCGAGTAGAGACAAGCTCTGGGATGTAACAAGCAAATTAACACAGTTTGTGAGAAAGCCGATGTGATGGAACACCTATAATGCTAGCACTTGAGGGGAGAGAGAAGGAGCAGGATTCAAGGCTAGCCTTAATTACAAGGTGAGTTCAAGGTTAGTTTGAACTATCTGAAATCCTGTTGCAAGGGAAAAAACCAACTAAACAATAACAAACCAAAACCAAAAACCGTAGCTGATAAATTTTTTGACCTAAACTTTAAATAGCAAGCATGAAGTTAGAGGAGAAACACCTGCACAGCAATTTGCTAGTGTCAACCCATAGGTCTCCAAATAATTGCAGGAAGAGCCAAACAATAGAGGAATATGTATTAAATTTCACACTTAAATAAACCAAAACCAAGAATTACCATTCCAGAGTGGGATGTTTCTGCTATCTTTATCAGTAAGAAAGGCCACAAATACACGCCCATATATGTACAGACTTGGCATGGACAGCACCAATTGTATTTAATGAATATCAATGTTAGGACATCACTACACAAAAATGCCTATAGATAATAGGCTGTCAAAGACGATAAACAGTTGTCAGGTCAGTTACAGTCAATAGCTGCCCCAAGAAACAAACAGAATGCTGAAATTGGTAGAAATCTGTAGACACTGGACCACATACTGTGGGAGGCCAGAAAACAGATGTGCTAATTCTTCCTTATTTAAGACATGAAGCATGAGGGAAGCACTCATGTTTGCCCTCTGACAGTGGAGGGCACAGTGTGTGGGACAGAATATAAAGGAGAGACTTATCTGGAAACTCACTGTGGACAGAGTGTATACTGCATTTGCAAACATAATAGCTTAGCTAAATCGTCCAACAATTCTAGTAGCAGCATAGTCCTGTGTGATTGCTTATAAAACTCTACTGTGGACAGAGATAAGCAAGACAATGCTATGTGTTAGACACAGAGCAGGGCTTCAGTAAACAAGAACAAAAAGAAGCAAGCAAGAACTGCCCACAATTATGGAGATTACATGATTACAAAATGGAATTGTTGGAAATTATTGGTGTAGTTGTTTATAAACATTTTAAGGAAATAAAATATTGAAACACAATGAACTATTCACCAATCATACACTTCCAAATGCAAGGTATGGAAGGAGAGAGGCATAGTAAAGAGACTCAATGGATCCAGCTCTAGGAGGGAGCTGAGAAACAACATGAGGTAGTTATTAAAATCATCACTAGAGCGAAATCGGCTGCCAGGGCTCCAGTAACAATAATCAGGGCAGACAAGATCTCAGGTTTTATACAATGTGGAAGATTATGTGTTCTTCCCAAGTTGTGGTAGATGATCCAGATACAATGAAAAAAAAACGAGAATACTTTTATATCATCCATCATCCTGCATGTGTAGCAATCTGCCTTTCAGATGATAGAAGCAATAAACGTTCATCACATTGAATCTGAAATAGGAGATTACAACGCATGCACGAGTCACCTCTTCTTTCAACTTCAGTCTAATGACCTGCATCTTCTGAGAAATGCAACTGTAGTTATGACAATCAGGTAGCATCTAGAAAATGTCAATAAGCCAGGCCAAAACACAGCTTTTAAACTAAACAGGCAGCCTCACATTTTGATTCGGAAATACTCTTAGATCGTGTGGGTTATCACTGGAGTAAGGATTATATTACAATCTGTCCATGGAAAACTCGCACTCAAGGACCCTTGATATCACAGGGAGAAAGTTGTTCAATCCTGAAAGGGTCCATCAAAGAACCTGCTATTTTTTGTCTTCAAGAACAACATGAGAACCAAAATGGTTAGTCTGCTGTCACCCCATAATTGGGATGTTTCTCACTTTTATAATCAATGCATAGGCTTCCCCTGATATTTTAACAAATCACAGTGATGATTCTGAACACGAGGTGCAGTGACGACACCACAATAACTGGACCTGCTTTTCTGGAAAAGCCAAAGAGAAATCTCTGAAGAAAAGAAGGAGGAGTTTTTTTCAA
>JAQHUG010000459.1:716107-733578 GCA_028555095.1 Dicrostonyx torquatus | reverse complement strand
TCATTGTATAAGGTGACTTGATTATGGTATTTTCTCGCAGCAACAGAAAATTAAGACAGAATTAGTACCACGAATGGAAGAACCTGGCTGTTGCCTGGGCTGTGACCATAGAACAGCCATGACAGTGCTTGTTACAGTCTCCTGCCGTCAGTGTGAGGCACTGAGGTATGCCACCTAAAGGAAAAGGGAGGCCAAGTTCAAATGAGCCACCCACTATTTAGCAAGCATATTTCATATATCCATGAGCTGAATGTTTGGTTGTTCAAAGGTTATGTGACACCTTTATTTTGTTTTCATTTGTAGTGATAAGCCTTTAAGGATAACAGGTTCCTCAGATAAGGACATGCTGTGCTATTCTGCAGCAATAAACTGTTCCCAAGTAATATCTACCACAGAAGTAATATTAAATTCCCAAGAACCATTGCTCAAGCTGGTAGCTCCAGACCCTTGAAGGCAACTTCGGCATAGCCTATGGAAAATGGCCTTTTCATGTCCTGTCCACTGTAGGGTTCTGACAGCTTCTTTGGGATAAGGATGATTTGGTGCAGGCATTTTTTTTTTTTAATTTAGGTGCTTTGCTAGTTGTTTCAAAGAGCTATCATAGAAGTGTCTCCAAAAGGGTAAAATACTACAGGGGACATGTGCCCCTCCAGCTGATGGGCACTCAGCGTTCTTTCCTACCATGGAGGATGTCATAATGGTGATATCTGTTGAGAACAGGTGTGACCTGCATGGCTATGGCAGCACTCGGACTAAAAAGGTTTAAAACATGTTCTCAGAATGGTTTAAACCATGATGCCTATAGGAGGCCCTTCATGACCACTGGTCCCTTCATGCACTGGGGCAGCAAATGTTTCACAGCAGTAGAGCTGGAAGAGTCTCTCACCAGAAAATTCATTCCTTGGCACTGGCTACTCTGATTTCTGATAAAAATTAGTTATTAATCTTTCTTGTAATTCTGTGAACTACTTAATTCACACTTGACAAGCCCCTGTTTTGTTTAAATTTAATAAGATGAATTTCTATTATTCTCCAAAATGAATGTGGAGTAGTTAACAAAGCAGCACAGAGAGACCCAGCTTCCTTGGGGTTTCTCAAGTTGGAAATGGTAGTAATCAGATTCAAGCCTTCTCTGCCTTGTTCCCCTGAGGATCTGTAGACAGGAGCGAGCTTGCCTCCAGAGAAGTTAACTGAGGTACACACACTCTCTCTCACTATATACAAATGATATACATAGATATGTACATATATATATATACACACACACAAATAAATACATCTGTGCAATATTCATATATACCCTGATATATATGACACATGCACGTGTATGAGGGCACAAACACACACATACAGACATAATTTCCAGAAAGTCAGATACTGCTTGGGGTATTAGAAGTACGTCCTTGATTAGCAGGCAGTGTTCCCACAATCCCAAAGCTACCCAGATACCTGCCATCTAGACCTTACCCCGGACAAGGACACACACAGAGAGACAAGTTTTCTCCTTGGCTCCCACTTCAGTGTCTTCTGCTGTTGGGTTGGGAACCTGTGTCATCTCCTGGGCACTTAGGGAGCATCCAGCAGGTCTTTGAAGAGGGCTGTGGTCATTCCCACTTTAAAGCATTCCTTTCATTCCTTCTCCAGTTATGAACATCAGTCATGTTTGACAATCATTATTAAGTCAGATGACAATCTTCACCTGCCTGGATAAAGAGATCCTGTTTGCTCCAACCTTCTCATTGAAGGACTGAACTCACAGATGCTTCATCATGCTCACTGCTCGTCCCTGAGCTCACTGCAGCAGTCATTAAGTCATATTTGACAAGAGATGATAAATCACGTGTCCAGTACCTTCATGAAGCTTCCTTCGTGAGCTGGCTCTTTGGAAGACAGCTTCACCGGGGATTCATTGACGATGGGGTCTCATTTACAGGATACTGTACTACATGACTAGTCTGAACACATCATTTATTGATCATTTATTATATGCTAAGCAGTCTAGAGAAGCCCCTTCTTCCACTTTGCATATATTAGCAATGGACTTTGGAGGAAGATGCTGTAAATCTCCATTTCATTGAGGAATAAAATGATTTGGCTAAGACAATATAAATATAACCTGGAGATGGAAATGAATCTGTGATCAAGAAAGGAAAAAGAGTAAACATTTGTTCAAGGGATAGTCTCCTCATTCAGGTCTGCCCACTTGATTTATGGATAAAAACCCTCACGACAGACTAGGATGCATGTGAGGGAGTGACCGTCAGGAGGCTACAATGACATGGTTTCTCCCATTCCCAGTATAACTAGCTAGTTTCATTCCCATAAAGCTGATCAGCTCATGGTGGAGCATAAGCTTTTATGCCTCCTTCCCAGTACCCACACAGGAGCCAAGACTGAGTGTACTGGAAAACCTGGTTTGGCTCCAGTAGCCAAGTGAGGTGGGATGCTGTTTTAGGTCAAAGGAGAAAAGTCTGCTCGGGAGTTTTTATCAGAAAAGCATGACAATTTAGCACACCCCATGGCCAGCACTGTCAGGCTAAATGGACAGCCTACTAGCTCCACTTACAAATGGATCTATCTGCCTGAGTGACAGTAAGTCTGATTCTATCCTGGCAGGGTAATTGTCCTTTCTCCCTCCCTACATGGGCAGATCCTGCTGCCAACAATTTTCAACCCAGTAATTTACATTTGTATCTGAATGGGCTCAGGAGGCTGTGGATGGGAAGACCAATGTGGACCTCCTCCTTCCTGGTAAAGCAGGGAAGAAAAAAAAAAACTGTGGCCGCAGCTTAAGCTCTGCTGATTCCCAAGCCAGAAACAAAATCACCAGCAATTCTCTCATTTTACCTCAGAAAGAGGATTCTAGCGGCTATCCTGGGGACAGCTGTTAAACATATGCTCTCTTCAAAGTATTCCTGTACTCACCTAATTAAACTTGAGAGACCTCAAAAAAAAGCAAAAGAGGGAATTTTAAGTTTCCTGATCAATTATATTATTTAAACATTAGTTCTGTTTATTCTGCATAAGATTGAAGAAGCGCGGGAAGGACAGGAGTGAGCATGACAGGTTAGTGTTCTGTTGCTGTGTGGCGACATCACAGCTAAGGCAAGGCTTCTAAAAGGAAGCATTTAACTGGGGGCTGGCTTACAGCCTCAGATATTAGTTCATCTGAATCATGGTGCAGAGGATGGTGGCAGGCAAGCAGGCAAGGTGCTGGGGAAGTAGCTGAGACCCATATTCTGATCCACAGGCATCATGTAGAGACAGAGACACTGGGCTTGCAATGGACTTTTGAAACCTCAAGGCTCACACCCAAGGACATACCTCCTCCAACAAGGCCATGCTTTCTTCCACAAGGCCAGGCATCTTGCACCAAGGCAACACCTCCAATCCTTTTCCAACAGTTTGTCAACTGAGGACTAAGCATGCAGACAGATATATGAGCCTGTGAGGGGCATTTTCATTCAAACCAACAGAACAGGGAATCGGAGTAAAGAGAGGGCTATGGTAAACCTGGCATATATGGCCAGGTTGAATGCCTTGGGATTTTTACTGCAGAAAAGATGGGACTGTGTGGACTGGTATGAAAGTGGGGCTCAAATGTCACCATTTGCACACCAAAGTCAACATCCACAAAAATCACTATAATAATCTCAGTTATTGGTAATTTATTAGCAGAAATGATCTTCCTTGTATAGCCTAGTCTGCTTGGAGTCTGTGTCTTCTAGGCGGTCCATTAATACAGCAGACAGAAATTGAACATCCCTGAATACATCACACAGTGACTAACTCACCTTTTTCGGAGTTCTCTTTTCATCTCTATAATAATAATAATAATAATAATAATTAATAATCATCTCAGCTCTCTATAAATTAATAATTCTTAGTAATTAACAGATAATAGAAAAACCTACATTAGTAGTTTTGCGATCACTCACCTAGAAGCAGTCCAAATGTTTGTTTTCTGCCACCTGCATTTCTGCAGCATGACCTCTTATTGAAGGCAAGTGACAATGGTTTTATGTCTGGGAGTAAGAAGCCTCCTGGTGAAATGACTGAATTTATGTGGAAGGTGTTTAACTGAGGAGGAATTACAACTCTCTCATCAGATAGGCACAATTCACACACTGTCACTAACTCAGCAAAGTGGTGCAGTATCATTTAGATAATTTCAAAGTTCTTGATAGTTGATGAGGCAGCTAGGAGCTTGATTTATTCATCGAGAGTTCACCCATTAGGCAAGACTTTCTGGGGATCTACTTCTCTCCACTCTCTGAGCGCTTGCTTATAAATATGACATATAAATATAAATATAAAGGAGACACTAGAGTCTCCTTCTGAGGGTTAGAAGGCCATGTGACAACTTCTGTACTGTGTAGAAGGCAGAGCTTGATGTCTTATGTCTTGTCAACTTTGAGATTTCTTGTAGAAATTTGTATAGTTGCATGTTACATAACAAATGTTTGGTCAGTAACAGGTTGCCCGTTTCATGGTGGCTCGGTGTGATAGCAGTGGACTAACCACGCCCTCACCTACTAACATCAATGCCTACACAGTGTTACACAGCATGTTTCTCAGCGTCTGGGTGATTCTGATGCAGTCACACCAGTGTGGACAAGGAAGCAACACAGGGGCTGGGCAGCTCCATTGGGAAGCTGCCTGCCTTGCAAGCATAAAGAACTGAGTTCCTGTCCCCAAAACCACACTAAAAACACAGTGCAGGGAGTGGTGAGGCACATTTATAACCCAGTGCTCGAAGAGTGGAGAGAAGTGGATCCCCAGCAAGTCTTGCCTAATTGGTTAACTCGATGAATATATCAAGGTAGGACTGATAGTTGATGCTCCATGTAAAAGTATATACACCAAAACATCCTGTTCACCTACACACACACACACACACACACGCGCGCGCGCGCGCACACACACACACACACACGCACACACACACGCACACGCACACACACACGCGCACACACAGACACGCACACACACACACGCGCACACACACGCATATCACATAGTTATGTGTAGAGTGGAACACCTAGAAGTAAACAAATATAGCAGTAGCTTATGACTTTACTAGAAAGCATCTATATTTGTAAGAAAAGCAAGTTTCTTATTGACAGTAGGGTAAGATACGCCGGCAGCAGCTCATACATTTTCCATTGTATCAATGGAAATGCTGATCTTCCCCACCTCAGTTTCTGTGAACACTCTCTCTGACGTCACCATAGTGCAAAAACCACCCAGCAAAATATTCCTCCGAGCACATTCCGTTCTTAAACGAGGCACTACCATATCGCTGTCACCCGTGGTCTGCTTGCTCTGTTACCAAACAATCCAACATTCTCAGTGACACACAGTAAGGGGCACTTGTTTCATGCAAGCTGGGTCAATTTCTACCGTGAGTCACTGTGACTGGGCTTGGCACAGCTTTCTGTTCTCAACCCCACAGTGAGAGAACAGCCCTTAGAGGACGCGCTTCTGTAGCACCAGGGAGTAGCTACCTCCATGGCCCTCTTGAACGTACCCAACATGCTGTTCATTCACAAGCTGTTAACTACAGCAAGTCATGTGATGAGTCTTACCAATGGTGAGTCACATGACTAAACATATACATGAAAAATCCTCCAATAACAGTGAGAAGGAAGCAGAGAGGAAGGGACAGCATCGCAGAGGACTACTGAGCTAGTCAGGCTGGAGATATGTGGAACATAATTAAAATTTACTCAGCAGGATGCGACCACAGACATCAATACTTCCCATTCAAGTGACATTGAGATATGGCTCTGTCATGTCTCCACATAATTAAAGGAATAGATAAAATAAATGAAAGCATTTTCAGTGAAGTTATGTTATGACAAGTGTTAGCATGATACAAAAGAAAAATCAGGGATTAAAATAGGGTTTTTTTGTTTTTCTCTTATGTGGGATGTAAGGCACTGGAGATATAAAAAAAATAAAAATACAAAAGCATGCAGACCCACTCCAAAGACAAATGGAACATTCAAAGAGTCCCCTCCAACTGAGTCTCTGGGATGCCCTCCAGCCTGAGATGCATGGGGCTTGAGATAAGATGTGCAGCCACAGCCACAGCCACAGCTTTGCCACATAACTGTAGAAATGGAGAGAAAGGGAAGGCAGAGAGAAGCAGGGGAGTGCTCCCGGGCTAGCGGAAGTTAAGGAAGTCTGTGTGTTAATTAATGATTACTGTGAAGGGAGATTGCAATTACTCTGCTGAAGATGACAATCCTGGTGATGCTTTGCTTAAAGAAGGAATTAGAAAAACAAATATCTAATTAAGACAGGGGTTTTGTAGAAGAAAGATATTGCTCATGTCAAAGTCCCCATACACCACTGAGGCATCGACAGCAGTGTCTTCTTGCAAGTGGATTTGGTTAAGGAACAGGGAATTTCCAAATACTCAGTCCCCAGCCACTTCAGTTGCTTTGCAAGTGACCCTGCATCCATTCTTAACTTCTCTTGAGCACTTTGTTAGTCAACTTTGTGTTGGGCTGTATTTTCTCACCACTGGGTATTTATGAAAAGATGTTTGTTTCTCACGACGGGGGAGACTATGAAGAGGAAAGCCAAGGAGTCTGTACCAGATGAAGGAATTCTGGCTGCACCGTCTCATCTCGCCGTGGGAGGCAAAGTCGCTTTCTTCTGTTCCCATGATAGCCACGGATTCCCTTGTACCGTTACCACTCTGTTGTGGGCTGTACCTCCCGCTGTGGTTACATTGGGAATTAAGTTCCCAACACAAACCTGAGTGTGGTGGTACTGCCTATGATCCCAACACGAGGGGAGCTGAGGCAGGAGGAACTAGGAATTGGGGTCAGCCTGGGGTGCATAATAAAATTCTTTCTCAAAAAATAGCTTTGAATACATGGATTGTGAAGAGAGACGTGCAAACCAGAGAACACACAATGTGCTACTCTGCTCAAGGGCAAAAATGCTCCTGTAGGACAACTCTTCTGTGTTAAACTCTGACCAAAGCCTGCTGTGTATTGGGCAGTCCTCTCAGCCTTAGGAATTCAGCCAGAATGTTGAAAACCCCATTCTCTTGATATTCATCTTCCAGAAGAGACTATGAAAACCATAATATCTGTCAGTGTTGAGTGATAGGAAGGTAACTGCATCCCGAGCAGTCAAGACCCAGAGGTAGGAGGTCTACTAGACAAGGAATAAAGGTGACCTGTCTGCATAGAGAGCAGAAGAGGGGACAGGGAGATGCACTAACTTCAGGCAGAAGGGAAAAGAAGGGAAAAGGCTTCACATGCGGATTCTACAAATAGAATAAACTGGATTAAAACAATTTAAGGAATAGGTAGATGAAAATAGAGGACAAACAGGTGGAGAGACCATTCAGTCTCATTGGCCCACATCAATAGTGCCTTAGTTTGTGATATGAGACACTGTTATGGAGGAGAAATATCTCAGAAATAGCACACATTAAAAAGAAAAGACTACATTTTCTTCCGGGACTCTACTCATCAGAAAGGATAGTACCTGTACAGAATGAGTACAGGGAGACGAGTCAGTGGACGAAGACAGACGCTGCCAGGCTTGATAAGCTAAGTTCTATGTCTGCATCTATATGGGAAGCAGAAAGTAGAAGGAGGGAGAGCCGATACAGGGAAGAGTCGTAGTGTTGAGGACACTTCATATTTGGGATTTTTCCTTCCTGAGATAATGTAACTACAGTTGCCCACTTGGTCTCAGAAAAAAGAGTTTTACCTTGTTTGGCTCCTTCTTCCTTCTCTGCTTGCCTCCTTGCTCTCTTCCTTTCCTAATTCCTTTCTTTGTTACAGCTCCCTTATTTTTCACATCAACCCACCTGATCTGAAATACCGCGCCGATCCTTCTCCTGCTCTCAAGATAATTAGATAACAAGAGGTGTATCAAGGCCAGCAAGGTTTGGCTCTCTAAGAAGACATGCCCTCCATAGTTAACTGCAAAGCCGACAGGGGAGAAAGGCCAGGGAGTGATTTATGACCCAGTAACAATCGAAAGAGTAATGTGCTCAGTGGCATGAGTTAAGATAATGTTGTAAGGCTCGGCAGCATCTTTCCAGTTCTACAGTGCAGGGTGCGGGAGCAAAAGCTCTAGTTGATAAGCAGCCAGCATCTCGCTGTCCAGAAGCAAAATCAGCCTGATGATGAGCTGACTCCGGCCAGGAGGTTTGCTCATCTGCAGAGGCAGTGAGCTGACTTTTTCTAGAGATCGGAAACATTCTCTGAGTAGTGAGCCACAGCTGGGAGATGAGTTCTAAAGAGAAAGAGACCCGGTAGGACACATTACACTTTGCTTCAGAGAGCTGAGACAGCTCAAAGGCCATCAAGGAAAAAAAATGTCAGGTGTCTTTTGATGCTAATGCTAAAGTCACGCCTGGAAATGAACTCAGGTGAACTCTGTTGTCTTCCTGAACAGGCAAAAATAAATGTCCTCAAGCTGGCTTCATTTCTATTTCCTGTCCCGAGTCAACACGTGATAAAGGGAACCTTTATATTTTCAGGCTTCCCCCAAGGCTTCATGTAATCATTTCAAGTCCAAATCTACCAGGGCGCCCCAGGTACGTGCCAGCGGGTTTTACCTGCACGCGTGTTTTTTCAGAGAATTTGAGAAGAGGATTATGTCACAGAGCCTGGTTTACTGTTAAGTTTATGCCTCTATTCTGAGAAAGGACCTCACTACATAACAAGAACTCATTGTGCAGCCCACAATGGCCTCAGGCTTCTGGAAATCTTCCTGCCTCAGTTTCCCAAATGCTGTGTGTCATCATAAGGGGTTTAAGCTTGCCTCTTTATAGTTGTTGACTGTAAACAAATCTTAAGTTCTCAAGCCTCAATCTCGTCATTTCTATAAAGATGGACTCTTTCTTACAGAAAGGCTGTCATGGTGACTATCTAAGAAACATGAAGTACTTGTCATAACAAGGAAACAAGCGTTAGCTGTTGGAATCATGCTGCTAAATCATTTAATTCCTAGTCCCAGCTGTCTTAGTTAGGGTTTGAATTGCTGTGAACTGAACTGACACCATGACCACAGCAACTCTTATTAAGGAAAACATTTAATGGGGTTGGCTTAGAGTTTCAGAGGCTTAGGCCATTTTCAACATGGTGGGACATGGCAACATGTAGACAGACACGGTGCTGGAGCTGAGAGTACCACATCTTTATTCCCGGGCAACAGGAAGTGAACTGAGTGCCACAGTGAGTCTAATCAATGGAGACCTAAAAGCCCACCCCCACAGTGACATACTTCCTTCAACAAGACCACTGTACTGTAACAAAGCCACACCTCCCAGTAGTACCACTTCCTATGAGCTAATGGGGCCAATTACATCTAAACTCCCACACAGTTCCTTGGATCCGTTTTCCCACATGGAAGGCAAACAGCATGGTGCTGGCATTTTGGGATGAGTATCTCCTGTTCAGGAGCTGAGAGAGAGAACAGAGCAGGAAAGAATATGAGCTGAGATTATTTTTTAAGGCATGTTCTAGTGGTTGAGAGTGCAAAGGTGGCCAGCCTGATCATTTTGTCTCAGCCTCGGTTCTATTCCTGTCACCCAGACTGCTTTCCTTCATCCTTCTGAATTCATTTCCAAGCCTAGAATCTTTTCTCAAACACAAAGAAATCAATTGTGGGATAGAGGGCATAAAAATGAATGACACATGATATAAGCCATGTAGGGAGCCATCTTTTCTGTTCAGTTTTGACCAAAAGGATTGACAGACCCTTGCAAATGGCAAATCAGGAAATGCAAGAAGATTTCTCTGAAGGCTTCGCAGCCTTAACTAGACACCTCTGGCTTTAGCTGGCTTAGGCACAATCCCTGTCTAATATGGTGGTGGAGATTGAAATGGAACTAATGTTTATAAGTGACTATACACAAGTATGAAAGACGATGCTGCACATTTTACATCTACCAAGCCACTCAAATTGCACCAAAACCATGGTAAAGGTGTTACAGTTTTTAAGATTCTATAAACGCAGCTGTTGTTCGGAGAGTTGAAACAAAATGTGCAGAACTGAAGCCCAGAGCCAGAGTTCTGTATTGTGCAGCAGAGAAACAGAGCCTTCCCGTCAATGCGTTCCCGATGCCTTGGATCTGTGGTGAGTCAGAGGCTGGTGAAGGATGTGTTGAGGCATGGCTTCAGTCCTTGTGGAGTTCATGACCTGCTGTGGAAAAGGGAAGTATATCAAGCAGTATGGGAATCTCTTCTTCTTCTTCTTCTTCTTCTTCTTCTTCTTCTTCTTCTTCTTCTTCTTCTTCTTCTTCTTCTCCTTCTCCTTCTCCTTCTCCTTCTCCTTCTCCTTCTCCTTCTCCTTCTTCTTCTTCCTCCTCCTCCTCCTCCTCCTTCTTCTTGTACTCCTCCTCCTCCTCCTCTTCCTCCTCCTCTTCTTCTTCTTCGTTTTGCTTTGTTTTTTGAGATAGGGTTTCTCTGTGTAACTTTTGGTGTCTGTCCTAGAACCTGAAACTAGCTCTTGTAAACCAGGCTGGCCTCAAACTCACAGAGATCTGCCTACCTTTGCCTCCTGAGTGCTGGGATTAAAGGCACGTGCCACCAATGGCAAGCTCTTCTTTTAAAACAAATAACTTTAAAAGAAAAAAGCCAGGCAGTGGTGGTGCACGCCTTTAATCCCAGCACTTGTGAGGCAGAGGCAGGCAGGTCACTGTGAGTTTGAAGACAGCCTGGTCTACAAGAGCTAGTTCCAGGACAGGCTCAAAAGCTACAGAGAAACCTTGTCTCAAAAAACCAAATAACTTTTTATTTTTACCTTAAGTGCATTGGGTTTGCGTTCATGCATATCTGCATGAGGGTGTCAGATCTTGGTGTTATAAACAGTTGTGAGCTACCATGTGGGTGCTGGGAATAGAAGCTGGGGCCTCGGAAAACACAGTCAGTGCTCTTAACCACTGAGTCACCTCTCTGGGAATCTCTTTTCTTGATGATGCACTGAATATCAAGTGAAAATTAAGAGGGAGCATTTCCACTGGTCTAAAGCTTTGAGAAATGGCCCAGACTGGATGACATAGTGAGAAGAACAAAAGAAAGACAGGATATAACAGGAAAAATAAGTAAACAGGAGAAAGACCTGATAGGAATATATGGGAAGATAAGTATGTAAGATGGAATATAATTTTTAAGACAAGAGTGGGAAAGGGATGAAACTGGAGAAAGGGAGAGCCAGATACTATGAGAAGGGGCTAGACTCAGTTTCATTAAGCACAGGAAGCTACAGAGATGTGAATGAGGAATGTGGGGCAATTAAATCTGAATTTCAGATGTGTTGCTAAGAAACAGGGAGAGACCTTAATAGGACTGTTCTGCACAAACATGATGACCTTGCTCATACTGTTCCACGTATCTGCATTCACATGTGCTAAGTGGAAAGAAATTATCTACCTCATGAAAGAGTGGTGTGAATTAAATAAAGTCATATATAAAAATACACAAACAAATACTACATGGAGCGATCCCTTAATGTCTGTGAGATAGAAGTTCTTTTACGTTACTGAAGGAGGAACAATCTTATCAAGTTTTGATCATCATTAAATGTTTCAGACAAGAATCTCTAACAGGAATAAATCAGTGGTAACGTATGTGTTCAGCATATACCAATCAAATATGGGGAAGGATCTAGAAAGAAGGAAAGCAGAAAGATATACATAATCTCTACCTAAACACGAAACTCTGCTTCTGGAGTTCCAGAGCCTGCAGGAAATGCCCCCACTCCTGCACACTGTGAAATGAGTGTCTGGGGTTTTGTCATTCTTGCTCCATCTGGCCACACATTTCCCTGGACCTTGAGCAAATTACTATCTGATTGCTTCCAGTTGTCTGTCTCTCTATGCCTTGCAAATGTGTAGCATACAGACAGTATTTGATCCCAGTTAGCTGAGCGCTTTATATCCATTGCAAGGAAGGAAGTGGAAAGAAGCCCACTTGGCCAGGTTACGTTCTGAACTGAAAAGAAATGTGGAGCGAAGAAGATTGCAGAGGTCAGAACAGCACAGATATGAATAATAGTGATGGGTCTGGACAGATGCCCTAAGAGCACATCTGCTCTGGCAGAGGACCTAGTTCAGTTGCCAGGACCAACATGGTGACTCTCAATTGTCTTGACTCCAGTTCCAGGAGATCTAATGCTCCCTTCTGGGTATTTCAGACATCAGGCATGCATGCACACACACATGTGTATGCAAGTAGGCAAAACACAAATAGACATAAAATAAAAGCAAACATTTTTAAAGTAGACTATTGACTGCTCCCACAGCCACAGATTTCAGGGGTTAAAAGAAAACCAGAAAGACTCTTTCCACCAAGAACACAGAACTTTCTATGTGGATGGAAGCTAAGCGCTGGGTAGACAGTTGTGTAGCGCCCCCCCCTTTTCACCTTTCAGCTCCACTTTAAGAAAGTCCCTGTATGATGCCGCATTTAGTCCTCTAGCCAACCTGCTGATATGTTTTGCTAATCCTCAAATAAAACTTACATTTTTAATGGGAGGTAGTCAAGCTCATGAACATTATACAGACGGCTTTATCAATAATTTCACTGTTCTGTGCATCTCTAGTAGGACAGATTTCCCTGGCATTCTTGCTGTGTCCTGGAAATGTCTATTCTTCTTGCTTATGGATGAATGGAATAAGGCAAAGCCCAGGATTTTCCACCAGGAAACTATCTGAAATGTTGTAATTGGGGTGCGGGGCTGTGTTCCCAGCACCTGAGAGGAAAGTGGGCCTTTTTGTTCCCAGCGCCTGGCTCCCGGCCATGGCCGCTAGTTTATGCCCGAAATAACCACAAGAAAACTGTATTCATTTAAACTCTGCCTGGCCCATTATCACTAGCCTCTTCTGGGATAACTCTTACATCTTAAACTAACCCATTAAAAAAAGTCTGTATGTCACCACGAGGTGATGATCTTACCAAGAATCATTCAGCATGTCTGACCCTGGCGGCTTCATGGCGGCCCTCTCTCTGACCCAGTCTTCTTCCCAGCATACTCTTCTCTTTTCCCTGCCTATCTAAGTCCTGCCCTATCAAAAGGCCAAGGCAGCTTCTTTATTAACAAATCACAGCACAGAAATACAGAAGAACCTTCCTACACCACTGAAACATTTGTACAAGGGCTCTACTCCAGATCCAACTTACTCTTCATGCTCTTGTAGTTCTGTAGAACTTAGACTTATGTATAACTTTCACTGCTTGCTGTATTTGGTTCTTCCAGATTTAAATACAGAAGCAAGGAACGTACTTCTATGCATCCTCTCTATCTCGCTGTGATTCAGAAGGCCCCTGACTCCCTTGCATCCTAGCCTCGCTTTCCTGGCTTGGAGAGAGTTCTTAGCCATGACCAGTGTTAAAACCTTGCCTAGAATTCTTCATCTTTTTTCACTTTTCAGTTACATTAAAATTTACTTCTGGGCTGACAAACAGAAATACAGCCCCAGAAAAGCAAACTGGGGACAGGGACAGAGAAAGGTCCATGCCTATGTGCACAGATGAGTCACAGATTCACAGTTCAGTCAGGATGAATTATCTTAGTCTTGTTACTGACAACCGAGCATTCCTGGAGGTGATAACACCCCTCTATAGTCCCAAAGTTTGAGAGGTGGGGAACAGGAAGATGGAGAATTTAAGTGCCAGTCAGAGCTCCATAAAAAAAAAAAAACCTGCTCTGAAAACAAACAGCCACAGGAACTTCACAGGGAAGGAAACCGGTTCAAGAATAGCTGAGAAAGTAACATGAAGCCACCAGTGCCCGTGGGTAGGTTTTTGGGGATGGCTAAGTATCTTAGTGCAGAAACGAGCTGAAGCTGTAATAGACAGCAAGAATACCTAATTTCACATTCAGTTGACAGGCATTAGAAACCCTTAGCAGAGCTTTCACTGCTCACTGCTATAGCTTGACCTTTGCAGGTGAGGCCATGTCTACTGTTGGTCATGTGGCTTCTTCCCCACTCTCAGCCTATGTCTCAGACTGGAGTCTTTATGTTTTCAAAGGAACAAGATAGATAGATAGATAGATAGATAGATAGATAGATAGATAGATAGATAGATAGATAGATAATGAAAAGGCAAAGCTGTGGAGCTGTGGAAACCTTTTCCTCCTTCTCAACTTCACCCAGGGCAAAGGGACTTTTGTGACCTTCAAATTCAGGAATTCCAAAAGGTTCCCATCACTTACTTCCATGAATCTTAACTAACCACATCCAACATCCCTGATACTAGCTAGCATATTACAAATGGTATCTTCATTTTCCTGAAATGCATTTTTACCATAAGGTGAACTGCCTAGACATTTAACCTTCAAATTTTGGAACATAACCTAAATTTACGATACTAAATGAAATTTATATGATGATACACATGCAGTGAGTAACAGGGTGGGCACAGCTGCTCTAAAACCCAAGAGCCATTGGATGAGGGTAAGGTCCAGCTCAGATGCAATAGGACATGATTAAGTGGGTGTTTCCAGTGTGTCTCTCATGTAATTGATTTTGAAGTAGGCATACTGAACATATCATCATCACCAGGCATGGCAGAAAATGGAGCTACAAAACATGCGGGTGGAATCAAATCCATGTACAGATAAGACAGGGTTCATCATCAACAATGGATGATCTCCCACATCAGAATACTTTCCCATGTACCAGGTACCATTCAGAGCTCATCACATCCCAGGGACAAGTCATCTTCTCAGTCCCAGGAAACCAAGTGGGGAAGAATCCAAGTCACCCCTAAAAGCACAGGTCTGTGATTCAAAGCCTGAAAGACACTGAAGGCTTCTGTGACATTCCCCACCCCTGGGAAAGAAACAGTCCAGACAGGAAGCAATCGAACAGAGTCCTTAAAAACTGGGCTAACGATGCTGAACTTCTGGCAGGAGGGTGGGGAAGGACTCAGTTTTCTTTAAGGGGCTGGCCACTGGTGGCAGTTTGGCCATGCTCCAACGAGTATGTGGAAAACACATACAAAAATGGGGTGGGGCGGATTAACTTTAAATTCTATTATTCTATAGCTGTCTTTAAAAAAATATCCTGGCATCATAAAAAAACAACAAGCCTGCTAGTCTTCAATAATTCTGTTGCTGAATTTATAGAAAATTATACAATATTAAGTTTCTTAAAAATGCAGTTTCTTCTAAATAGAAATTTAGTGGGGAGGCTCAGGGGACAGCACAGTGAAGAGAGAACTTTCCTGGCAAGCACAAAGAACTCTCCCCAGAATCTCTGTCAACCCCAGATCGGACAGCATGCACCTGTAATCTCAGGGCTAGGGAAATGAAGACAGACAGATCCCTGGCCTTGATGACCAATAAGACTGCTCAGTGAGCTCCAGGCCAGGAAGAGAAGCTGCCTCAAACAAACAAACAAACAAATAACATGTGGCCTTTATTTGCACACTGGGGTACCCACATGTATGTACATTTGTGCATGCACATGTGTGAGTGCACATGCACACAACTTGGGGGCGACATCTTTACCGCTCTGTTGGGCGTGATATAAGTTTCACTCCTTTCTGGGACTTTATGTGCTATCACAGGATGGACAGTCAGCACCCATGGATTCTGTCCACTGAATGACAGCAACATTATCCCTTCTCATAACCAGGCTACCTAAGTCCCACCACAGGCTCTCAACATCCATCCTAGGGGCAGGCTCTCCTGTCACTACCGGCTCCTAAATTCTCTTCCTGGAGCTGCACAGCCCATTTTATTTCATTCAAGTTCACAGAGACCTGCACTGCCTTTCGCTGTTTTAGTTATGGGGGTCCTGAGCAAAATCTGACCTGAAAAAACACAACATTTCTTCTACTTAAGGAAATCAAATCTAAAAGAATTTCTCCAGATCAGGATGCATCCTTCACTCTCTCCTTACTGGGCATATACCTGTCTGCAGTCCCTGCCTTCTGTCTGCACCTTCTCTTTCTCTCGGTGAGCACATGGCTAATGTCCCACATAATGACACAGTTCTCTTATGTCACAACAAAGAGCTGGAGTGACAGATTGCTGGCTGGTTCAGCCAGAGAGCTAGGAGCCTCCACTGATAGCTGCTTCTCCCTCCAAATGAGGCCCACTGGGTCTGTGTGCCTCTATGTGTCTCTGATGACATCTGCTAGCTGGGTGCCATGCCTGGTTCACTGAATATCACTGGCCCTTTGAGATGCCAGCAGCATGCTCTAATCCCAAGGCTCTGGGAGGAGTACAATGCATGGCACTAACCGCAGACTCATGCTAACAGACTAATGGCTAGGAGTCCGCAGACAGTTCTCTGCCACTAATTAGCTTTGTGGCGTGGAGCAAGCGGCTGGTCCTTCTCAAGGCTTCAGTCTCTTTTCACGTGTGAAATGAGAGAACATGCCCTTCCTGTCTTCACACACACACACACACACACACACACACACACACACACACACACACACACACCCGCTCTGTAGTAGGAAGGTAGCAGTAGAGCTTCAAGGAAAGATAGTGTGCAGCCACCTGAGCATTAGCAAACCCTGCTGTCTGGGGCTATGCCGTCTACACAGTTTTCTTATGTGCAACTAAGCTACCAGGGCTATTCTGACCTGTGTCCAGCCTGCTGCCCACAGGAAGGACCAGGATGGCATGAACAATAGAAAGGATGACACTGCTCTAAGGAAAACGCATTTTAGATGGAGCCTTTGCCTGGATTTTATTGTCTACCTATCCACTGTGTATTCGCTCCCCTTTCCTCTTCAGAAAAACAGCCTGTCTGTGAACCTGCTAAAAGAAAAAATAATAGTAAGGGAATAGAGAGAACTCAGAGGAAGAAACTAGGAAAATTTTTAATAACTATTTTTATTAATTCTTTGAGAATTTCTTACAATGTAACTTGATCATGTTCATCTCTTAACTCCTCCCCTTGGATTCTGACAGATCCACCCCAATCCCTGCATGCCACCTGACCCCAGGAGTAAGAGCTGAATACGGCAATGATTGACACCTAGTGCATGGATTTCTTCTCAGAAGGACAATGCAAATGACAACAAAGTCTGGAAAGTTGCCAAATACTCATTAAGATGTGCACAGGAGAATGTTCCAGCAAACTAGAGGCTGATCTCTAGTGAAGCCTGTTGCATGAAAAAACAGCTCAGGGCTGAGGGAGTAGCTTCCATTCTGAGTTCTAGTTTAGTCTTATACTAATTGAGTGCTGGGTTAAATCATATAATTGATTCAGATGTCAATGTGTTCTAGACAAACATGGCTGTCATCATTTTCATTATCATCATTGTCATTTATTATTATTATTAGCAGTAGTAGTCGTAACTGCTGACACTTCAAATCTACAGAACTCCTTTCCAAACTTAAACATCCATAAATCTCTAGTAAGTGATATAGAAAACCTTGTAATATTGCCAGGGCTCTGGAAGCTCCTGTCTACAGCTCCACATGGCGGCCCCTCAATCCCTCTTCATAAACCTCAGTGAAAGACT
>JAQHUG010000459.1:696030-715692 GCA_028555095.1 Dicrostonyx torquatus | reverse complement strand
AGATTTGGATATTTGGGGTTCATCAGACTTAGGCACTGGGACACACTAGAGATAGCAACTTTAAAAAAAAGAATGCTTGTTTTAGCTTAAGGTTTTAGTCTGTGGTGGTTATGTGATTTGGGCCTGAGGTGAAATTGAATGTCAAAGATGCAAGATCATGTGACCAAACACAGAAGGTCACTTTAAAGAGGTCAGAGGTCAGAGAGCAGAGAGAGGAAGAGAGAGGGAGAATAAAAGGAGCAAAGAGCAAGATACAGTCCCAGAAGACATGCTCCCAAAGGCCTACATCTGCCATCTAGGCCTCACTCATCTCCTAAAATGCCCACTATTTCCCAGAGTACACCTACAGCTGGGACGCAGACCTTCAGCACACAAGCCTGTAGGGTAGAGTATATATTCAAATCAAAATAACAATTTAGCTCCTTAGAGAACAGCAGTTTTTATGAGGGAGGAGGTAAGGTATGACCCACATAGTGACATTTGGGCTTGATCAAGACAGACAGACGACTTCAATTCAAAACTAACCATGATCTTGCTAACAAACTCCAGAGCCTTGCGGTATAAGCTGCCAGCACACGGTGGGTCCAAGTTCAAACCTGGGGCATCCCTGTTCTGCTCCAGTCTTCATCCATAGATAGCCTAGCTTCTGTGAACTGAGTGTGTCTCGTAACCACTAGGGGAATTTTGTTCGCTGAGGTCATTAGTGAGTTATGAGTTAATATCTTGTATCCAAACTGATTGTTTCCAGTTATAGAATTATTAACAACACTTCCCATCTGCATCTATCGCAGCTCAGGTACTAATCAAAGCACATACCCATCCAAGAATTTGGGAAATTCGTGATTCTAGGAATAATATCCACCATGTGGCAAATCACACAATGATTTAACATTTCACTCGGCATCGGTAATTCTTTCTTTGGAAAACAATATCCCCACTAAGACAATGTAAGAGAAATTTGAGTGTATCCCCTCCAGGAAGTCATCAGGTTCAGCCAGCTATGTGTCTCAGAACTGCTGATATTTCTACACAGCTCACTGTCATACAAAGTATAGAAAAGAAGCCATCCGGCCTTTGAGGATTTTTTCTAACTGCAGAGAGTGAAACTGGTTACATAATGGCTGGAGGTTTCAATCTTCTCATGACCGGAACTCTCTCTCTCCATACCACTGAGAACTCCAAATTAGAGAAAATAGACAAATTCATCCCTGGCCTCATAAAAGGAGTCACAGGCAGTTTAGCCCCACAGTGTTCTATCTTGTGGAATTCATGTCAGGGGAAAGAGTCGGTTTCCTAGCTATCGCGAGCTCACACCGTTGACTGTGCTGAACGTGGGCAGCTGACTGTCTCCACCACCAAGGCAGAATTAGCGGCATGAAGCATCACAGAGGTGTCTGCTGCTATTTGACTAAAAGCTTCTAACATGGCTACAATTTTCATACTTCGTGGGTCTCATATCAAGGGCCTCAGAAAAACCATTTTGGACCACATGCCTCTCTGAGGCCATTCTCAGCCATGGACTTGAACACGGGTCCTTTCAATTCACCATGCCTCTGATCTACCACATGCTCTTGTTCATCTCTGTCACTTGTTTTTTTTAAAAAATAAATTTGTTCTGTCATGCTCTTTGAGCCCATGTTCCATGATAAAAACCCACTCTTTCACAGAGAACCCTCCCTCCGATCAGACTCACCACTTTTATGTTTATTCATTTTTGTTAAGCGTAAATGAGCTGGCTTTGTACGTTGTTTCTGCTTCATGGAACATCCTAACCGTGGAACGTGCTTCTTCTCCCTTTACCCCAGCGTGTGAAGTGAAAGGCCACTCCTCTTGTTACCCTTGCTGCCTCTCGACCATTGGCTCATGAGTCCTGAGATGAAGCCCTTGGGTCTTTTGGGCCTCACATCACTTCACTGCAACTACTCTTCATTTCCCTTTTATCTCCCAGCAGGCTTCGAATGAGCACTTCCATCCTGTCAGCATGCTGAGGTGCTGCCGCTTCCTGGCAGTTGCTGGTTCTGACATCACAGGAAGCGTGGCATCACTCATTGGTCCCCAGAGTTGTAGACATTTTCACTTGCCGTGTCAATAGGCCGTGCTGATCTCCCAGATGGCAGGTGTTGGCTCAGCATGCTGGCTCAGTCCTCACTCTACCCTTGGCTCCTTGGGTACTGTAGTCCCCCCGCCCCACACACACACACATACTTCTGTTCTTTACTTCACTACCTCCTCAGAAGCCAGTTTTTTAAGCATCAAGCTTGTGTTCCATCCACCAGCTTTACTTATGGCCAAAGCATTTAAACTCTGCCACAATAGTCCCAGTTTCTGACGTTAATAGCCCATCTCTTTTGGTCTCCAACACCAAGACAGGTTACCCATTTCTATGTGAGCTGCAAACCCTGTAATGAGTGATCTTAAGGACATCCTGAGAGCCATAGAGACGTGCGGGGGTTTGTGTCCTTCTTTAGCTACCTCTCTTTCTGGATTACTCCTAATCTCCCACATCTCCTTCTAGCAAGGCACAGGTACAGACTGAACTGAGTCTTAGGTCCTAGCATGGAGCTCTCAGCAGTTCTTTTCCTTGCTGAACTTTGATCTCTTTATCCTTAATACTGGGACTATTCAAAATATATATACTGAGAGAGCCAGAAGAAGGGCCGTTCGTGAGTGCTTGCTGTACGAGCATGAGGAATTGAGTTCAGATGCACAGCACCCACATAAAAAGTACAGGCACAGCAGCGTGCTTCTCAACCCAGGGCTAAAGAAGGCCCCTGGGGCTTGCCGCCCAGTAAACAAACTGAGGAGCCTCACGATCAGTGGGGAAAGAGCAGATCAAGAATAGTGACATGACTGACAAAGCAAATGCCCACCTCTAGCCTGCTCATGTACCTACGTGAGCTGGCACACCTGCACAGACATGCATATGTGCGCGCGCGCACACACACACACACACACACACACACACACACACAAGAAAAACTCAGACTTTGCATTATTTCTAAATATATATTCCTGTTATAGTGTGCATTAACAAGGGAAGAAGAGAGAAGAGAAAGGAGGAGAAAGAAGTAGGAAGACAAAAACAGCTTTCTTCTCTTCTCTCTTGATTTCCTTCCCTTCCCCATATCTGCAAATGTCCTCTCTGTCTCCCATTCTTTCCTCTACCAAAAACACAGCCCTGTGCAGTCCAGTCTCCTTAACTATATGTTCACACATTTTGCTCAATGGCTACCTCTCACCATCAAGTATTACAGTTTTGTTTTCTTTTTAAGTTTAATATTTTTATTCTTAACCTTTGTATTAATTTATATTCAGTGGTTTTAGTTTTCATTTTCACCCAATAATACATTGCAAGAACATTTCCCCCAATAATTTAAAAGTCTTTGAAAATAAGATTTGAATAGTTATGCAAGACTCTGTGATTACACTGTAATTTATATAAGTATGGCTTCCTTCAGAGATAAAGATTATTTCAATTTTCATTACTATAAATGTGCTGTGATTATTACCCATTACATAAGTCTTTATCTGCATCTCTAGATCTATTCACAGGGTAGAGCTATAAGAAGCCACACAGAGTCAAACACTGTATTTTCTCAAGCTCTTCACATACATTTATCAAATTGCTTCTCAGGAAGATTACACCAATTTATACACATACCAGCTGTGTGTGAAAGAGACGGTCACAACAAATCCCCACTGTCGTTAAGAGTATTTTCTGCTAAGCTTCAAGTGCTCTCTCTCCCCCATTTGTTTTTTAAAACAGAGGCTAAATATATGTATATTATATATAATGTTACTTCCTAAAAATAGTATTTTTTATCTAGTACTTCACTTGCTATATACCATGTTCTCCTTTAACACTCAGGTTTCCCATGGCAGGATTTGGTCCTCAACCTTGCCTTCTCTTATTTAAATGTCTTACTATTATCTCAATTGAAGTTTGACCTCTTTACTTCCTGAAGTCACCATAAGTAAGGGCCCAGTCAAGTATGTTCTTCTCATCTTTATGTAATCATTAGAGGATGTATCATTGTGATGGTTTTCTAGAACCATCTACTTTTTTTTTTTTTTTTTGACTTCTGTCTTGGTTTAATTTCTTTTTTGCGGTGATAAAATGCCCTGACAAAACAACCCAGGGGAAATGTTGATTTTAGCTCATAATTCCAGAATTGAGCCCATTTCTGTGGGAAGGTCAAGGTAGAAACTTGGACTAACTGGTATCAGTGATACTCAAGAGCAGAGAATGAGTGCATGCATACCAATGGCTCAGCTTGGGCTTCCCACTGTTACACTGTCCAGTATCCTCTGCCTATGGAGTGGTACCGCCCACAGTGGGCTGGAGTCTCCCTACCTCAGTTAAGGTAGTCAAGAGAAATCTCACCAACATACCCACAGCCCAGCCTGATCTTTCAGTGAGACTCTCGTTCCAGGTGATTCTAAGTTGTATCAAGCTGACAATTAAAACTAACCGCCACCACTTCTAGGATATAATCTTCTTCTCTTCACACTTTTCTTAATCATCATTTTCGGGGCCACTTTGTACACCTCTTTCATATGGTTGTTTCCCCTGGATTATTTAACTCAAACAAGTGAAAAATTTTACCTTTAGTCTAACAGTCCTTCAGGTTATGGCAAGAACATTCTGTTAAATATTCCAAAAAGATTCCCCAATAGGGTATTCTTATGAATTTAATGCCTAAGAAATCTGCCATTGAAATCACTCTCTTCTCAGAGCCTCGTAGTGTGGAGTTGACTCTTCTTGTTACCTCATTGCTCTCCATGACCTTGTTTAATAAAAAAAATAAGTCTGGAAAGAGAGAATCTGTTTCACTGCTTAGCTAATAGTCAATAAATCTAAATCAAGCAATGTTCACTCACACACAACTGACTCTAGACAGCGTTCAGTCTCCTCCCTGCCCGCTACCTCTCTAAACACTCTGAATCCCTTACAGTTCAAATTACTTCAGCTTCATAAAGAATAGCAACCCAATTCATGTCCAAAAGATTCCTCAGTTTGTTTTCTCTAAACCGGGCACTCACACCACACATATATGCCAACCCCAACCTTAGCCATTAACTCTTAAGTTTCCAGAATGTACCCTACAGACAGATCTCATTTTCATACATGTAAACTACCTATCAGGATAATATGCAGCCTTAATTCATGTTTCACATTTGCCCCAGATATCACCCAACATACTGCCCTCCCTAATCCGTGCCTTCTCCTTTTACTTGTAACCCAATCAGTCCAGTTAGTGCTGCCTGTTAGAACGTGAACTGATCTTGTTGGCCTGGCGCTGCACAGGGTGTGCAGGTGGCCAGATCCGCAGTGCATCCATGGGTGCAGCAGCCACGGCAAGCCAGAAGACTCATGGCACTGCACCCTATCCTCCAGCTCCTGAACCTCGTCTTCCATGGCATTCATTTAGATTTTCTTTTGTTGTTGTTGTTGTGTTTTTTTTTGAGACACAGTTTCTCTATGTAGCTTCGGAACCTGTTCTGGAACTCACTTTGTAGACCAGGATGGTCTCGAACTCACAGATGTCCACTTGCCTCTGTCTCCAAAGTGCTGAGACTAAAGGTATGCACCACAATGGCCTGGTGGAGGATTTCTTAAGAGTTGTAAAATTGATCCTGGCCTTCTGAAATCACTACATTGAGTTCAGACATTATCTTTGAAAATAAAAAAAATCACGTTTGAGAAAAAGAAAATTATTTATTTATTTATTTTTAGTTTTTTCAAGATGGGGTTTCTCTGTGTAGCTATGGAGCCTATCATGGCACTTGCTCTGTAGACCAGGCTGGCCTCGAACTCAGAGAGATCAGCCTGTCTCTGCCTCCTGAGTGCTGGGATTAAAGGCCACCACCCAGCTGAGGAAAAAAAAATTGACCTGCTCTAATCATATACAAATGCATATGTTCCTTTATGTTATAAACATATTTCTCTAACCCCAGCAAGTTTCCTTTGCATGGTGATTTGCATGGCTGTCTATGTCATTAAGACAGTTTGCTGACTTTAATTTCACCATCATATTAGTTGATAATGTAACATTAATTAGAAATCACGACACACAATCAATCTGAAGGAAGTGCCATTAGAGTGTACCAAGAGAATATTCTCTCCCCAATCAAGAGTGATTCCATCCTTTGCTAAACAATAAAATAAGGGATTTAAAAGATAGTTATGTGATAAATTTGCAAAGTAACCTTTCAGCCTCTAAACAACAGATAGCATGAGATAAAGATCCTTCCAAATAAGGAGGAAGTCAGTCATGTAACTCCCCAAAGCATTCTTTGACATCTGAGCCACCATGCCATGACACACACCACAAGATTTCACTTTCCAGATGTTTAATTAATAAAACTGAAGTCCCAGAAGGAGTTTATTATATAGTACAGCAATGAAGATGGCAATAGTTGGAGTCTAATCAATGCGTATGATAATATCCCAGTATAGCATACAGAGGCTTGTATAAAAATATCCCAGTATCGTGTGAAGAGGATTTAATTCCTGGAGGCAAAAGGTGTGAAAAGGTCTAAATGAAAACTATATATCCAGAGAAGAAAAACCATCTAGGTGATGATGCAAACCTTTCAGAGGAAATTATCACACAACGCACCTGAAAAACTCCACAGATTCCACATAAAACACCGTAGAGAAAACTGTCCCAAGATGCTGCTCACCCAAACAGGTGAACAACAGCAATGGGAGCTCAAAAGGGCATGCAGGAAAAACTACACACCATGTCAAACATATTGAGAAAAATCTCATATTTCTCTTCAAAATTGATCAAACAGAAAGATAAGAAAAGACATCCTTTGCCACGTAGAGGTGGCATATCGCTTTAGTCCCAGCACTCAGGAGACAGAGGCAGGTAGATCTTGGAGTTTGAGACTAACATAGTCTATAGAGCTAAGCTAGTTCCAAGATAGCATGGGTTACACAGAGAAATCCTGTCTTGAAAAACAAATCAATAGCCAGGTGGTGGTGATGCATGCCTTAAGTCCCAGCACTCTGGAGGCAGAAGCAGGCAGATTTCTATGAGTTCGAGGCCAGCCTGGTCAGCCAGGGCTGTTTCACAGAGAAACCCTTTCTCGAAAACCACCCACCAAAAAGAAAAAGAAACGAAGCAAAACAAATAAATAACAAAAGTTTAAAATAAATAAGAAAGAAAATTCGCTCCAGTCTATAAAGGAGAGGTTGTTAATATACATTTCCGTCACCAGTGGAAATCTCTCCCAAAACAAAGTTGAATACAGACATTTTTAGGCAAACAAAATCCAAGAAAATTAATTATCAACAGACTTTTTATAGCAGTTCTAGCAGAGACAAATGTGTCCCCTCATTTTTAATGGAAACTGTTACATTTAAAAATGAACAACACATTTAGTGTCTCACCTAGCTTTCTCAATTCTTTTGGGGAAACAATTGTGAAAAAACTAGCATGTTGACTGACTAAGATAGCTTATAATTTTTTTAAATTTTTGTGTGACTGTTTTGCTGTCAGATAATGCCTTTGGACATTGTAAATATTTGTAACTCATACTAGTTTAATAAAATGCCAATTGGCCAGTAGCCAATTGGCCAGTAGCAGGAAGTATAGGCGGGATGACCAAACTAGGAGAATTCTAGGAAGAGGAAAGACAGAGACACAGTTGCTAGCCAGAAATAGAGGAAGCAAGAGGAGAAAATGTACCACGTGACTAAACATAGATAAGAATTGAATTATGAGGTAATTTAAGTTGCAAGAGCTAGTTAGTAATAAGCCTGAACAATAGGATAAGCAGTTCATAATTAATATAAGCCTCTGTGTGTTTATCGGGACTGAACAGCTGTGAAATTGGGTGGGAGAGGAACTTACATATGTACTGTTTTACCTGTATGCATGTCTATGTGCATCATGCACGCCTATTGCCAGTGAGGCCAGAAGGGGTGTCAGATCAAGGGAACTAGAATTACAGATGGTTTTGAGCAGTTATACCGGTTCTAGAAATTGAACTTGGGGTCTCTGGAAGAGGAGTCTGTGCTCTTAACCACTGAGCCACCTCTCCAGCCACCTGATGCAGTCTCTAAAGGAAAGTCACTTTATATTGTGCCTCAGTTATTTTAATTATTAATGATTATACTAGATAACAACCTTACAAAAGTGAGAGGCTTTCGAGTCACACATTTCTGAGTAATTCTAAAATTTAATGGGTTTCTAACTTGTTGAAATAACCTCTTCCATTTTCTGGGTCTGTGAATAACTGGTCAGCCTCACTATGGGGAACAGGAATTAAATCAGAAAATTCCAATGAAATGCTCAGCATGCCGCCTGGCCCAGGCTCTGCTCTGTCTTTCTCATCACTTTCCCTAGACAGGGATACAGGTACTGAAAGCATGTCACTGAGCAATTCCATTAAAACTCAGGGAACATCATTCAACAATGAATGCCAAGGAAGAAACTTCAGAAGATTTTACCAACAGCAGATTGAAAACTGACCCACATTAAAGGCCTCTGCACTGGTGCAACAGGTTTGACACCTTTGCATGTGTGTGCACATGCATGGGGTTGCTACTTCCCATAAAAGCCTTGGTCCAAACTCATCATCCAGACATTCAATGCAGAGAAGTGCATTTTGGAAAATCTGTTCCTCCAGAGTCTTTGTGCCACAGCAGGGCTAGCTAGATTTTAACTGCAAGTTCAAGGTTGCTGCAAAGTCTGAGACTTCAAAGACCCATCATCCATAATTCTCATCTAGATTGCAATTAATATTCTCATGGGCATGTTGGTTATGGGAAGTTACACTTTGATGGCATAAATCTACAGCATAAATATCAATGTCAGAAAAATATGCATGTGTCTACAGAACACGTAAGAGCTCTGGATCCCAGCTGCCAATTCTTCATGAGTTAACAATCTATGTTATTCTGTTTTTCTCTTCTTTAAGGCTTGTAGTAAGTCCCCATGGAAACTCCCCAGATACATCCCCAGAGCGATTAACAATGAAGCTGTAATGAGAAAAGGAAAGGTCCAGATGGTACAGTTCCTTTAGACTTGTACTCTTACATTAAAAAGATTTTTCAGTTTTGAAATGAATATTTTATTTTGTAATAATTAAATGAGCAATAACAATGGCAAAATGAATTTCTATCTCTTTAGACCTTCCAACCATATGCTTTAACTACATAACTGGCCACCTTCACTAGTGTCTGCAGGTCGCCAACAAAGCAAATGGAGATTCTGCTTGGAAACTGTTGAGAAGGTTAAGAAATCTTGAAAGGGAAACCAGAAGGAGCAGGGTAAATGTTATCCTAGTCTAAGTTATCAAGTTGCAGTGATATTTTCACGGAGCACTGGTTTTATAAGCAATAGCATGGCAGGCAAAGGCAGCCCACAAGATTCACTTATAGAAGGACAGTGACTGTCTAGGACGCAAGCACAGCTCTGTAAATAACACTGAGTCGTCCCAACAGATGCCGGTGGAACTACTATCCATACGCAAAACAAAATGAATAACTTTGATCAATTCTTTTTGCCCCTTATAAAGTTAGCTCAGAACGTACCATACACTTAAATATCCAACCCCAAACTATATGTTTTTCCAGGGAAAGCTTTGCAGAAAAATCTTGTGACTTCACCAAACATTTCTTAGATGCAGCACCACCCAAAACACAGTCCTTGAGAGAACAAATGAAACTAAAAAGTGAATAGAAAACAAGCCAGTACCTAAGAGAACATGCTTGAAAAATATATACAGCATAAAGAAAATATAAACAAATAACCAGGATTTTGAGAAACTCAATAAAAAGTCAACTATGTTAAAGAAAATGTGTAAAACGAGGAGAAAACTTCACAGCAGGAGATGTGTGAGGTCAAAATGGTCATAGTATGGCCATTTTGGTATTACTCACAGGGCAAATGCAGTCTACAACCTGTCAAAGAGGCAGCCCAGATATTGATTAGAATGCTTAAACTACAGAGAAAAGCTGTGAGCCACGCTAGCCCAGGAAGGGAAGTGAATCCCTAAGCTCTGAATGGCAATGTGAAATGATAGGAGAGCTTTGGACATTAGGGTAGTTCTTTGAAAAGTTAAATATCTAAGTGATTGTGATCTTGCTTTCCCATTGCTAAGTATTTGCCCAAAAGAGGGATAAACTGTCTGTGTCCATACAAACATGTGCTTGTCCCAGCTTCATTAGCAGCAGTCAGACCTGGAAACTTTATTAATTAAAACATTGCTTGGCCTATTACCTCAGGCTTCTTATTAGCTAACTCTTACATCTTGAATTAACCCATTTCTATTCATCTCTCTATCACCACGAGGCTTGTGGTTTACTAGTAAGATGCCATCCAGCGTCTGTCTCCTTCGGCAGCTACAAGGCATCTCCCTGACTCCGTCTTCTTCTCTCCTCTATCTCTGCTTGGAATTCTCGCTTTGCTCTATTCTGCCCTGCCATAAGCCCAAGAAGTTTATTTATTCATTAACCAATAAAAGCAACACATTTGAGGAAGGACTTCCCATACCACATAATAAGAAATATTTTACAATGGAGTTTTAAAAAAATCATTGATATGAACAATATCTATAATCCTAATTGTTGGGGGAAGAAATGCTAAATTAGAGACAAATGTTGTATTATATCATCGTTACCTACTATGAAACTGTAAAGCAAGCTTACATGTAGGGAGATAAAGTGTCAAGTGCTTCAGTGATTTTTGGTTACAGGGAAAATAGAGGAGAGAAAGTAAACCTCAAGCATGGGCACTGATTACAGCTCAGTAAGAAAGTCCTGGGGAAGTGACTGGATCCTGAGAGCCGTGAACTTACCAAGGAATTGGGCCATGAATGGATTCATGATACAGTAGAATTATTGGGAAATACTGGGAAGCAAGGATCTAGGTGCTAGTCAAAGGAAGCAGGCCACAATAGCCAAGCCCTGCAAAGACAAAAGGTGTCTTTAGCTCTGCTTCTCCCCAGCTCCTCCCCAGGGTTTTGTCTTCTGGCTGTTACAGGGTGTGCAACTCTCCTGTGCCATACTCTCTCTGACACCACGCTCTGCCCTGCCGAAGGCAAACAGCTTGGGGCCAAGCGATGTGAACTAAGAAAATGAGGCCTCAAGATCTTGAGGTGTCTCCTTCAAACTGGTCTTCTGAGATATGTGAGAGACAATGAGGAAAGGAGGCTTTCTGTGCACATCTGTCACCCCGATCGTGGCAGCAGTCCCACGTCTCTATGAAACTTTGTCAAACTGTGCCTTGAGATGACTATAGTGTTTTTTCAATTATACCTCGGGCAAGTTTTCAAATTATACATACACACAACAATATTACATATACATACACATACATGTGTGTAGGTATTGGTTAATTTTGTACATGCCTTTTGGTCAAAGATATATAGCATGTACAATAATAATTATAAATGAATTCTAATGACATTGAAGAAGTTTTAAGGTATGAATTTCAATAAAAGTTATCAAGCAAAAAACAGAAGTATATTATAAATATGCACTTGGCAGAATGCTTATAAAATATTTAAGATTAATAACATGGAATTACTTTATAATCATAAAAATCATTTCTGACTTATCTCTACAACATTGGCAAGAACTCAGAGTGATGTTAATATTCAGTGTTGATATAATGTTGAAATGGGAATTGTTTTACCACAGATGACAGATAAGCAAATACCATGAGAGAACAGCCTAGATCTGTGATAAGATGCTCACGTGTAAATACACCTGGGGATAGTTTCCAGAACTCCAGAATTTTTTCTGAGGATTGTGAGCAGATGTGAAAGATGGAAGACTTAAATGTTCACAGCTGTTCTGCTTAACAGTAAATAAAAACAATTTTCATCTCACCTACAAAGGCAAATACAGGTATGTTGTTTAAATTTATTTTTATGTTTAATTTTATATATGTGGGTGTTTTGCCTGCATGTATGTATTTACACTATGCATGTGAAGTACCTAAAAGAAGGCATCAGATCCCTTGAAACTGGAGTTACAGAGCCCTGTGACCCTCCTGCGGGTGTGGGACTCAAATCCGGATCATCTATAAAAGCAGCAAGTGCTCTTAGCTGCCCAGCCATTTCCCCAGTCCCTCTGTTGTTTAAAATGGATTCTTCAGAGTCTCCATGTCTCTTGCACTCCCATCGTGTCCCAGGATGGGAGAAGATACAGCTATTCAGATAGCCGTGAAGAAGCTCTGTAAGCGGGACCGGTTTTAGACAGGGATGCTCAATCGGAGAAGAGATCAAGGAGGAAGTCAACAGGAGGGCTAAGGTTAGATAAAGTTCGGCACAGGAATGCAAAAGTGTTTTCGGGAGAATAGGACTGCTTCCACGTCGGTGACGAAGAGTCCTGTAGGTGAGACGTGGGAGGTGAGATGAAAAGGCTTTAATAATGAAAGAGTTTCAAATGCCTTGCAGAACGCAGCAGGGACTGTAAAACTGTGAGCTAAGTATAGCTAACCCTATAATTCCCACATTCTGTGAGTTTTATGGATGTTCAACAATGCACTCACGTAGATGAGGCTTTCTGAAGTGAAGGTTTCAAGATAACCCATCCATGCGCAGTAACTGAGACGGGCGCACTCTTTCAGGATAACCCGTCCATGCGCAGTAACTGAGAGGCGTGCACGCTTTCAGGACAGTTGAACTCAGGACTCCTAACTTCCGCAAAGTCTTCCGACAAAGGTGGCTAAGATCTCGCCAGAACCCACAGGCCTACTCCTCTGCCTTACTTAAGATCTCGCCAGAACCCACAGGCCTACTCCTCTGCCTTACTGTCTTGACTGCATGATACCGGGTGCTGCCTGTCACCGACCCTTCTTCACAGACATGCTCTGTGGCTCCAAAAGGGCTTCATCAGGAAAGTAGAATCTTCTCACTTTAGAGGTACTAGCACTATTCTATCTGCGTTGTGGTTTTTCTGTATTCTGGCCATATTGTATTTCCTAATGTCATATGCTAGCTTTCATGCTATCTTTGTCTTAGAAATTCTTCACGTATGCCATGCTTTATTCACAGAACCATGTATTAAACACCAAAGTGTGTGAGGCAGCTAACCAAGGTGATATAAGACATTAACAAATCTCCGAGTGCCAATGCTGGGATTGGTGATGTATTTCTATACCAACCCTCAGAAGCCTGAAACAGCAGCTTGGCATAGTAAATTTGAGGCTAGCCTTGACTACAGAGTGAGAGCCTGTTTAAACAGATAGATGCTAGATGGGTGAATAGATAGATAGATGATCAATAGACAGATAAATTGGGTTGATTTTTGTGCTAGAAATAAGAATGGTCTTAGGAAAGTTTTTTCGAAGAGCAAATGATAATAACATGCTCCCTTTCTGATAAGATGGACGACAGCTATCAGGAAGGGCACATGCAACATCTACAGCCTTGAAACCCAGCATGGGAGGTAGACTGCTCCTTTTCTTGGACCAGTCCTGGAAAGTTTATAATAGCAAGGGGGAGACTGCATCGCAGGACTGTGCTTCATTCTGCAGCTCACGAATGATGCCTGAGTTCAGTAAATACCGATCAAATACCTTAGCTGCAGCTCAGGGCTTGTCCTGAGATCAGCTGTCTGTGGTTGGCTTGGATGTCACCTCCAGACTGCCATCAAAAGACACTATTTAGTAGTGATCCAAGGTTAACCTGCTTCTCCATAATCAGAAGATATAAAGAATCTTTAGGGTATAGACCTAGGGGTTGAAGGTATGGCTGGATGCTTAAGTGTTCCTAGTGCTATTAGATCAGAGTTCTATTCTCCGTGTTTCTGCTGGGCAACACACAATCCCTGTGATTCTAGCTCCATGGCAACTGACGCCCTCTTCTGGACTCTGTGGGCACTGCACACACATGTGCACTTACTCTCCCCATACGCACATAATTAAAAATAAGTTTTGTAATGCATAGATCTAGGTTATCTACCTCTGGACAACTCTGTTTTGGCCAAACACATGTGCCTTCTTCCTTCGTGGGTGTTAAATAATCCCAGGGCTGCTACTCTGAGTCAGGAAGAGAAATATTAGAATTTGATTAGTGCCTAGTGCCACGCTTCTTGTCTCGAATGCCCAGCTTTCTTTGTCCCTGTAGTGACATTTTTCTCACTTTGGGGATAATAACCTCTCAGAATGTTCACCCAGGCTGGACTGTCACATGTAGATGGTTATCATGCATCCTAATGACTCCCTTTATCACATGACCCCACCTCCTTCTGTAACATGCAGTGTGCCCTATTTCCTCATCCCTCTTAATCCATCCCCATAGGACTGTCCCAGGTTTCAACCTATCCTTGTGTGGAAAGTCCCTGTTGAACCTACCTCACAAGCCTAGGATATGGCAGCCAGGATGCCCGGATAACTTCCTGTGGACATATTCCTTACCATAGATAAACTACCAACATAGTTAGATGGACTAAGTAGAGAAGGAGTAGACACAATTCATTATGACCTCCACCTGCCTGAGGCACCCGGCGGACTTGCTGTTTCCATTAAAACAAGGCATTGGTGTGTTATAAAAGATGTGTTTCTCGTTGTGTTTAATTAGGTGAGAAATAAGTAAAGGGGCATAAAAATGAAATTATGGTTTTAACCAAACAACAATAATTATATGTTGCTGAAGCAGCCGCATTTTAATGTCAAGGGTTTAGCGAATCCAGTGAATTGTGACATGAATCATAAATTTTTTTTAAAAATCACACGTTTTGAGAGTAAGTAAAAAGAGAGCTCTTTTGTACAATACTGGGCCAAAGATGTTCCTTTTATGTACAAACAATAGAAAAAAAATAAAACCTTTCTTTTTTTGTAAGGCTTTTACTTAATTACTTCCTTTCGCTTCTCTTATTTATAAATGATTATAAAACAACAAGAACAGAGCTGAATTAGAGAACTGACTGGGAAACAATGCGTGCACTTTGAGGTGGCGACCGTGGGGCACAGATGCCAGGTCCTCACGCCAAGCGAAGCTATGATTTGCTGCTACAAAAGCCTTTAAAAAGAAAAATGGATTCTGCAGATGTGAAATGGGGCTGAAGGGGAGCATGTGGCAAGGGGTTTACCATCGCCAGCCTCCTGGCCCTGGATGCAGCGTTACTGGCAAATGGACAGCACCTCTGCTACGCTCATGACAAGCTGATAGGTAAAGAACTGTGCACACCACAGGCTTGCAGAATTGGAGGATTTGCATAGGAAGTTTAAGAGCAGACTTAGGAGCCAGGCAGTGGTGGCGCACGGCTTTAACCCCAGCACTCGGGAGGCAGAGGCAGGCAGATGTCTGTGAGTTTGAGACCAGCCTGGTCTACAAGAGCTAGTAAAAAAAAAAAAAAAAAAAAAAAAGAGCAGACTTAGGTGTCAGTTACCAAAACAACAATAACCAACAGAACCCGACTCAGTGAAATTCATTTTCTGTTTTGTCTTTCTACATTTAACTGGAATATATTAGTGAAAATTCCCATGAAGAATAAAGTGCCTCATTCTCAAATTGACTACAAACCTTAGTATCGCGATGGAATCAGAGCACACACGACATTTCTGTACTGTTCCTAGGAAACTCGACATTGCCCTCTGCTTTGTAAGAGATTTAAAAAAAAAAAAAAAGATGGGCTTCAGACCCAGTTCCTGTTTTTGAGATAACGAAGTGAGGAGAGAGAAGAAGGGAGAGGGGGAGGGGAGAGGGGAAGAAAGGATGGGATGGGAGGGGAAGGGGAAGATGGAGAGGGGAGAGAGAGACAGAGAACTGTCTGGTTAGGCAAGGGCTCCTATGAGGCTTGCTATCAGCTTGGCAGAATCATCTGCTGGGAGAGAAGCTGATAATTAGACTGTGCTGTACTAGACTTTGAAATACAGACACTCCCAGAGGCTCATGGGACGGGTCTGAAGGCCCCAGACGAATGTGGGACCCTCAGGAGGGAGAGCCTAGCACGCTGAATGAAGAGGGGGGGTCACTTGAGGGTGACCAGCCTTGGTCTAGTCACGTGTCTTCTGCTTCCTGATGTCTGTCATAGAAGAGTCGCCTCTACATGCTCCCTCAGGCGCTGGCTTAGCTGCTCCAATTATCATGTCTTCCCACCATGACGGACTAAGACCCTTTGAAACTGTGAGCCCCATATTTATTTCCTCGCGTGAGTTGTGTCTGTCAGGATTGTCGCTGCATTGACGATGAAGGGAACTGAAGCACAAACAGGTACTGGCAGTAAAGTCGTTGCTGGAACCGATTTAACAAGTGTTTCTTAGGCGTCTAGACCCTAGTTGCAGGAGTGTGGAAGTTGGAAGACGACGGAAAAGGAAGCCCTAGAATGCTGGAACAATATTTTAACAGATTGTTCTCCATGACGTCAGAAAACCGTGGTGCTAAGAGAAATGCAGACGGCAAAGAATGAATGAGATCTAAGCAGGGAAGAAGGATCCCATGGGAAGAGAACAGAGGGCATTTGTGTAACACTTTGGCACCAAAGACTGCATCTTGCCCACATCCTAAAAACTGCGGGAGCTGCATTCCAAACTAATTTGTCTGGTAGAGTGCTGCAGTATGGCTCACCTCAGGTTAAATTAAGACTTTCATACAATGTGCTTTGATTATTTTCAGCCCCCTCCCCAGATCCACCTTCCTCACTTCCCAACTGACCCAATCTATGTGCTCTTAAAAGAAAATGAGGATAGTTTCTGTTCCTATAGAACCTGGGTCTGTTCCTCATATAACCTGTGGGTATGTGTCGAGCATGGCAAACATGCCAGGGGTTATTCTCTTAAAGAAAATTGACTCGTCTCCCCCAGCAGTCATCGTTGGCCACTATCTTAGCTAGAGTTGGGATTTACAATCACCTCCCCTTCTGATTCTTGGACTTTGTATGCCCAGATCTTGTGTGCGCTGTCACAACCACTGTTCCTGTGAGCAGTTATCCTGCTGTAATGAGAGAATACTGTTTCCTTGTAGTTACCCACCACCTTGGCCTTCTAATATTTTCCCTCCTCTCCCATATTGACCTGGGACCCTTGGTAGGAAGGGCTGTGATATAGGCATCTAATTTGGAGCTGTGAATTCTGCAGTATTTCATGCTTGGCACTTGGGCCTTTTGTGGGTCTCTGTGCTAATCACCAGCTACTGCAAACAGAAGCTTCTCTGACGAGCACTGACAGGTGCACTAATTTATGGGGATGAAAAGTCATTAGGAGTCAGTTTAATACCACATGTATTTAGCAGAATCACAGTGGTGGATTCTCCCCTGGGGCCTACGACCTCTGTAGCCAAGGGTTCTTGGCTGCAATATTGATCCAAGGTATGGGTTAATTTTTGAAGCAGTACCAAAATCCAATCAGAAAGTGTAGTGTGGTCTATTCCTCTTGTTAACAATGTGTTCACACCATTATTATTTTGTAATAGAGATTATGTTGGCCTGGTAGCTATGACAACTAATTGCAGCAATGGCCTGGTCTGTGGTAACAGAAATAGAGATAGTGACTCTCTTTAGCAGACAGAAGGAGGGGAAAGTCACAGGACCTTCGCCTAGGACTCCATCCCTTATTGCTTCCCGCCCTCTCCCAGTTGATAAGGTTCTCGGAAGATACTCAAGTGTATAGGTTGTGGAATATCATCCAAAGGTCAGACTCCATTATGCAGCCTCCGTGAGATCATCATCTAAGTGCTTGGTTTGCCAAGTTGAACTTTTCTGGGATACTACTTTTGTCTGTTGGTGCCCTGCCTGGGGTAGTTAGATGTTTGCTCACATGGCTTCCGGAAAAGTTCATGCAACACAGGAGATTTTAAGAGAGCATAGCTTTCAAGCTGTGGCATGGCTGTCACTGGCTCCAATTAGTGAGATCCACCATGGGGACCAAGAGTAAAATGTAGAGCAGAATGAGGTATGGGAAAGTCCAGTGTGGGAGGTGTGCTTAACGCTGGACTGGGAGCAAGCTCGGAAAAGTGACTGGTAGCTGTTAATGAGATGATTAGCAGATCAAAGAGAAAACAGGAATTTGGCACCAAGACAATAAGAAAGGTGATTTGAGGGCGAGACTCCCCCAGTTGAAGGTCCCAGGTTCTAAAAATGCAAACCTGTTTGAAAACCTTCTTTCGAGAGAGAAAGTCCATCAGAGTTCATTGTATGAAAAAGGCCGTACAGAGAAGGGTTTGGGAGAGTCAGCAGCATCCTAAGCTGCACTTAGAGGTCACTGTATCTGCAGCCGAAGTCTTGAGATGTGCAGACAATATGTGGCAACATAGGGTCCCTCTAGGGAAGTGTCGGTCAGGGAGTGTAAATCTATGAAGGATGTTCTGGAAGTGGAATGACAGACAGTTGATAGCTGTCACATGGGTGCTAGGATCAGAAAGGTAGTCTTAACCATTGAGTCATCTTTCCAGCCCCTAAACTACGGAGACTATTTAAGTTTACCCAAGTGCACTTTGCATTGTGACATGGTCATGATATCCTATAGGGAGCAGAAGAACGCTATCTATAACTTGAAAGTTAAAATTTCAGAACAGGCTTATCCAAGGCTGATTTAATAACAGAAAGGAAATGGCATTTCTGATAAAGCTACATTACATCCATGTGATGTAACCAATCACATGGAAGCTGACACTAGAGAGATGCATGGATAGTAAGCATCTAACACATGACTGAAGGTCCCTCAACTTCAGTTTGAGGTCGTGATTCACCCTCGATATAACCTTCTGAAGTAGGAGGAGGTAATTCTTGCCATCAAAGGCATCACCAAATAAAGGAATTAAGGCAGATAAGAAAACACATGCTAGAGGCACCTGCCTCAGAAGAGAGGGTGACTATTGGAAGCTGGAGAGCTCCTGCAAAGATGTTGTTAGCATCCCAATGAGCCCAAGATGATCACTTTATCTTCAGTTTATCTTAGAGGCAAAAGATTTCTCTGCCTAGTACCTCTTCTCACTGGTAAATATGCAAATATTTGTTATCAGTCTACTTCAGGAGAATCCAGCAAAGGAGAAAGCAGCATAATACACATCGCTCCTCAAAAGCGATTTCCAAATGGCCTGGCTTTGAATTTCAAAGTCAAGGCAGCTCAGAATGTGTGGGTTTGGAAAGCAGGCTTGTTTCGAACAAGCCTTGTTTTCCCCAACGCCCCCACCTCTCCACCCCCCACCCCCTGCTCTGCATTGAAGTTGGGGTGTTTGCAAAATATGACCAGATCCTCTTTGCTTGACATAGTGTCCTTGCTTGTCAACTATCTTTCAAATCCATGTACATTGTTTCAATAAGATCCAGATTGCCTACTAACCAGTTCAGAAACTAAAGCAGGAAACTGTTGGGACCAGAGAGATGACTCGGCTTGCTGCAGAGGCATGAGGCGCTGGATCATCTCGAGCCTCTGTGAAAAAGCTGGGGATGCTGGCGGCATCTATAGTCTCACTGTTGAGGAAGTGAAGACAGGAGAGATCCCGGGTTTACTGGCCAGTGAGTCTAGCAACAATGATGAGTCCCAGGTTCATGAGAGACCCTAGCTTAAAAATTAAGGTAGAGAGTGATTGATGAACACAGCCTGCTTTGAATTCTAGCCTCCAAATACATGAACCTCAATATGTATGTACACAGAGACACACGCATGCAGAGACACACACACCTCACAAAATAACAACAGCAACAGTACAATACACAACCCAAATAGGAGTGCCAGTTTGTAACATGAGGGCTTG
>JAQHUG010000459.1:672311-692618 GCA_028555095.1 Dicrostonyx torquatus | reverse complement strand
CAGGTCGCAGCGGTATGGTTTATGTTGGGTCTGTGACTCAGGTCCCCAGGTCGCAGCGGTATGGTTTATGTTGGGTCTGTGACTCAGGTCCTCAGGTCGCAGCGGTATGGTTTATGTTGGGTCAGTGACTCAGGTCCTCAGGTCGCAGCGGTATGGTTTATGTTGGGTCAGTGACTCAGGTCCTCAGGTCGCAGCGGTATGGTTTATGTTGGGTGTCTGACTCAGGTCCCCAGGTCGCAGCGGTATGGTTTATGTTGGGTGTCTGACTCAGGTCCTCAGGTCGCAGCGGTATGGTTTATGTTGGGTCAGTGACTATTCAAGTTAGCTTTGACTGTCAACTTGGCACAGCCTAGAGTTACCTGAGAAGGGGGAGGGGGGTCTCGATTGGGAGATTACCGAAATCATAATGGCCTGCTTAGTGTGTTTGCGAGGAATTTTCTTTAGTGTTAGTTGATGAAGGAGGGCCCAGTCCACTCTGGGAACACCATTCCCTGGTAACATGTGAGAAAGGCAACTGAACAGGTGAGGAATCCCACCACCATTCCTCTATGGGTTTTGCTCAAGCTCTGACAACCCAGCTCCCTCAGTGATGGACTGGCTGTAGCCAGGAAGTGGAAATAGCCCATGTCTCTGCTAAGGTGCTTTAGCTCAGAGGGAGAAAAGTTGGGTGTAAACTGATGCTAGCAGCTGGGGTGCTGTCTTTGCCTTCGGACTATTCTTAGGAAGGATTAAGGACCCGGAAAGGCAGGGGAAGGCTCAGAGCTTAATGTGGTTTTCTAATGGGAGCCGGGCAGACGAGAAGGCTAATAATGCACAGACAATGGAGGCCCAGCTTGTACGGAGACAGAGGAAAACAAGCACTCTACTGAGACTGGAGATGAGAGCATTTGTGTGATATTTTGGTTAAATGTGGGTGTGCTTGTCTACTCAGGAAAAAGAATCAGCCGTGATTAAAGGGAGGCCAGAACCACTAAGGTGAAGCCTGTGCTGCATGGAAAATAATGGACACTGATCACGATGGGTCATTAAAAAAAACAAAAAACAAAAAACCGCTGTGATTAACAAGACCAGAACATTTGTGATGAAATCTTCTGTGCTTCCTGCAGGTCAGCACACAGAAACTGTGGGCCAGGAGGTGCAGGCTGCATCTCAGACCGGCAGTCAAATTCTATAATATGTCAGAGTCCCTCTTACGGTACTGGTTTTGAAGACATAAAAGCCTTAACATTGTAGGGGGTTCTAGAAAGCGGCTGAGGACCCTGAGGCATGGCCACGGTCTTTGTGCCGCGTTTCAGAGAGACCATGGGTAAAGGTGCCATCTGTAGGTTGTTGGAGATGCCAGGACTCTGAGACATCTGTCAGAAGCAAAGGCACAAGTGGGCCTGGCTCAGGTCTGAGACAAGCTCTGAGGGCTGGGGGTGGCGGAGCTGGAGGAGCACAGCTGGCTGTCTAAGCCTTGCAAAGCCAGAAGGCCATTCAGTGAGTGAGTGCCAGATGTTGGACACTGAGCTACAGAATTTGATTTACACTGCTGGATCTTTTGATGCCATCTGATTGGATTTTTATGCCCTGGCTCTTCCCTTTTGGAATAAGAAAGCATAGAATTTAGTTTTATTTTATAGAAGCTTGCTTAAGAGACTTTGGGTTTTCAAGAAATCTGGGACTTTTAAAGTGTTTGCATTTTTAAAGACTGGAACTTTTATAAGTTGGACTGTGTTTTACATTACAATATTAACGTGAGATCTTGGGGGACAAGAGGTGGAAGGCTATGGTTGTAAGGTAGTGTGCTTGTGGGTCAAGTTGACAAGGGATAAAGGGTCCTACTTAGCTTTAACTGTTAACTTGATACAGCCGACAGTTTCCCGTGAAAGGAGTCTCAATGGAGGGGCCGCATAGATCAGACTGACCTATATCTGTGGCAGATTGCCTTGATTATTAATTCATGTGGCAGGTCCTAGCCAATTTTCAGTAGTGCCATTTCCCAGGCAGGTTTGTTCTAGGCTGCGTAAGAGAGCTAGATAAACACGCCTGAGAGATTCAACACACAGCCTTGCTCCATGCTCTCCCATGCAGGTTTCTGCGGGCTGTGTCGCTTGTTTGACTTTGATGTGTTTTGAACTTGATACAAGCCTAAACGGATCTGGGTAGAGGGAGTCTTAACTTTATAAATGCCTCCATCAGATTGCCCTGTGATGCTTGATGTGGAAGGACCCAGCCCACTGTGAGCGATGCCATCTCTGCGCATATCATCCGGGGTTGCTTAACAAAGCAGGCTAAGTGAGCCAGAGAGCACAAGTCAGTAAGCAGCATCCCTCCCCCGGGGGCCTTTGTTTAAGTTCCCGCTTCTCGGTTCCTGATTGCTTGCCCTGATTTCCCACGATGATGGACTGTAAGCTATAAGATGAAATGAACGCTGCTGTTTCCCACACGTTTCTGCTCATGGCATCTGTCACGGCAATAGCAAGCAAACTAGCACCCTCAGCTGGTGGCTCACAGCCATCTGTTATGCTAGCTTCAGCCTCTGACCTGCTGGCATATCAGTACCTACATATAAACATGCTCACACAAATACACACACACTTAAAAATGAAATTAAAATTAAGAACAGCCTACTTACTGCAGTAGGAAAGGACATCACTAGGCAATAAACACTGAAACCTAATGACAGGATAGCACATGGGCCTCTATAAAGACTTCACTTACCCTAGCCCAGCTTCGTAGAGACACTTCAAATCCCATTTTCTACTGAAAGCGTTGGAGAAAGTACCCTTTCCTAACCTATAGGTTGAGAGGTTCACAAAAATCATAATAGCGATCAAATGTTCATGTTTCACCCAGAATCCCATTTCTTCCAGCCTCTGTGTATGTCAGAGACTAGACTAGGTTCTGGAAAGAAAGAATGGCTGGGACACAAACATGGCCAAGTATCTATGCCAACTACATGTTAATACACGTAGTACAGCTTGGGGACTCCAATAGGAAGTACCAGTGTAGACCCAAATTTAATGTCACAGTTAGGTATCTATCCTCTAAAATGCATGCACTGTAGGAGTGGAGTTCTTTCCCTTCCCGAGTTTTCATGCTCCCTAGGAAGAAACACACATTCCTATAGCTCCCTAAGGAAGAAGCATGGAAGCGATTCAGAGATTTGGCTCCAGTTGCTAGCACTGTTCTATTTTCATAACTGATTGAGATTCAACTAGGATGGAACTGTGCTCCTTCAATAACCTCCCCGAGAGAACTCTTCCCTTCGGATTACTCTAAAGCTGTTTACAAGTGTAAAACAGCACTGCACCGCACTAGCATTTTACAGCAAGGCTGGAATTACAAAGCGGGTCGACACCACTGGATCTCTTCTAGGATTTCTGATGGAAGACACAGCCACAGCCTGCATTCTCCAACTCATTCGTCACAGTGTGATTCCAATGCTGAATTTCTGTTTACATATCTGTCCTTGCCTCTGATATTCTTCTGCTTGATTGTAAGGCCTTGATGAGGACACCCAGCCTTCCCTGACAACTCAACCCCCCTTCTCCATCTCAAGGACATGGCACATCTTCAACGTCTTTTTGTTGTTGCTGTTGCCTTTGCTGCTGCTATTGTGTGTGTGTGTGTTGTGTATATGTTTGTTGTTGTTTTTGGTTTGGTTTGGTTTTACTTTTATAGTAAACCTTTTATATTTAACCTTTTATAGGTTAAATACTCACAGGTTCTAGGAATAAGAAAATGGACACTTTGGGGTGTTCTTAATCTAGACTGCAGCAGTGTTCACAATAGATTGCTAATTAGCTGGGTATAAAAATCATACATGCTACAGTCTCTCATGTTTTTTGAGCATTTTCCCTTACGTTCAGCTTCCAAAGCCACAGTGTCATTCAGATCTGTACATTGATATAAGCCTGCCTTCTCTTCCATCAAAGAATCATTAAGAATCTTTCCTTGGGAGGTCTTGTCTATTTCTCCTCCCCAGGGGCATCCATGTATCTCTATTAGGTACATAACAGTTGACTTAATATTAAATGAAAATCAACTCGCCATTATTAGAAGTTATCTTTAAAATATAAGCGTGACTACTGTTCTGGGTTTAAAAACTACTAAACTTGGTTTCCAAGAATTTTTAATTTTTTTTAAAAACAATTGATTTATTTGTGTTTTATGTAGATCAATGTTTTGCCTACATGTATGTCTGTGTGAGGTCATTGGATCCTTTGGAGTAGGAAGTGAAGACAGTTGTGAGCTGCCATGTGAGTGCTGGGAACTGAACCCCAATCATTTGGAAGAGCAGCCAGTACTCTTAAGCACCGAGCCCCAGCCTATTTCACTTTGAATCTTTTTCCACGGAGCTTTTGGACTTCACTCCATGCTCTCCTCTGCTGGGAAAATTGCCTCAGCACAGATTAGCAGAGGCTCAGCCCCTCACTCTCAGAACTTGCTGGATTGCTTCTCAGCTATTTTCCCCAAGTCAGGGGGGGGAAGGAAGTGGCAAGACACAGGTGTGAGAAGACAACAGGAGTCGCAGAACTGGCTGTGACAACAGGCTTTGTGGGAGAGCCTGGAGGTGTCTACTGCATCTCAGACTAGTCTTTCTCACTCCTAATGAAGCTGTGGCAATCCATGTCATTACAAGGTGCTAACTCAACAATGAGTTATGCTGTTAGTGAACCCTGTTCTAAGTTGAAATCTTTCTTTTACTATCCACTTTTCTGTCTCAACAGTGTAGGATTCTGAGATTTTCAAAATCATAAGTGAAATTTCTAATATAAGAATCTACCATACATATGAAAGACATATTAAACTTTGAATAGAAGGAAACATTTCTCAGTCATTTCAGAGCAAATGTTACCCAAAGGTATAAAATGTAGAAGCTCATTAAAAGAAATCAGGGCAGGACAATATATTAAGGAAAACACCAGGTGCTGGAGCAATGGCATAGTAGGCAAGAATGCCTAATTTTCTCTCTCTCTTTCTCTCTTTCTCTCTCTCTCTCTTGTTGTTGTTGTTGCTGTTTTTCAAGACAGGGTTTCTCTGTAGCTTTGGAACCTATCCTGAAACTAGCTCTTGTAGACCATGCTGGCCTTGAACTTCACAGGATCTACCTGCCTCTGCCTCCCAAGTGTTTGGATTAAAGGCATGCACCACCACCACTTGGCAAGAATACCTAATTCTCTTACAGAGGACCTGAAACAATGCCAGTTTAAAACTGCGTATAACTATAGTGTCTGAGAGGTGTGCCCTCTTCTGGCCTCCATGAGCACTACACTCACATGCATAAACCCACACTTAGACACAAACATATGCATATAATTAAAGACAGAAATAATCAAATCTGTAAAATAAATATAATAGCTTTCACAACATGATGCATGAATAAGAAGGAGACAGTAAAGAAAGAGAATTACAAGAAGAAAACAAAGCCACAAAGCAGGAGCAGAATTTACTAGTAAACACACTCCAATCCAGGTGGTGCTTAGAGTCCTTGCAAGCACAAACACTTAAGAGAAAGCAGTATAACAAATAGGCTTAGTTTCATTAACTCAGATATGTGATTTTGGTCTGTGTGCTCACTCTGATAGTGAACAATTAGGATAGATGGATTGCATGGTAATTACTGTTTCAGTCTATTCATTCACAAAAAAAAAAAGAAAGAAAGAAAGAAAAGAAAAAGAAACTGTATAAAGCCATAAAATCTTTATGGTGTTACACGGCTGAGATAAAGCACCAGGATGGACTATGAGACGGAAATAAAGGAGGCAAAAGGCATTTCACACAACCCTTACTCTGCCCCCTCAGTTACTACTGAAGGGAAACAAAAGACTCCAAACTCATTCAAAGTAGATCAGCGGATGAAACTGTCAGACTATCCTTGCTTCTGGGGTTATTGCCTGTGAGGGCCACATGTAAACAGTATCTTTGTGCTCTGGGGAATCTCAGTCCCCAGAAGAAGAAATGGGATTCCTTGTATTTGAGCAGGAGTGGTAGCGAGCAAATATCAAAATTAGAGCATCGGCATCTTCTAAGCTCAAAAATGAAGGGAGAGTCAGGAAGACAGAAAATGTGTTTTCTTTCTTCTCAACTTTCTTCAAAGAACGTGAGACTTTCATTAACTGAGACTCACAAAAAATGTTTTCAGTCAAAGGCCAATTTCATGCCCTGTTTCCGAACATTTTCTCTAGCAAATGACTAATAAATACAGGAAGCACAAGTCTGGGGCTCTTTGAAAGGGCAACTGGTGTCTACCTGGCTGCCACGCATAAAGCCAGTCTCCTCGCAGCCTGCCAGAGAGTCAGAGCCCAGCCTCATCTTCTCCCGGATATGACAGTCTACTCACAGAGGTCAGAGCCCGGCCTCATCTTCTCCCGGATATGAGTCATTTTTAGCACAGAGCTGTGATTTCAGCTCCATATTTCCTAGGCTGCTCCTAAGATCTGAACAGCGAGAGTAACCACCGTCAAGAACTGAGCAGGTAAGTAGGTGCCCGACCTTGTCCTTAACACACAACAGCAAGACTTCAGTGAGTTTTATTTTTGCTCTGAAGAAATATTTGTTCCATGAGACCAAAACAAGGATAGACAAAGGCACAATTTCTTAGCAGGCAGGCAGGAAGTTGTAGCAGAAGTTGTCCTCGCCAGAGTCATTCCTTCAGGCCTTCTGAAGATGGAGAACACCCCAATCGTTAAAGTATGCACCAGAAGTCCCAGGACCTAGCTGCTGAAGACTTTAAATTCTGTTTTCAGCAGATGTGCCGGAGAGCAGGGAGCTTCTTACTTTTGTCTTCTTCTTTTCCCCTTCACTCCGCCAGGTGAGTAGAAACTAAGAGTGAACAAAACTATCCTTTGTAGTGTAAGCGATCAGAAGTCCTGACGTGTAGACTCAGCTATCAGTAAAAGCGAGGCATATTAAGCACCAGGTTTTTTTTCCCCCTGTGATCTTCCTAGAAACCCCAGGTGGAAAAAAAAATAAAGATTTATGAGAGAAACCAACATAATAAATATAGCTCCAGGCCTAGGGATATGTCTAGTGGTTAAGCACTGGTCATTTAAACATAAGGACTTCGATTCCCCTAAATTGTTTAAGTGCTGTGTGTGTATGGTGCCCTACTTGTATTTCCTAGTCTAGGAAGGCAGGGACAGGAGATATTCAGAGCAACCTACGCTGGCCACATCAAGGAGCTCAGGGTTTGATTGGGAGAGCCTGGCTTAATGAATAAAGTAAAAGAGAGACCTAGGATCATCCCTGACATCAATCTCAGGAGCCAACAAGCACAGACACCCAGGTCGCATACGCCTACACAGGTGGCTTCAGACCGATGTGCGCCATAAACATGAGAATGGAGAAACGAAAACAAGGCAATAGATTTATATTCCGGTGCCAGCACTGCATTCTTAGTGCAGAGAAAGGCACACAGAGACAGCGGGAAGAGAATACCATTGATCAGCAAACCACACAAATGAGGTGCCTGGTGTTCCCAACCTCTTACTGAGAAGCAGGATTCTTTTCCATCTGAGGAGAGATATTTAACCAATCTAAATTGTTCATTTCTCTTTTGGGTGGCTGGCTTCCAGGCAGCCAGGGGCACCTCTAAATACACTTCTTTCCATCTTTCTCTAATAGTCCTGCCCTTCCTTCTGTGACACTGCTGAGAGCAAGGGCAAAAGAAGGCAGAGGACATGATTCTCATTTGGCTCTTTCAAGGATGAAGTGTTGGACAAGTTCACGTCCTCATTCCAAGCTCCAGCTCACTCCAGTTCTAGAAAGAGCGATCGCCCTGAAGCAGCAGACAACATTTACTGGACGCTGAACTGAGGCAGTCCAGAGGTACTTGGGGGGGGAGGGGTGACCTTGGCCACTAAATGTCATTTCTAGCCGATGTCTTTCTCTGGGGCATCTCATTGCTGTTTAATGCCCCATGCCAAGGCCATGCTGAAGAAAGGAAGAAACTGAAATTGCCCTAGGAAAGCAAGGTCATTGTCTGCAGCATCCAGCAGGGATTAGCCAGGACTGAAAGGGCAACCACTTTTCAGAATTCTCTGTGGGTTTCCCTTTACTCAGAGTAATCTAGAGTGATGCATTTGGTCCTCAAATCTTATCTCACAAAGCCTTATTATGAGTTGGACAATGCCCCTCCCCCCCAGCACTAAAGAGTGTGAGTGCAGTAATTAGGTATGTAGGCTGCTCTTCTAGTGGACCAGCTCCCACATTGGGCGGCTCACAGCTGCCTGTAACTTCCTGCCTGTCACTCCAGATCCAGGGGACCTGGCACCCTCTTCTGGCTTCTGTGTGCAACTGGATACACGGGACATGCACATACACAGTGACACACAGACTCATAAGTAAATTAATAAAACAAAAATTAAAATGCCTTTAAGTCTATGGTAAAGTGGGTAACATACCAGAAACAAATATGTTCTGCTTACAAAGGGTTCAAGAGGACAGAGTTTACCAGGTATAAACTAAGCCATTGCATGATTTCAGGTCAGTGCACATCAGGGTGGAGCTCACACTGTACCCGGTTTCAGCTGGCTTTAGCATGCACTACATCATTAATTCTTAGTGATCTGAGGATACCCACAGTCTAAGGGCAAATCTTTACGGAGCACTAGAATCCATTTGTCGTTCTTAAAATATATTCAAATATATACACCGATGTGCAACTATTTCGGGAGAAGCTATTATTCATAGCTTCCTTTAACATGGGGGAGAGGAAAAGAGAAAGGAGAGAGAAAGCCAATCAAAACAAAACAAAAACAACCTGGGGTAGGAAAACACCTGAGAGTTGGAAAAATGGTTCCGTAGATAAAAGGGCACCTGTTGTTCTCACTAAGGACTTGAGTTAGTACCCAGAACTCACACAGTGGCTCACAACCATCCATAACTCCAGTTCCAGGAAATCTGACACCTTCTTCTGTCCTCGGGGAGTGGTGCACCTGGTGCACATATACACGTGTAAGCAAAACACTCATACACATAAAATCAAATAAATAAATCTTCAAAAAAGAAAAGAAACAAGGCAGATGCCTGCACGTTCCTATTCCCATCAGTACAATTTCTTTGAACCACACATTCCCTCTCTCGTTTTCCATAGAAATATTTGAATGCACTTGATTTCCAGAGGCGGTTTACATCACAGTAGCCTAGAACACCCTTGTGTCTTCCACCTGTTTCAGCCTTGTTAAACATACCACAGCCCCTCTGGACAAAGGGCCCATTTGCTCATGTTAATGATTCTCTTTATTCTCGCTAATCTCCAATTCTGGGTGGGTTTCCTTTAGAAGGCTTGAGATAGACAAGCCCATCATTACCTAGAGGGGTATACAGATTTTACAGGCATCATGAGCAACCGAAGCCTTGATCGTGCCATGGCTCCCGGTACAGAGAGATATAATCAAAATGCTGTTTACATGCCCCCGCGACCCCCCCACCTGCTGACAGCTGATGAAATGCGGTTCGCATTTTGCCTCTGGAAGGATTGATTCAAATTGTGACAGATTGCAGAAGGTAATAAATGTTGATAACTCACCATCGCCTCAAAAATAGTTTTTCTACATCAGAGCCATTGTTTCCCCCTGCACACTGATGACAAACAGCCAGTGTTTGAAGGAGATGCATGGCCAGGCTGTGGAAAGTGGCTTACCACGGGCGAGTACTGGACAGAATGGGGCAGAACCTACAGACAGGTGTAAGAAGGCCGGGGCAAGACACACAGCTTACCTGGGACACAGGCGTCATAAAGATAAGAGTATTTGATTAAACGTTTATTTAATTTTTAAGTAATAAAACTATTACACAAATTGAAACATACACAGAAACCAGTACCTTTAGTGGTAACTGAAGGCTCAATGACTGGCAGTGGATGTGTGCTGAGGGCTCACTTACTACACCCACCCCACACCTCACAACCCCAAACTGTTCTCCGTATTCTCATTTCACGTTTCAACCTCCCCAGGCTGGGGGTTCTGTCCGAATGTGCATCTTGAGTTATGGTTTATCTTTGGTCCCTTCACTCCGAGTTCTGGCTGACTCAGCAGTCCTGCTCTGCTGTCACGCTGTGACTCAGATGCTTACAGCAGTGACAGCATGCCCCTGCAGGGGTCCCGTGTGCCTTCGGGATTGCTGATAGGGGGTTTTATTGGCTTAATAAAACGTCTGCTGTGATTTGCTACTGTTCATTTTGAGAACAGAGTGTCAGGGGCCAAAATCGTTACAGCTTGAGATGCGGGCAGAATTCACCCCCTCCCCCACCCATGTTAGCTAAGAGGTGCAAAATGAATGGAGTAACAATAGCTCACAACAGAGCAAGTGAGGCTCGTGAGAGACCCTGACGCAGAAACAAAACTGCAGATTCTCCTTGGGCATGGGGCTTGGAGCTGCCTCAGCTTGCATCCACCCTATTACCCTCCTTCTCCAGATATTTCACCTGCTAAGATTCCAGAAGCTATTCTTGTAGTTTTGATTTATCTCACCCCAAAAGTTCTAAAAGTTCAAACCTCAAAGGAACAAACTTTCCCAAGAATCAAGTTTTTTTTTTTTTTCCGAGTATTTAAATCTCCGTTGATGTTATGTCAGCCCCAATAAGATCCCCACCCCTGGCTTTAACATTCCCAGACAGCACAGACTCTAGAGTTAATTAGAATGTTGCTTTCGACCTTGGCTGACTCTGAGGGACCCAGTGGGTTTCCTGACTTTAGCATTTTGTTTGTTTGCTTCTTTGTTTGTTTGTTGTTGCTACTGTTGTTTTAATCTACGGTTTGACCCACCCTGCAGGGTTTACCTGAACATACAGACATCAGTATCCAGGCCAATGGATATCACATCTGATATCATAGCTTCCCTTAGTTAATAAAATTATAGGTAACCTTTCAATCTAAAAAGTTTCTAAGTAGACTCTAAGTGAATTTACCGTCAGATTCTAATTTCTACAATGTGGTAAGAACTCAAAAAGTATTTCTCTATCACATAATTTTTATCAATTGTCAGTTATCAAATTTCCATTCTGAATCTTCCTCCCTGCAGGCCAAGGGACACATGCACACATGCCTTGTGTGTCCAAGGGTAACTACAAACATGGTCCAACCCAAAAACTGTGAACTTACTTAAAATATTATGAGGTTTAAACATTTTTATTTACTTATTTATTTTGCTTTTGTTTTGTAACTCAGTTACACAGTTGTCACGTGTAAAACTTGTCTATGATGACTTTGTGTGGCCATGCCAGCAGGTTTGACATGAGAAGTGGTCAACCTAGACTACTGTCCTAAGCATGACAAACATAAATATTTGTCACTCGACTGCAAAATTACCAACACTGTGCTTCCAAATCCACCATGAGCAATGTACTTGCGACTGTAGCTCCTGGTAAATGGGGCCTCACACGAGAGAACCAAGTCATTGCTGCAAAAGCAAGGGAGGGAAGGTAATTCATTTGAACTTCGAAATCCTGGGGCAAGGTCTGTCAAGGTGTTAACTGCACACACAGTAAGTGCTGAAAGCCCAAAGATGTCCTGCTGCTGCTTCTGCCCGCATGGGCATCCCGTGCAAGCCAGGATCCACCCTGCCTCTTCCACCCTGCCCAGACATCATATGTATGCTGGGATCCAGGATACACTCTGCCTCTTCCACCCTGCCCAGACATCATATGTGTGCTGGGATCCGGGATCCACCCTGCCTCTTCCACCCTGCCCAGACATCATATGTGTGCTGGGATCCAGGATCCACCCTGCCTCTTCCACCCTGCCCAGACATCATATGTGTGCTGGGATCCGGGATACACTCTGCCTCTTCCACACTGGTCAACATCATATGTGTGCTGGGATCTACCCTGACTCCTCTACCTGCGCATACATCACATGCATGCTGGGATCCAGCCTGCCTCTTCTGTCCTGCCTGGACATCATATGCATGCTGGGATCAATCCTGCCTCTTCCACCCTGTTCAGATATCATATGCATGTCAGGATCCACCCTGCCTCTTCTACCCTGCCTGGACATCACCCGCATTCTAGGATCCACCCTGCCTCTTCTACCCTGCCTGGATATCACCTGCATTCCAGGATCGACCCGCCTCTTGTCTCATCTGAATCTCATCTATTTCAACCTTGTCTCTTTTTGAAAAATATGTTTTTCTTGTGGTATTTTTTCTGCTTTAGTTTTGTTGTTTAAAGTCACTTCATTGTGGGACTGTAGAGACGACTACATGGTTAAGAGTACTTGTTACTCTTGTCGATGAACGTGAGTTTGGTTTTCAGCATCCAAGATAGGCAGCTCACAACTGCCTGTAACTCCAACTCCTGTAGATCTGACACCCGCTTCTGTCACTGTAGGCTTTCCATTCGCCTGTACATAGCCCCATTCAGACACATCGACATATTTCAGAGTGACACTACACTTTAAAACAGCACATTTAAAATAGATCATAGAGGTATTGGGGTACTCATTTAAATTTTTACCTCAGCTAAGGCCTCCATCTTCTTCAACCTTGTTTCTGTGATACTACGGTGGTGCTCCGAGAAACTCCAGACCTCAACTGTTCCTATTCTCTTCCTCCTAAGAGGGATTCACTGCTATTCATTTGTAATTTATTGTTATCATTATTGGCAGTCACATATGACTATAGATGGGAGTGCATTTAAGCCCTGATATGGAAACAAATACAGCCAGCTATGTTTCCAAAGGAAGGCGTTCTGAGAACTGCACGACCAAACAAAGCTCACAACCTCAGTGAAGTCACACTCTCTCCCCCACTCCTCCTTCTCCAAGTCCTCTCTCCCACCCTCCTTTCCATGCCCCTCTTCCAGAATCTATATAGTCCAGGTTGACCCCAAACTCTCTATGTAGCCAAGTATGATTTGAAACTACTAATTGTAGTCAGAGGCTGCTCGCTCGTTTCCTGGCTGCCCAGACCCAAAATAATCGCACAGAAATTATATTACTTGCAATATTGTTTGGCCAATAGCTTAAGCATATTCCTGGCTAGCTCTGGCATCTCAAATTAACCCATTTCTATTATTTTATATTTTACCATGAGGCTCATGGTTTACTGGCAAGGTTCTGGCATGTCTGTCTCCTATGGTGGCTGCATGGCATCTCCCTGACTCTGCCCTCCTCCTCTATCTGCTTGGAATTCCCACCTTGCTCTATTCTGCTAAACCACTGGCCGAAACAGCTTTATTCATTAACTAATAAAAGCGACACATATACCGAAGTACTTCCCACACCAACTGATCCTCCTCCTTCCAAGTTCCAAAATTGGATCCCAGGGCTATGGACCCCAGGGCTGTGGGTTCCAGGCCTGAATCCCTAGGCTATGGATCCAGGGTTGTGGACCCCAGGGAAGTAGATTTCAAAGCTGTGGATTCCAGAGTTGTGGGTTGCAGGGCTATAGGTTCAGGATTGTGAATCCCTGGGCTGTGGATCCCAGAGCTATGGACGCCAGGGCTGTGGACCCCAGCGCTGCGGATCTCAGGCCTGTGCCTGGGTTCACACTGTGCGGCAGATTAAAACCCACAGTGCCTTGCATGCTCTCTGAGCACTCTATCAGCTGGGCCACTTCACTGGCCTTCTCTCTCTTTTCCTTAAAATCTCTCTGAATAACAAATACTGCTGTAGAGCACTTCCCAGAATCCCATGTACCTTTATCCCTCTTTCAAAAGTAAGCTATTTTCCTCACTTCCAGATAAGGGCAGCGAGTAGAAACTTCTGCAGCCCCCTGAGGTTCTAAACCTAAAGCAGAAGGGACCAGGCTTTGGAGTGGGCAATCTGAATCCTAGACTGATGCTGGTTTTATGGCATCTGGTGTGCTGAGACGCCGCTGGCCAGGCTCTCTTTTCTTCCTTAGATGCCACCTTAGGAGCCATCTGTTGGGGGTGAGGGGAGGATATTTTTGGTTTCTATTAAGTTAATTTCCTCTACAAGTAAATCGTTTGCCAGCTACTAGCCGCAGTCTCTCATCCCCCGAAACCACACACTGCTGCACGTTACAGCAAGGCTCAGAGCCTGACAGGCACATTGCCCCATAGGGACTTCATGCTATGCAACTTTGTATCAAATATTCTCTCAGCTGGGATCAGGAAGAAGCAAATCATTTTTGTGATCAAACAGCGTGACGCTTTTAAATAGGTCGAGATTACATATAACATTTTACCACTGAACGTCTCAATAAAGATACCATAAACAGAAATCCACACATATAAGAAATCACACTTAACTGTGGCTGGTATCTGATTTATGTGAGATTATAAATTACTGAATCTTGTGACTGCGGTCCTGGCATGGAGCCCAGACCAAGAAATGTAAAACTTTTCTTTTTAATAGAAGAAAGAAAACAGGAAAGTAACCGGCTCCTCACTCCTGTCCCTATTAAAGCCATCCTGAGTGGAACCTGAAATTTAGTCAGACGGCTCCCCCTTAGCTGGCACTCCGCTTTAGAACAGCTAATGGCTTCCCAGTTTTCCACAGAACAGGGTGACGTGAGTGGCGGGGGCAGACAACACCCAATGTGCAGGCCTACATTAATCTTCGTGTCCCTCAGACGGGTTTGTTGCACCTACACAACGGAACAATGAAAAAGGAAAAGCGGCTGACATTTCCATTGTGTCAAAGAAACAGTTGCACTTAGAGAGGAGTCAAACGCGGCAATGTGGGGACAGCTAAGGATGGTAGGAAAGCAAAATTTGCTTGGTAAACCCTCATCAGGAGTGTTATGAAATTTTAATTTTAATGCAGTGATTCCAGGTCCTAAATTTTAAGTTTGAAGCTCCTGTAAGCAGCGCTGCTTCCCTCCTTCCCCTCCTCCACTCCATTTCCTGCCTCCTTTCTCCCTTTGTTGGGTCTTCATCACGTGTACGTGCCGCATGAGTGGACACCATGACCCCTCAAGTTCAATCTCTCACCTCACAGGCTTCCCTTAGGCCAGCGGTGGTTGCTCACCTAAGACCAGTCTGGTGTGATGGAGAACACCACTTTCACATAATAACGTCAGAAGCGGCCAACTGCAAGCCAACACTCACATTCCTAAAAATTCCAGCTTCCTATTTGTTAGATGGTTATGCATGCCCACAAGTAGAGCTCCTCAGCAAACTGGAGCAGGGGGTTGGGACTCAAACTCCTCCAACCTTCAGCCCCTTTCCCATCTAAACTAAAGCTGGGCCCTTGTCTAAGGACATGAAGAATCAAAGGAGAGGCCAGAATCAGATTTACAACAAAGCAAAAAGACACGCTGCTTCTTGTACAGACAAAAGAAGAGCACTGCTGAGTCCTGGCTCTGGGGCTAAGACGATTGAATACCAGGAGCTGCATGAAGATGCTACATGAAGATGCTACATGAAGATGCTACAATGAAGATGCCTATCAACTTTCACTTTGCACCACAGGGCCTCCCTGTATCAAGTTTCACTTTGCACCACAGTGCCTCCCTGGTAACACATTAGAATGCTGCCTGGGGTCCTGCCTCAATTTCCAAGAGAGTTTAGGAGAAGAAAGTTACTGATATGAAAAGACGTGTCATCGCTGAAGGACCACGGGAAGTGTTTAGCTGCATTGCTTCCCTGAAGAGATAAGAAGAGCATGAGATGGACTAGAGATGAGGAGGTAATTGAGGTAGACACCGGGCAGGATATTGATTGGAGATAAAAGGATATTATTGGTCTTGGGTAGCAATGGATATTTACTGATTAAACTCAGTAATAAAGACATAGGTAACTGGAGTTTGACATGGAACAATGAACTGGGTAAACAATTTGTGTACTAAATATTAAAAGAAAATTTACAGGCAATATGGAGAACTTTGTAACAATACTGTAACCATAAGAATTGAGGAACTAAGCAAAATAGGATATTCAAGGCAGAGTTTGGAGAACTTACTGAAGGCTGTGGATGAAAAGTAAATAATTTTAAATGGAGATCCATCTTTGATCTTGAGAGATCAAAAATGATACTCAGACAGATACCTTAATGAGATGATTAGATGTTTAATTCTGGACCCAGACATAGTTTTAAATGACCTTTCACATGGAGAAGTTTGACTTCTCCTAGCCTCATTTTCTCATCTACAAATAGATATAGTTCCTATTGCACAATGAAATTTGACATTGAAAGTTAATTAAGATAAACCACATAGGAGTTTGAAAACTGAGAAAAAACCAATGATACAATAATCTATTCTAGAAATTATTATTACTAGACAAATAAAAATGCTTTTATGGACATGATGGATATGGTTTCAATGCAAAGGAATAAAATACCTTGTGTAATTTGAAAGATGGCCTGAAAAATTAAAAGTAAAGAGAAGGGCCGGGAGAGATGGTCCAGAGGCTATGAAGAAGGGCTACTCTTGCAGAGTACCCAAGTTTGATTCCCAGCACTCATTTTTGCTGGCTCACAATTGCCTGCAACTCCAGTTCCAGGGGATCTGATCCTCTGGCCTCCATGGGCACCTTAACTCATGTGCACATGCACACCTGAACTCACGTGCACATGCACACACATACATACACACATGCACATATTTACACATTCATATACACACGTATATGCAAACACACACAATTTAAAAATTTTAAATACAGCTCTAAAAAAATCACAAAGAACCAATGAAAACAGCCATGGCTGATATCCCAGAAAGCAGAATAATAACCAAGGAATTTACCCTTTGTACTTGACATTTTTTCATTGTTCGTTCTTACTCTTGTTTAAGGTTTACTTTGTTAATGAAGTCTTTGCTTGTAGTCTTCTGTGGATTTTGTCTGCACACAGCACTTCTACACCTGCCTATAGCTGCAGTGACCTGCATGACCCTGCTGACTCAGCCTTTACACACTGACTTGTCATCTCTAGAAGACAGGATCCAGTTGCTTCAATGTATACCCAGGACTCATCTGGGCTATCAAGCATCTTCCCAAAAGTCAAGGCTAATTAAGGGAAGTACTCTTCCCAGGCATTGGCAAGGAATATGCTTTCAAAAACAAGGAGAGTCATGAAGAAGGATGAGCATGTCCATGTTTACCAGAAAGAAGCAATTCAGTAGGAGAAAAGATTTTTGTGTGTTATGAATGTTTAGACACAAGGAAATATTAATTAAGTATGGGTGTAGAGTTTGGAGAGGATTTAGAAAAGCAGGTTGGTGAGCCGGTCATCTACTCAGGTGGTAAGAACTGGTGACTCAGAAGAACTAGCGGAAGTCCATAAACAGAAAGAGCACATGAAGACAGCATCACACTTGAGCCAATTTTCTCATGGCCAAGATCTGATTTCATGCATTATCTTCACAAGAAATATTTCTCTTGACCTCAGTTACCTCAGGGCACAGGGTGTTATGTTCAGTTAATAGAGATCACAGAGAACAAGCCAAAATAATAAACACTGCGCTGAAAATTAGAAGTCTGCCTTTTCTGCCAACAGTGAAAAAAAAAACTATTCAATGGGCCAACCAAAGTCACAGTCTTATATTCTTCACAAATTGGTGGTTCATGCATCCAGGTTCTTAATGGGAGCCCAAACAAGACACCATCCTGCTGAACAGGACCAATGTCCCCAGGAAGGGGAAAACCCAGATGCAGCAGGGCTTGGCCACACCTTAGCTCATCTGCCCAGGCAGTTAAGGAGGAGAACTACTTGACCATGGAAAGTCATAAAGTTTGGGAAAACAAACCTGTATTTTCATTGTCTGATCTTCTTTGGGAGATGAGAAACATCTCGCTGAAGTAGGAGGAAAGGACCCAGAGTTTGCCATTTTGCCCTTGCCTTCCCCCAAATGAACAATCCTACCAGTCATTTGTGTGATAGCTGTGACAAGAAAAAAACTAACAAAAAATACATAAAGGGAGAAGAATTTAGCTCAGCTCTCAGTGATGTGGGATTCCCCTCTGCATGCTGTGAATATGTTTTATTACCATTGGTTAATAAAGAAGCTGCTTTGGGCCTATAGCAGAGCACAATATAGCCAGGCAAGAAATCTGATACATAGCAAGAGTAGGCAGAGTCAGGGAGACACCATGTAGCTGCCAAAGGAAATGGATGTCAGAGAACCTTACTGGTAATCCACGAGCCTCGTGATGATACATAGATTAGTAGAAATGGGATTCAAGATGTAAGAGTTAGCTACAAATATGCATGAGCTAATTGGCCAAGCAGTGTTATAATTAGTATAGTTTCTGTGTGATTATTTTGACTCTGGATGGCTGAGAAATGAACAAGCCATCTCCCCCTACATCACAGTTTGAAAGAATACTGTCCATCACAGCATGGGAATTCACACAGAAGGAGCTGCAGACAGTTAGTCACACCAAGTCCACAGTCAGAAAGCGACAAGAGAGTGACGAAGACTTCTGCCCAGCGTGGTATTTCCTATTTATTCATCCATGGATACAGTCCATCAAATGGTGCCACTCAGGTGGACCTTCCTATCTCAGTGAACCTGATCAATGAAACCCCTTGCAGACAAGCAACATCAACCATTGCGATAAGAAAGCTGTGCTCTGAGAAGAATTTGATTCCCTGACAGAGAATGAGGATCCACATGGAAAGGCCCCTTAGTCTGAACTTCAGGAGACCCAGATGCAAATGTTAGCACCAGATAAAGAACACTGCAGAGAAAAAGACACTGAACTAACCCTAGCTCTGAAGCAGGCTGGATACATGAAGAGGGATTAAGTCACTCTCCTCCATTGTTGTGATTTTTGTTTCACATGAGACAATTTGGTGACTTGGTCACAAAAGTTACCACCCTACTGTGCCACACATCATAGTAAGTTGCCTCAGACAGGCAGCTAGGTATAAATTTTATTTCATAAGCACATCTCAAGATCTTGTGGCTCCAGTTTGCCTATACAGGCTAGGACAAAGTAGACCAGAGAACGCACATCAGAAAATCCAGTATCATTTTAATTATTTTCTAAGGCCCATCCCACATGCTCAAAGGCTTAGTTAGGAAGTCTTTGAACTGCTTCTATTCTATTCTGCTCCTAAAATTCTATATAAAAGCAACTGATTGAAGAATATCAAGAAAAACACCATCTAGCCAGATCATTTTGAGCATGTGACCTACTAAAACTGCATCAGGCAAATTTAAAAATATTGTGTATTGAAGTGTTGTGTGCAGCCTCTTCTGCTCCTGATGGTGGCCAGACTCTCCAATGCATGCTGGAGAAACAAAGTAGTTGGAAGTCTCATGCCAACAGGGATGGGGACAATCTCACAAGACCCACCCCTGAATAAAGAGCTACAGGCAATGTGATATGATGTGTGTGTGTGATGCGTATGTGTGTGGTATCAATAATTAGAGAAGACATCTTGAATTTGAGGAGTAGGGGGTCACATAGGACAAGTTGGGGAGGGATGGAAACAGTATGAATATAGTACTGAAGCATAAAATTCTCAAAATATAAAACCATTAGAAATGAAAGTCACACAGTTCTTATGAGAGCTGAAGTTCATAAAGAAGATTCAAGAACTGCAGCTGGTTAGACAGAAGCATTGATTGGTAGATTTGGAAGCAAGAATGAAGGCCGGCCTTTCTCTGATATTGATGAATAGAAAATACTCACCTGCAGTTAGTTGCAACCCATGCACAACCATTCTCAGCCTTCTGCAGCAAAGGAGCTGGGATGGACAGGGGCACTTTAATGCTGAGCCCACAGAGGAGTCTCTTTTTATTTTTATTAATTTATTTTTTCAATAAGAATCTTTTCTCATTTTATGTACCAAATGCATTCCCACTCCCTTCCATACCCCTGCTCCCTCCTCCTTCCCCCACCCCCACTCCCCATCCAACCACCCATCCACTCCTCAGAGAGGGTTAGGCATCCCAAGGGGAGTCGACAAAGTCTAGTACATTACTTTGAGGCAGGACCAAGGCCCTCCCTCCTATATCTAGACTGAGCAAGGTATCCCTCCAAAAGAATTGGTTTCAAAAAGCCAGAACAAGCAGTAGGGATAAATCGATGTCTCACTGACAGTGCCCTCACAGTTTGCCCCAGCCATACAACTGTCACCCACATTCAGAGGGCCTAGTTTGGTCCTATGCTGGTTCCTCAGTATCAGGCCAGAGTTGGAAGCTTCTTTTAGCTCCGGTAAGATGTTTCAGTGGGTATTGCCATCATGGCCTTGACCTCTTTGCTGGTGTTCTTGCTCCTCTCTCTATTCGACTAGACTTTACGGGCTCAACCCAATGATCTGCTGTGATTCTCTGTATCTACTTCCATCAGTTGCTGGATAAAAGTTCTATGATGACCCTTAAGATAGTCATCAATCTGACTACAGGACAAGGCCAGTTCAAGAATCCTCTCCCCTAATTGTTTAGGGCTTTAGCTGGGGTAAT
>JAQHUG010000459.1:633410-659083 GCA_028555095.1 Dicrostonyx torquatus | reverse complement strand
GGGGGAGCGGGAGGGCCGGGAACAAGGGGAGTAAATGTAAATTTTTCTTTTAACAATAAAAAAAAATTTAAAAAAGAGGGGGAAGGGTATAAAATAGGGTTTTAATATACAGTAACAAAAATAAATCCTGTGTAGTACAATTTAACATCCACATTAGAGGCAAAGGGCATATTGTACAGTAGACCAGCCGCTGAGCACATCGTCTTAATGCCTTCCCTTTAGCTATTGACAGCTGAGCTACTCCTGCTCAGTTCTTTAGGAATCAGCCAGTGTCAATGAGACCAGATGATTCTTAACAGTTCTCATCTTCACATTGGGTTCTGATCAGGTTGCTGTGCTCAGCTCTGTCTCAGGGTGACTTTAGCAGCTGACGAGGGGGTGTTCAGACACTGCAGGAGGCCCCACATGTTGCTGATATAACATGTACGGGAAGATCATTAATTGAAGCTTTCTTCTTATGCTAAAGTGGGCACTTCAAAGTGTTCTTCCTCTCATGTGAGATGATAGAGGAACTGATGATAGCACACAGGCCGTCTGTATTGAAAGGTGAACTTTAAAAGTAGCAACTTCCAGTTAGGTAGTGAATTGCTTGCTGTATGAACCCAAGAACTTGACTTTGATCCCCTGGATTTATGTAAAAACTGCCAGGCATAATAGTATATACCTGTAACCCCAATACTGGAATGGTAGAGCAGAGACTCCCTGAGGTTTTAGGCGAGCCATACTACCCTCTTTGATGAGCTTGAGGCCACTAGACACTCTGTTTGAGGGGGTCTAAGGAACAATCCCAGCGCTTGTATTCTAGGCTCTTCCACAATAAATAAATTAAAGTTTAAATGGGGACTTCCAGCAAATTTGGTTTTGAATCTTCTGCAGTTCATATTTTTTTTCTTGCTCTAGTCTTTCTTTCTCCATGAACATCTAGGAACCTATGATTTAGTAAAGGTGGGGGGGTCCATATGGCAAGAATACCTAAGTGTTTAGGCCTCATGGTTTCATAACTGAAACTTTTGACAATTCACCATTAGCAAACCAGAATTTTGTGAGAAAATAAAAATCTCTAAATTTCTTCTTGTGAAAGAAAATATTGTGGGTGAGAACTTTGCTTGAAGTCTTCTGTAAGGCTGACCCAGAGATGGGAAGGAAAGAGATGTTTCTAGTATGGGAAAATAGCAGAAGGGAATTCTTCAACGCAGCTGTCAGATCAAATCAGGATAGACCCCCTCTGCATGAGCAGACACCAGGATGGCAGCTGAAAACCCAAGGAACCCAACGATGTCACTGGCCACTTACTGACAGCTACAAGAACCAACAAGAAAGTCCACTGAATTATCTAGGCGGACACCTGCTATTTGAAAGTATACATATAAATGTTTAATATGGGTGTCATATTTGAAGATCGTTTCTAAGATTTAAGTGGAAGCTTAACTCTTCCTGTTTTAGAACATTAAATGAAAGGAAAGGAATGGAGACTGTACTGAAGACGTAAGCTCTGCCTGGGCTGCAGCTCTGCAGCTGTCTGCTGAACTGCATCTATTCCTCACCAAACACAGTGCAAATGATCACTCTGTACATCCTGTGTTCTACACTAAGATCAAATCCCTGGGGCCAGAGCACAAAGGTCCTTGCACTCAGAGTGCTCCAGAGAAACCAGGAATGTTAAGTACACAGGTTTGTCTTTCCAATGGGAAAGATGAAAAACCTATTTTTCTATCCAGAAAGCTGAGAATTGGAAGTGATTAACTGCCTGGTGATCTGTGTTATCAGGCTTTAACAAGTTCCCACAACCAAGACTAGAAGTGGCTAGTAATCTAAATGACCCTGATAGGCAGAGGCTCCCCCAAGCTCCCCACAACCAGGACCAGAGAAGACTAACAGCCTGAAGGACCTCTACACTATTTGTATGCTGAAGACCAGGCCAGACCCTTAGGACTTTAAGTTAGTACAAACAGCCTACCTCTAGAGCCTGTCTTCTTGGAAGAAATGACACACCATGAGTTGAGTTTCGGTGCATTTATGTCTCCTTGTGCAATGGGGATTGTGTTACACCAGGAAACTTTTTCCAAATTATACTGGGCTTAAATATATTGGGGATAAACTGTCTGTTATTAGACTCTCCAAAGTCTGATCCAGGTTGACAGAGTCAATCTGCATCGGGGTTACATTCTTATCTCTTTATTTGGTTTGCTTCCCTGTGTGACACCTTCAGGGACTCCCTCAACAAATATCCCATATAGATGGAAACAGGACTCACACACACACACACACACACACACACACACATATATATATATATACATATATACACAGTCATAGACACATACCACATATACACATAGACACACAAGCATACACCATAAACACTTAGATGCACACATACACACCACATACACCTACACCGCCCATCACAATACCCTGCCCCACACATATAACTCAGTCTCATCTGTGTAGTTTGTCAAATAAGCAATCTCATTTAAGAACTTAGAAAAGAAGCTGTCTTTTTATATTTGTCCAAGAAGTAAAGTTTTCCCAACTTCCTTTTTATCTGCTTCTTTCTTTCTGGATATTTCGGAAGCTGTTACGATTTCCAAGTGACTTACATAACCTAAAATATATATTTTTCCTCCCAGGGAAGCTCAGAACGAATAACTTATATTATCAACCGATAAAAATCTTTTATGTTTTCACAGAAAAGACAATTTGTATTTTCTATTAAAATTGCTTTATGGCAAGGATGTTTCAGATTTAACAGCCATTGTTATAGAAAGGGTTGTATAATTTAAGTATAAAGAAAGGAATGGGAACTAAATGTGGTGTTTTTCATTGCCATATTCTTTCTGTAACTGTGATATTCAAAGACACGCTGTCAAATTGTCATTGCTGCTATCCATGGTATCCGAAATGTCTTCTTTCCTGTTTGACTGATACAGGCCCTCCCAACATCCCCTCCAGACTCCAGCATCCTGTCTGCCTGTGCCTCCTGATGTTGATGCTTTCCTCAGCATCCAGGCACCATGGTGACCAGGGATAGTTCACTCTGACACCAGTGGGTGAGCAGAAAGAAAGCAGATAGAACCAATACAAACCTACAAAACTGGAGAGAGTGAAAGACAGTGTGTTAATGAAATGGGAAAATCTGAATTTTGTGTGTTGATGACATGCCAGCTTTACCATCTGACATGGCTTGACACTGGGTGTGTGAGTACAAGATTTCATCAAGTCAAGAAATAGGCAGAGACAGAGGCCATCAGGTGTTCATTAGCTTCAGCCATGACTTGCAACTGACAGGAAGACTATGAATAGAGGGGAGGGCTGACCATGAGCCAGCGTGAATTTGGGAGTCAGGGACAAGACACAAAAGATGGCATTAATTTGAATAGATTTTGGTTTGTCACTTGAATCCTGAGAAGTTGACCTGTGGAGTGGCTATATCTTCCTAATTGGTTCCACACTGAAGAACTAGGACCCATAGCTAAGTCAAGAGTCAGGCTTCACAGAAACACAAGGACCCACTATAAAAGTCAGATGACAATGGGAGTAGACCTGACAGAATATCAACAACAAACAAACCAGCAGATCAGAAGATAAGGCTTCCCAGAAAGGGGCATGGTGGAGAAGTGGTTAGGGCTCTGTGCCTCACGTGGGAAAGGTGACTTTCTTGGTGAATTAGGAAAACGAATACAAAAGAACAGATAAATTACAGCTAAATTGGTGTTCCTTTAAAGTAATATGTAATCACAAATCAATTTGTCAATGAAGCACATGGCAATGATATCTTATCTGCATAACTATTTCATCTGTGGAACAAGAAGCTCACTAGCCATGCCATACTGGGTTAGCAGTTATGCTATGGATGGTCTTGCAGAGAACCAAGGTTCTATTCTCAACACCTACATGGTGGCTCACAACCATCTATAACTCCAGTTCCAAGGGACCAGATGCCTTCTTCTGGCTTAAGTAGGCATGAAGCATGCAAGTGGCATATAGACATAAATGCAGGGAAAATATCCATACACAAAAAATACATTTTTAAAAATAATATTAAGAAAACATGAGGGATAAAAGTGGACCAACCCAGGCTGAGCATACCTGACATGGTTTTTCCTTTACTTAGAACCACTGTCCTAGTCAGTCCCATTATCATCATCATTATCAGCATCCTACTTGGTCCTTACCAAGAGCACCTTCTATCACCAGCACCATCTTTCACATATGAGAGATACTATTTCTCAGTAACACGACAGTGGAGTTTTATTGTGATGTGGCCTTTGTAGGCAGATCATCTAAACTCACAACCTTGACCTGCAAACTTCCACCTATCTAACCACTAAGTGAGTTGCTCAGTTTCTCTTTCTTTTGGTTCTCCTACAAGCACAGAGGGGAAAATTGTTTATGGACATCCTATTTCTTCTAGAAACATTTTATGTTTTACTATTTAATGTGGATCTGTATACTTGTGTGCTTATATGTGTACCACATGCATACCCACAAAGGCCAGATGTGGCATCGAATATCCCTAAACAGACTTAAGCTATGGGTACTAAAAACCAAACCCAGCTAGATCCTTTGGAAGAACACAAATTACTCAAAAGTGCTGAGTGAGCCATCTCTCCAGCCTCCACTCTATTTCTTAATTCAGCAAAAACACATGAATATTTGCATTCAACTCTATCAGACGGTACTCAGTATGTGTGTCATGATTTGAATGACAATGGCCTCTATAAGCTTATATGTTTGAAAGCTTGGTCCTCAGTTGCTGGAACTATTTGGGAAGGATTAGAGGATGGGTTTTGTTGGAGGATGAACGTCACTGGGGATGGGCTTTGAGGTTTCAAAAAGACCATCTAATTCATACCGTTCCGAATGAGCTCTTTATTGTTGTCTTCTATGAGCAGATAAAGATGTGAGCTCTCAGATGCTCCTGCTTTCTTACATTTGCTCCACCACCATAAGCTGTGTACCAGACACTATAAGTTAAGATAACCCTTGTCAGAATAGGCATATATCTGCTAATGAAGCCTAGTACCCAATCCCCTGACACACACTGAATAACCATGGGTTTTTGCCATGGTTAGTTTACACTGAGCTTCTCACCAATTCTGGTTCTTCCTCAAGCCAGCTTGTGGTTTCTCTTAGATCTGTTGTTTCACCAAGAGAAGTGTATGTAGCTCTATAGCTCAGTGAACTTTCCATAAAACGGAACTTATCCAACAGAAGAGCAGTTTAGGTGCTGGGTGGGGGTGGGCATGAGAGGGTAACTCCTGATAGATAGGAAATAGCAAGTGGAGACTTAAAGAGGCAACACTGAAGACAAACTTAGAGGATGTGCGGGATGAAGGGGGAAGATCTATCTGTCACTCTAATGCAGTTTGAAATGTACAGTAAGGTAGGCTCTTGCTTTCACAGAAGCACATTTATTATGTGACTGTACCATTTACTCTTCAAGTCATGTGTTTAGTCTTTTGGGATACTATAATAAAATACCTTAGAGTATGTGACATAAGCAACAATAATTAATTTCTCACAAGTCTGAAAACCAGATGTTCAGGGTTCAGAAGCAGAAGATGGGGCATTTGGCAAGGATTTCATTTTTTATACAGCCTTCATGTGGCAACAGGCTCCACCTCCTAAGGCCATCACTTTAGGGTAAGACTCACAACATATAAATCCTAAAGTAACAAAAACATTTAAATTACAGCAATGTCTAAATTTAGATGATTTAGAAAGAGGTGAAGTTATACCACATCTGTCTCTCATTTTACAATATTTTATTTCGATTTAAGAGGAGTCAGGGGATATAGCCAGTAAAGATCTTGAAAGACAAGTATGAGGACCTCAGTCTTTCCAGCATCATGTAAAGATATGCACATGCTAACAGTCCCAGTACGGGGAGCTTGCTGGAATCCAGCCTAGCCCACTTGTTCAGCCACACCAGTGGGAGACTGCAGAAATGGAGACACAGGTGGGTAGCATTGTGGGAACATACTGTGAACATGCTGTCTTTGTTCTCAGTGCTACACCACAGACACACACACACACACACAAACACACACACACACACACACACACACACACACACACACGAGGTGGGGTGGTATAATCAAATAGTAAAGCAGAAATCAGAGTAGAGTTTTCTCTCTTGAAGTAAAAAATGCCAGTTATTTTGATTTCCCCCCTTTTCCTCTATTTACAATGCAAATGTTTTGCTATTTAAACATCTATTTTTTTCTATTTTTATTTAAACATTTTATACAATATATTTTGATCATGCTTTACCCTCTCCCAACTCAAGATTATCCCCATCTCTATACCAAAATATTCTCAATGGTTAGAGTCATTGAAAGCACTAGAGCTGCAAAGGCAACAGCCCTCTCAGCCTATTTCCACCTCTTTGAACTGACACTGACATTTTACAGAGAAGTACATTTCTGCACTTTGTCCAGTGACACCAGTCTAATACTTGCTGTAGTCTTTATAAATGTATGCTCTTGGTGTGCCCTATGAAATGCAACAGCTCTGAAAAGGAGCAGCACGTTGACACAGGACGTGAAATGTCAAACCTCACAACAGACAAACTAGATGAAGAAGCTGCTGATCTTTTGATAGAGAACAAGATGTGATGCCCCATTGGTACCACCTATGCCGCTCTCCACTGCAGTCCATCTGCACAATCCAATGCACCAGTCTCAGGAATAAAGAAAAGAATAAGAGTAGCATTTGGGACGTAGAAAAGGAAATGAAGGGGCACTTTACAGAGGGACTCTGACAGACAAGGAAGCATAGGAAAAGATAGACACATTTTGACTTAATGAAATCAAAACTAAACAACAGTCTATTACATATTTATATGTATAATTTATAATTATATATCTGTATAAATAGGTATTTATAAAATATAGATATAAGATGCACAACATATGTAATACATATAAAAATTAATATAGATGATAGGCAGATAGAAATATATATGGATGAGAGATGACAGATAGATGAGATATTATAGATATGTAAGTAGAAAAAGGATACTTGGTTGTAAATAACAAATGCTAGAGATGTGAGAGATTATATATTAAATAGATGAGAGATAGAGATGAGAGACTGATAAATAGATAATTACATGACAATAACAAATGCATGATAACTAGGTAAATACTTGGTAGGTAAATGAGAGAGAGAGAGAGGGAGAAAGAGGCAGAAGGACAGGCAGGCAGGCAGGCAGACAAACAGACAAATGATCATCCATCATGTAAGGTTGGAAAGAGCCATGGTGGCTCTTGTGAGCAGGCTCACATTTATACCATGCCCACCCAACCCAGCAATGCCTGTAGACTGTAATCTGACTCAAGCTGTTCTGCAGACACCCTGGCAGTATTTATGCAAATACAATTCACATTTTCATTTTACACATTGATGCTGTTTTGGGGCAATTTCTCAAGAGAGCACAGGCCCATAAAGGAAGAGGCAAGAGTCTGTCCACAGTGGCATATGTTATGTTGGAGGGAGAACGAGACTTGTGAGAAACCGTGATGGGACAGACAATACTGTAGAGTGTATCAGATGAGCCAGCAAACTTTAAATATATCAGATGACCCACTGAAACCTTATATTTAAACAAAAACAGGGAGACCGAGTTATCGTAAAATATATAGAACTGCACCACCTATATAAAGTATAGTTCCATGTCTCTCCTAATAGAAACTCATGTTTAGGGGAACACATTCAAGTATGAAAACATGAAATACATGAGGAGGTTGTATGAGGAAGTGTAGACAGAGAATATTACTGCAAAATAGAATAGATTGAATTCACCAGAGCAGGAGTGCCGATGATGGCCGACGGTGTGCAGCACGGAGGGTGATGATTAACTACTCCTGGACAGCTGAGCTTAATACAAGTAAGTGCTGCCCTAGCCTTGCTCTGAAGCCAGGGCATTTGTCTCCCCCAAGGCATGCCCTGCAGTTTTCAGGGTACAGAATATTACTCCCCTTTCCGTGCCTACAATATTTCTCTTCTTGAGACAGATGTCTCTGAGTCAGTCTTTAAGATTAGAGCCATGTGACTGTCGTTTATAAAAATTTTACTGATCCTTCTTCTAAGAAATGGAGGTCAACATTCCCCCTCTAAAACCTTACCCAGGCTCCTTATGCCTATCCTACACAATTGGTTGATCTCCATTCATGCATTAATAAGTATTTAATGTGTCTTTCTGCTCTCCCTTGACATCTGATGATCTGGATGTGTTAACATAGCTTATACAAAACGTACTTGGCATGTGTGAGTGCAGGTAGTGGTCTCCTCACTGCCCTGCTATTGCCTCTCAACACTCAAGAAACTTCAGGAAGGAAGCCATGTGTGGGGCAAATGAATACATGAGGATCTGTCCTCGCTGCCAGTTCCTGTGGACTTGAGTCTGTCCTTTAGAAATTATCTGTCCGTTTCTGCCATGTGTCTGGAATTCTGAAGCCATTTGTTCTTAACAAATGTAAGTCATTACCTATGAGTGCACTAAGAAAGGCTACAAATGTGACAAATTCAATTGCTGGTGTTAGGAAATATCTTTAGGAAGCACCCACACCCATAACTGCCTCCTGTGATCTTGGTTCCTTATAGCCTTTTCTTCTGCTGTGTGTGATGGGCAAGTCCATAGGAGTAAATGGCTTCCTGGGGTACAAGTCCCCAGGGCAAAAAGTCATTTATGTGATGAAGGCAGTTTTGGTTTTAGCACACACAAGTGAAAACTGCTTCAGGCAAACCTCCAGCAACTTGCTACTGTGATCGAAGACAGTATTGAAAAGACATTTAATGTGTCCATGGATTGATCTGGTTTCTTTAGTCTTGCTGTCATCTCAGCTAATGTTTTTTGTTTGTTTTACTTAATCAATAAATTCTCGAACCTGGTTGAGTTTGAAAATTGATTGTAGCTTTTCTTGTTACTTTTTTCAAGTCCCTTCTTCATATTTGAAACTCAATTCAGGTGTTATTTTCAGAGAGACTAGTGTAATTTCAACAGATGTCAAAAAGTAGAATTATACCTTTAATATTTCATGGCTTCCAGGGCTCTATCCTCTATGGTACAGCCTGTGATATTTCTCCTATGGTACTGAATGACAGAAAAATCATTGTTCTTGTTACTACAGTAACAGATATGATTTCAATGTGTCATGGATAAATTCTTCCAGTATTTTCTTAGTGGACACATGAGCTCTAGTCTTTATAGGCAAAGATAGAAGGATTTTTATTTTTTTAGATCTCTCATCCCTAAACTGAAATGCTGCCTTCTTTCTATGCATTTTACTTGGCTAAACATAAGTTTACAAGTCAGAAAAAAATATTCAGCCACTTCTCTGAAGGGAATTTCAGAATCTACTTGGTCTGCCTCTAGAAGGGACGATGGACATTCTCCAATGCAATTGCATTTCAGTTCAATCTGGCTCCCTTCTGTTATGAGCATAGAGCCAGCCTCCCCTGGGCACTCAGTCTTCAGGGGCCTGAGGAATTCTAATGCCATGAAGAGGGAAGAACAGGAAGCTCCAGCATCGAGCACTGTCTCTCCCTCATTGGTTGACCCTCTCATGTAAATGTCCATCTTTCTAGCTTCCCACTTCCAGGAATGTGATGATTTCTGTCCACACACTGTGAAAGTATTTTTTCATTTTAACTGTTTCCGAACAAAACAATACATGTTATTAATTCTTTCTAACTCCTTTAAATGCTCACACACCATGATAACTAACTATAAACAAGGCCAGTGTCCTATTCAAACTCATATCTGGGTGGCTTATGCAAATGAAACCAGTAATTCGAGTTCCTTCTAGCACGAGAAATATCAGCTGATAGACAGATAAACTTTCAGTATTTATCTTTGAGCATGTATAATATCTGAATACTCAAACATCAACTACCACCTCTCAAAGGTGCAGCTCCTGAACAGTGATGCCAAGGTTCTGTTACCAGAAACAGTAGCCAGGGCAAGCACGATGCAATTTTGTAATGCTTTGCTGTATGTTAATTAGCTAATGTATTTCAACTCCCGAGACCAGCAATCAATTTATCAAGGCATCATGAACACCTCCTTTTAAGGCAATTTGAAGAAGGACCTCTGCTCACTCATTTTACCTGTCAGGACAGCTCTGTCCCTACCAATCACAGAATGTATTTTTCTGCTTAGTCTATAAAATCCAATAGAAAGAGCAAGATTTATGTATACACGTGTTTTGGACCTATTGCTTAATATTCTATGGGACCATGTAACACAGCCCAGTCCCTGAGTTTGTATAAGCTTGACCTTAGGTGACTTTCCAGACATTTCATAGGCTCCTGTTTCTTTACGCTGGGGGACGCCTCATCCTGTAGAATTAATGTGAGAATTAAAGCCTTCCAGTAAGTTAAAGACTGAGACTCTCCAATAGATGACTAGCGTGTTGCCTGTGTGTTCTCCCATCCTGTTTTTCTGATCTACTGGGCACCACTTGTCCCTCATTGAGTTAGTTCTACTCTCTCCAGACCTCAGCAGGATTCTCTTCTCCTGCCTCCAGGAATCTCAGAATGAGACTGTGTGAGAGCTGTCTCCTCCCGTCTTATATTCCTCTCTAGGCCCGGGATTAAAGACATGCACCACTATCACCTGGTTTCTATGGCAAACTAATGTGGCTGCTGGGATTAAAGGTGTGTGCCACCACTGCCTGGTCCACAAGGCTGATCAGTATGACTGTTTTACTCTCTGATCTTCAGGCAAGCTTTAGTAATTAAAATACAAATGAAATAGCACTACACCTAACACCTCCATTCCAATAGTTTCCTTTAGTGCAATGGTTCTCAAACTATGGATAGAGCCATGGATTTTGGCCCCTTTGGGGGTGGAACAGCCCTTTCTCAAGGGTCACCTAGGGTGATAGGGGAAACATTTGTAATTCATAACAGTAATAAAAATATAGTGATGGAATAGCAACAAAAAAATCTATGGTTGGGGTCACCACAGCATGAGGAGCAGTATTAAAAGGTTGAGAACTCAGTAGCTCCCCATGCTGTTTCGTCCCATCATTCCCCGGAACTTGACCACATGAATACATGAACACTTATTTATGATTTTGTAATCTGTATACCATGCTATACTTACTTCTGAAAGTTAGACAAATTCATAAAGGAAGCTGACCAACTCATTTATGTTTTAACAAAAATAAAAAAATAACTTACTAAAACGCACATTTTATTTTATTAAATTAATTTATTTCTGAATTCAGAAAGACCTGTTCTCGCTGACAAATAAGTCTCTCGTCAACCTGCAGGACTTTCAATAGCTCCATGTTCTGTACACTATTAATTGACTGTACTTTAAGTCCCCCTTTCACAGTATGAAATGTATTCAATTACAATTATCCCTTTCAAATTTAATTGTGCTCTTCTGTGCCCACAGGTATCGTAGCTCTTGACCTTCTGGTCTTGGTCTATTATTTCTTAGTATTTTTAACTTTCTGAAAGGACCTTCTGTAGATTTAATTAACTTGTTGAATCTTCCTTCTTCCAGATCATTAATGGGGCTGTTAAGCAGATTTGACCCCAGGGTTCACGTCTGTGGTAACTGGATGGTGCTTCAATACCAACTATTCCTGGCATTCCCATTTACCATCTTCCCGTATTTACATCCTTTTGGTCATTTCCCAAGCCATTGAAACTGTCACTTCCAAATAATTGGAAATGGTATTTCAAATAAGCTTTTCTTCTTTTTGGTTTTTGTTTGTTTGTTTGTTTTTGTTTTTAGAGACATGAGGTTCTCTGTGTAGTGCTGGCTGTCCTGGAATTTACTCTATAGATCATACTGGTCTTGAACTCAGAGATCTACCTGTGCCTTCTGAGTGCTGGGATTAAAGGCTTGTGCTATCACCACTCAGCTAAGTTTTTTATTTTCTTGAATCAAACTTTAGTATTCTTAGTAGAATAATCATTTATAGTTTCAGTTTCCTAGAACACTCTGAAATTTTAAAAGAGTTAAATAATGTTCTATTGGTCTTTGAAATTAGGTTGATATTCTGTTTTCAAAGGGAAAATATTCATCCTCTCAAGCATCCTCTCCTAATATCTTTGAAGGAGTCACTGGGATGAGATACTTATAAAAAATCTCATCCCCATCCCTTCCCTTAGCCTTATTATATCTTCTGAAAGAGGAAACATTTGTACTTCCTGATTATTTTCAAAGTGATAATATAAATCACCATGCTGGTCAGGATTCTTTATGACTTTTCCTCCGGGGGTCAAATGCAATTTTAGAACTGAGGATCTGGCTTTCTGATTGAAGATGCTGGGTTAAATATGCACACTTACCTCTGCTCTCTCCTTCAAACACTATAACTACATAGTAGAAATCAATCACAAAGGTCTAAGGCCTCAAGGGCCAAGCACACAGAAGAGGACACAAGAGCAGCATAATTTTGGAAATAAGAAAAGAGATAGATGAGTGTTAATTCAACCAGAAGACATGAGAAAAATAGCTCAGAGCCAACTGAGGATAAAGCCTAAAACTTCCTGATTTACACCTCAGATCCCAGGATGGATGGTGCCGTTATCGCCACAGCTATGAGGAATAGTGAAGCTAAATAAGGATAATTAACTTGAAATTACATTAAAAAGCAGTTACAGTCCTCAAAGCTTCTCCTTCACCGCAGAGCATCTGTGCCTTTCCCAACAGATGCACTGCTCTCAGCATAGGGTACCACAAATCCGGATGGACAAGAGCACAGAGGGGCCCCAAGGGAAATTTATAGACTCAACTCTTCAACTCTTGCCTTTTACAGCTTTGTTGGCTCTAGTGATGCTAGCAACCACATTTAACATACCTAGGCATTTCATCATTTCCTTTCAGGGCAATGGAAGAATCATCTATGCGAACCATGATGCCACACAAATAAAATGAATTTAAAATCAACATTTTCAATGCTTCTATCTAAAACGTAAGCAGATATGTAACAGCTGATGGAAAAACAGCCTCAGAAAACCAAAGATGCACAAATTAACAGAAAAAGATAAACCTAACAAAATGGGTGGTATGGAGTAGGAAGGAAGCATGAAGGAGAAGATTTTGCCATTATCTTCAAACATCAAAGAAAACATTCAATAGAATAAGTTGATATAACAGAAGATCCTTTAGCAAATGACAATCAAACAGAATAGGAGAAGCTAATAGTTTAATAAGTAGAAAGATAAAAAGAAAAATCCCGACCACACCCACAAAGTGATAAAATATTAAGTAAGAGGGATGAAACCATGGAATCATACAGCAGTAAGTAGAACAATTAGAAAACCAACCTAGCAAGTGTGGTCCAGACTCAGAGATCTAGTCACTTCTTCATCTAAAATGCCACACAGTACTCACCTCTCTTACCCCTAGAGTAGCTCTTCTTCTCAAACAAAGAAAGGGGTATTCTGGGTAATGTGGTAGAACAGAGGAGACTACTTCCGTGTAAGCTGTTGAAAGATGGAAGCTGGGACAGGAGGAAAGGAGAAATCATTTCATAACTTCAAAGACTGATAGGACAGCTGAAGACTGGGAGTGGGAAAAGGCAGATGAGCTGAAGCCGGGTGATTTGGAAGGGAAAAGCCAGTCCCTCGTCCTAAAGCAGACTGGAACTGTGTTCTTGAGAACGGGATGCTCAATAAGAAAGAAGATTACCAAATAAAACTAGAAGATGTAATCAAAATGCCAGTGTGCAAGTCACAAGAAAGCCAAGAAGCATAAAAAGGAAGGAGACATGACTTCTCTAAAGATGGTCATGACCTTAAAGCAGATGTCATGAAGCAGATGAATTTACAGAGAGGGAAGTCAGTGTCACAAAGGACAGAATCTATAAAATGAGTAGGAAAACCAGCAACATGGAAGAAAAATCCTTGTGAATGGAAAACATCAACAATAAAACTGAGGTTTTTGAAAACATAGAGAAATAAAGAAAATTAAAAACAAAAAAACTTAATGTGTCAAGGAAAACAACTGCAACTGAGACACTTGTCCAGAGAGAAGAGAGGGCATTCCAGCTGGAGGTGAGGAGGGAGAAACAGACGCCCAACCACCAGAAAGAAAAAGAATACACAACTATGTCAACAATGTTTAAGAACTGAGGACACAATCAAAATACCAAACCTAGGAATCCATGATTAAACACACATGCATAGAGAATCTACACGATGAAATGAGAACAGAAAAGTTCTCTACTGTAGAGCAGGGATCTCCAGGCAAAAGAAGCATCACAAAACCCAAGTAGACATGATCCTAGTCATGTCCCACTATAGTCAGGATGAAAATAAAGAAACAGTATGTGGCAAACACATCAGAATAGTATCTGATCTCTCCCAGCAATTCTAGAAAGCATGGACTGTGCTCGCTCTCTGCAGAACGCTGGGACAGTCCCAGAGAGAGGCCCTATGGGAAGAAGACGATGTCCTACCTGTAGCTTTCACGATTTTCAAAAATGTTCCTTTTTATAAAAGCTGACCGAGCTGTAACTTTCCAACTAAAAGCAAGTTTAGTTCCTCAATGGACTATAAAAGGAGATCTGGCATGTTATTAATTACATTATGCTTCAACAATATGGAGAAATAAAGAATAGTTACACTGATTCAGTGGAGGAATGGGAGCTGGGGACGTAGCTCAGTTGGCACAGTGCTTCCCTGACACACTTGAAGCTCCAGGTTCAATCCTCATCAGTCCTCAGCACAGTATGAACTAGGCATGAGGACACATACCTGTCACTCAAGTCTCTGGAAGTAGAAGCAGGGGAATCAGAAGTTCAAGGTCATCCTCAGCTACTCTTAGTGTTTGGGGAGGGGTAGCTTGAAGTAAAGTCCATAAGATGCTGACTTGAAATCAATAAATCCATCGAGAGATTTACTTAGGTTTTGTGTGACTTGTGCATTTTGTAAACGTCAATGAAATTTTCCAAATTTTTATTAAATTTCCTTATCTGCTTTTTTATTGCTTCTTTCTACAACTAGGATTATTTTATAGCTTGATAAGAAGTATAACATTTATCAAGTATTTGCTAGGTCAAAACTCTAATAGTTGTAAAAACTGAGAAGTGAGGAAATGATAGTAATTTGAACAGATAAAAGATAATTTCCAAGAACACTTTTAGTACAGACAAGCAGAGCTTAAAATGACAGAAACTGCATATTATGCTATAGGTGTACACCCCAGTCCCATCTGTGTGGTCTCCAACATGTCACCTGACCTCTTCAAACTTCAATCCCCTCATCTAAACAAGAATGATAACAGGAACCTTCTTCCTGCTATTTAAGTCCTTGAACAATGGCTCGCATACAGCCACCTTCAGAATAGCAACAGGTGATGACCATAGAATAAGAACTAGGAGGATGTTTGTGGCCTAAATGACGAGCACATAGCTGTCTGGTAACTATTGATGAGTGGACATGACTTTGATGTCACGAGATTATGCTTCCTTGGTATAAAAGAAGTCTCATTGACCCATATATTTGTTCATTCTACAAAGATTTCCTGGGTGAGAACCGAGCTACAGGCAGTGATGTGAGAGCCTACAGCAGACACTGTCAGTGCACAAAGAGGGAAGAGACAAGGGCAAGCGAGGGAAGTGAGACACTCTGCTGGGTCAGACAATGTAAGTCAGGAACACAGGTGGTAGAGTCTGGGGCAAAAGGCAGCATGCGGGTTTAGGCCAGCGGCGGGCAAGCTCTCTAAATACCCAGGATTGGAGAAGGGACACCTGCTCAGAGGCTGCTGCAATGATTTTGACGTTTACTACAAGAAAGTAGGAGCTGGAGACTTTGGAATGGAAGAATGAAGAGGTCAGATTCATATTTTAACAGTGACCCATCATGTCCCGTGTTAAATAGTCTCTAAGTGTATTTGACAGTGAAACGACAGAGTTAGACTTTCTCACCATGACCTAGATGAGAAATAACCATAACATTGCTCCCAAAGGCCTTAAAGGAGAATGCCATATGAAATTTCGATTCTGTGTTAGCTGGGGTTTCTATTTCTATGAAGAAACACCATGTACAAAAGCAACTTCAGAAACACAGTTTATGCTGCTTATACCTCCATATCACAGCGCATCACGGGAGGAAGTTGGGGCAAGCACTCAAGATAGGAGGAACCTGGAGCAGGAGCACTGCTTACTGGCTTGCTCTCCATGGCTTACTCAGCCTGCTTTCTTATAGTTCTCAGGACCACCAGCCCGGGAGCATCCCTGCCCACAATGAGCTCAATTCTCACCCCATCAGTCGTTAATTCAGAAAATGCCCTATAGGCCTGCTAAACCTACTGCATCTTATGGAAGCATTTTCTCTCAGATGGTGTCAAGATGACATAAAACTACCCAGCACAGATTATATGTGAATTTCAAAAGCTTGGCTAGCTGGCTTATGTGGACAATGAGAAAGATAAACAAATGAATCTAGTACTTCAGCACAGAGAACATGAAAGACCTAGGAAGAATGTAAGAAAATACTATTTTTCTTTTAATTATCAGGGACTTTCAGTTACCATACGTTCCTATTACTGGATATTCCATACACTCTCGATAAATATTTAAGTCTATGTATATTATAGGCAGAGGGAACAATTACAAAGGAAAAACTCAGAGATCTGAAAATATACAGTGCAATTCAGAGACTGGGAGTAGTTTAAGATGAGCTAAAACCTGAGACTTGGAGGAGGAGGAGGAGATACAGCTAGAGAAGAGTGGCCGAGGTCTGATCACATGGGTCTTTGTGTACCACACTATAGAATTGGACATTTCTCTTTTAAGGACTGGGGGTCAGGAAAGAGATTCTTAGCAAGGTATCATTTAATACAATAATCTCTCCTCATGGATGCCATCTACTTTGTTACAATTGCAGTCACCAAGAGATAATTTCGAGGTCTCTGTTAAACCGGAGACTGCTAAAACCACATTACCTCATGGCATCAGGAACTGCTTGGCATTAAAGCAGGAGAAGACACAGATCATGTTTTTTGATCCAGCCTACTTTGGACCAAACGGACTATTTTCAGATAGCTACATTTCTGATCAACAAACCCTACTAGGATCCAGTGAGGCAAGTCCTGACTTATATTCCTTCTCGATCTGCTTGGGGCTTCAATCAGTCTTCTCCCACGTGATCTATAGTGCAGTTCATGTTCTTAGACATGAAGAGTTATGAGGATGTGCTAACGTAAGCTCGTAATTCTGGGCTCCTGTTGGTCACAGGGTCACAGGAAGCTGCCTCGCTTTCTGTTTAGCCAGTACCCTTCAGGTTACAGTGGTGTTTGTATTTTCCAGAACACAGGATATAAAATGAGACTCTGAAGCAAACTCTTGACTTTCACAGTTCAGTAGTGCGGGTTTGCCTGGTGGGAGGCATGAGCTGTCTGCCACCTAAATAGCTATTATTTTCTGCATTGCAGCCTAGACAGGGTAATTCCTAATAGCCTTCATTTATTTTATGATGAATGCCAATCTGTTAAAATGATTGGCTTCTTTCTGAACAGCAAAAGCGCTGACAGCTTTACAGAAATGAATGCTGGCACTGCTTCCAGAAACAGGCCCATGTTCCTCAGCTCTTCTTCTAATCTCCCAATGGCATCCTCCATCGTCATTCTCATTACAATGCACTCTGTTTAAGGCAAGCTTTGCATAGTTAGGATCTATGGAATGTTAATGACTCGACCTTGGGAAACTTATTTATTTGTCAAATTCATTGAATTTCATTATAATAATATATTAATTTGGACTTTTTTCTGTGTTAGTAGTGTTCTGCTACATAATAATATAATGGTTTTAAGAACTTTCAGATCCCAAAGTTGAGTTCCAAATCACTTTTACAACACAGGTAACATGCTCAGCCTGTGTTAATCAGCCCTTGCCTTCAGGCTTTCTGAACCCAAGCCCCCAAATCCAGCAGGAGGCACTCATGATGCTGGGGCAGGGGGTAGGGCAGGGAGTGGGGTGGGGTGGGGTGGATTACTTCCTAGAGGAAGGCTATTTGCCAAAAATCTCACTCTCAGGACGAGAATTTCCCTCCTAAACTCACTCTGGATGGGGTCGAGGGGAGGAAACTTCAAGAACAGCCAGGAGCATCCTTCAGGTGACAGGGTACGTAGCAGATGGTACTGGCTGCAGATCTGGAAGTCTGACAGCTGGTTCTGAACCCGTCCCAACACATGCTAGAGCAAAGGGGAAATTAAAACCTGGCATGCAGGCCCCTGCACTTGAGCTAAGCTTGGGGCGAGGGTCAGGTTTCTGCTTTGAAAACCATCCCAATCACCTGTCAGTTTGGCAGGGCACCAAGCCACTAAGGGACAGAGAGTTAGAACTTCCAAAGGATTGTCCTTTCAAGGATCCAAGTAGAAAACTCCTTAAGATCCAAGGCCCACACGAAAGTTCTAACAGCTTCACGTGATCTTAATTCAAAACAAAACTCCATCTATTTAGAGTTGCCTCTATGATGCTAGGATCACCTACTGCCCCATGGGGAGATTTTTCAGACCCTGCATCCCTGATGAAAACCAATACCTTTCTACCCCCTCCACCCGTACTGCCACTAATTCCCAACGTCTCCTCAACAAGGGGGTGGGACTTCACAAATGCCACCCCCATCTATGCTGGGCTTCTGGCTGACTTGATTCTGTGCAAGTCTTGTGCACACCATCACAGATGCTGTGAGTCTATGTAACTGGGCCTTGATGTGGAAATGCCATTCTGCTACAGGCACCTGTTCCCTGTGGCAGTTTCTAAGGGAACCCGTGGTTGTGGGGGAAAAGGGTGACATAGATGTCCCAGTTAGAGTTTCTCCTCCACGGTCTCTTATTCTCAGCATGTTGACTACTCGCAGACCCCAGTTTTGAGAACCAGCTACCTCATGTGGTGCTTTCTGTGAGCGTGTTCACCAGTGCAACACTGGCCAGTGGTCTGTTAATTACAAACCAAAACAAACGTCTCTGATGGGGCTAAAGAGAAGTCTGGGAGCAGCTTAATAGTATGATCATTTAGCAGGCGAACAGAACCTCATACTATGCTCTCATTCTATATAATTCTCCCTGTTAACAGGAAACTAGATCATGCTAAAGGCACAGAGAAGAAGCACCCAAAGGGTAAATTTAAAACTGACATGGCATGTCCGGGAATCAACAAGAACAATGCTTGTCTACCGTGAGGGGCTACGGAAGCCTGAGGCTTAACAAACCCACATCAACAGAAACAAGCGCACAGTTGGTGATCTTTGTATTAAATAGAAGTCGGGTCTGTGATTTCAGTCCACTACAAACATCATTTTATTTAAAAGAACAACTTCAGCAGCCTTAGTAAGTGCCCTTGAATTCTGCAAAGCTGAAAATCGTAAGCACTGAATCAAACCAGGAAGTAGAGGAGCCAGGGGAACCTGTGTAAGTGGCTCAAATCAGGCCATTTAGTCATACAACAGAGCAAACAGATTTAGTGTAATCGAGCCCCAGGCACTCACAGCGTACCTGCATGTTGCCACTGGAGCTCTGAAAAGCAGGATTTTTCAGTGGCCAATAAGCTTGATACTCATCACTATCAACACTATACAGCAGTTCAGCCCAGACAGGACACAGATTTGCAGTGGTCGCCACAATGTCTTTGATCCTTTCTATGAAGAATCCCGTAGAACACTGGCCAGTATTAAACAGATGAATGTGTTCAAAGCAGCACACGGAGGATTCTTACATCAGTGGATCTTCATGTGAGGTGTGGTAAGAATTCAAGCTTGTGCAGTTGCTGATTGTAACTTTTTATCTAGAGGGCAAGGACTTGCCTAGAAACGTTTCCTTTCTGCTTCAGGTCTCCGTTGCCGGCTCGACCTATGCTTGGTTGAACTGCACATTAGAGGCCGAAGAGGAAGAGTGCCTCAAACACTCACTTACTGAGAGGAAAACGGGACAAAGGGGAGATCGATATGGCAAGAGAATCCACAGTCACTTCCCTGGGCAGCCACGGACTGTTGGTCCCACTGTGTAGCAATGCCCCCAAAGGTTTGCAACCGTAATAGATGCTGTCGATATTATGATTAAATACTGTAGCACCCAGACCTACTCAGTGCAAATGCAGATTTGTAGAACCATTCCTCATATTCCAATTCCCCTAGTCTGAGGAAATAATATTTTTAGCTTCTTCCTAGCAAGTTCTTCCTTGTGAGAGAACGTGTTGCGATCACACTCTCCATTGCCCTCTCTCATTCCCTGGTCCTCCCCGGTTCACACTGCCTCCTCCCTCCTATCCCCACCCTAGTCGTGTCTGTGGCTGTGTGCTCAAGGCTGGTGCAGGTAACCACAGCCTCGGTATGCTCATGACTGCAGCGGCCTGCTGCATCCTATCGTTTATAGGTTTTCCTGTCCTTTCTATTTCCACATCTCCTTAATGCTGTATTCTAAATGGACTATCTCTATTTTAACAAGTGTTCCACTCATTGGCCCTTGAGAAGCACAGGCTACAGGATGCAACGTGAACATTTCTCCTAGTTTGGGCTATTGCAAAAGTTACTGACCCCAGATCAGTTTTAAATTGTCATCCAAATAAATGGGAATAAAAATATGTATGTCATGCTGGACATGGTAGCAATCACCTTTAATTCAAACAGTCACATGGCAGAAGCAAGTGGATCACTGTGAGTTCAAGGCCAGCCTGTTCAAACCAGTGAAGCCTAAGACTCTGCGAAAAAAGAAAAAAGGAAAAAAAAACCTTTACACATCCCTTTAATGTTTTTTCTAAAATATGAAAACACCCACTGAAAAAGATTAACACGTAAGTAGTGTGTAGAGATAGGCCCTCCATTAGCAGTGGTCTTCACAAGATGCACGATGAACGTCACTATTTCGTGCACTGCTAGCTCCCATAGATTCTGTTTACGAATACAGAGAGGTTCTAGATGAAACATAAGAATCTCTTCTTTTCCTTTAAAAAGCTAATTAAAATCAGATGTATTGCAAGAGCTGTTACCCTTAAATTCCCTTGCTGTGAACAATAATTCTTAAGCTCCCCAAGGCAAGTCTCTCGAGATGCTTGGACAATCTGGCACTTAAAACCAAGACAAGCTAATTAATTAATATTATTTTATAAAAATTATTTGGTTTGCTGATAAGATCACAATCCGTGGAAACAATTGATTGCCTTACTAAATATCTAATGGAGTTAAATATGGATGTAGTTTCAAATGGTTAATACACAAATGTCCAAAATAGACAGTGAAAGTATGTGGACATTGGACAGTGTGGGGGAAAGTAATTATTTTTGCTTGTTTTCCTGAGACAGAGTTTTACTGTATATCCCTGGATGGACTGCAGGTCTCTATGTAAACCAGGTTGGTGTCCAACTCACAGAGATCTATCTACCTCTGCCCCGATACCGGAATTAAAGATGTGTGCCACCAGAGCCAGAAAATGGCCACGTTTTAAAAAAACCATGATGTAAACTCAGTAGCTTTTAAGAGCAAGAAAATGAAAGAGTATCTTTTCTTTTTTTTTTCAAATATTTATTTATTTATTATGTATACAATATTCTGTCTGTGAGAGGGCACCAGACCTCATTACAGATGGTTGTGAGCCACCATGTGGTTGCCGGGAATTGAACTCAGGACCTTTGGAAGAGCAGGCAATGCTCTTAACCACTGAGCCATCTCTCCAGCCCCAAGAGTATCTTTTCTTAATTCCAGCACCAGGCAAGGACATTTGCCCCTCTCTGACCAACGAGGCTACCTACAGCATCATGCCCATTTTCCCTACCTGTGACTCGAGAGGTGTCAGGCGTGACATCCAGACTCAGGGAAGCACAATGCGTGAGTGCAGCTCAGCAAAGGCACGGCAAACGAAAGCTCAGTGTTTACTTGTGTGTACTGGGACAGCCTTGCTAACAGGTTTGTGTACATGAGCGCAAACTGCAAATCTCTCACGTGCACAAGTAGGGCACTCCCAGTCACCAGGTGGGCTAGGCTTCACGAAACAGTACCACGTGTTAATGACACATTTGGTGGAAACAGAAAAGTGCATATAGAGGAAACGTACTGCTATTAACTGCCTTATGTTATTGAGTTCATAAATGATAATATGCCCAATAAACCAATAGTGGACTAAAATCCCAAGCACACCAATAGTCCTGCTGCTGCAATTATCTAATTTACTTTCATGCCAAGAGCATGCACTGCTCTTTCAGGTTCCATCGACACAGCAGATTGCTATCTATGGCTCCAGCGGTTGGGGAACGGCTACCGGACTGAAGATGAGTAGGGCAGGTGAGTGCATCAGGCTTTATCTCTAATTAGCCCTGAATAAAAACACACAGAGAAAACTGCAGCAGAGAAAAGCCCTGACCTTGCTAAGCTAGATGCACTGGACGGAGGGCAGATGAGACTCCATATTCAGAAAGATGAAGCCCATTATGCCATCTGGTCATCAAAAGGGACCAGCTTTGGAACACTCGCTCACCCTCAAAACACAAAGTGTTGTCGTCTCCCACAGACCTCCGAGGGAGACGGCCACCACTCATTCTCTCTGAGTTGCTTTCCCACCTACACACACACCTGAGAAGCAAGTCAGAGTGACCTTACCTTTCTCGCAGTGGCTTCCTGTGAATCCGGAAGGACAGACGCACTTGTTAGGAGCCACGCAGGTACCGCCGTATCTGCAGCCCTCCTCGCAGAATGCTGTCGTGGAAACAAAGACTTTGTTTAGGTAACAAACTTTGGTGCTCGCAAACAATTCCTTACATACACTGCCCGGGGAACGCACCTCTGCACGGACATATTCAGAGTTTTCCATACACGTGAACAAATAAATATAGCAATGCTTTTCCCACGGCTTAATGTCAAATCAGTTGAAATAATAGATGGAAGGTGTTATATTTGGGCTTGGCATGTGCTAAATGAGAACTGGTACCGACAGAGGTTTCTGCCGCCACCATTATTGATTTATTTGAAATCACCTGAGATGAATGGGTCAAAAGGGAAAGGTGGGGTTGTGGGCAAAGACTTCAATTCTTATTGCCTTAGAAATTATTTTTCCCAATAAATATCATTTATACCATCTTTCATGACAATATATATTTTAACTATTCAAAAAATTTTGGTACTTGATAACATTTTTATAAAGCAACAAATATAATAAATTCTTTACTCTTGAATATTTATGTTGGCTTCAGTATTTTTCTTCCCATAAATAATACACCATCCTCACAGCTAAAATATTTAGCCCCCTCCCAAAAAATTACTCTTTTAGGGAAAGTGTCTGAACGTTAAATGTCCCTTGAAAGGGTGTGGCCTTAACTTCCACATATGGTAAGTCTACAAAGCTATGCCATCCCACCTGAGCTCCTTAATATTGACTGTCAATGTGATACAACATAGGCTCGCTTATGAGGAGAAAACTAATGAAGAATCCTTTATAGCAGTTGACCCTACAGGCATGTCTACAGGGTATTATATTAATTGATATAAAGTGACCCAGGACACTATGGGTGGCAGCATCCCCTAAGTAGGGGATCGTGAAGAGTACAACAGAAGAAGAAGCCAGCTGAGCACAAGCAAGCAGGCCAGGGCCGATGAACTTAATCTCTCTCTATCCTTAACTGTACATGGGAATAGCTTTTTTAAGCTCCTTGCCTTGACTTTTGAAAGTAATGAACTCTGACTTGGGATTGCCGAGTCCTTTCCCAATTTACATTGCTTTTTGTCCAGGGGTTTTCTCACAGAAACAGAAAGAAAACCCAGACTCTACCTCCCAGGGCTTTCCAGCTGAGGGGGTTCCCTGTTACACATCCACAGCAAGGCGGCACTCACAACTGTTCCTCTATACACAGCTACAACCCCCTTCTCAACCACCCCACCGTCAGGTCCTCAAGGACACTAGCTAAGCTGTTGTCGGTCCTCACCGTGTCCTGTAATCTCAGCATCCGCCCCATAGCGGTTACCGAAGAGACTAGCCCCATAGCTTATTCTCCATTTTGAAGGTTGCTCTGCTAGGAAAGCTCCTCTTTCTGTAATTCTGCATCACTTCCATTCAGGATAACCCAACGAAAAGTGTTATAACAAATCATGCGAATTGCTGACGAATAAAGACATTGGAATTCGTTATTCGTGAAGCTGATTGAAATGACTAAGGCTGAGTTCCTTGTATTCGTATGAGAACTGGGTGAGCAACAGTTTTAAATTTTAATTGCAGTAAGAAAATGTCACCCTGGAAAAAATGTCCTGGCTGTATGTTGCCATCATCACATAATTAATATGAGTCTAGCTACAAAAAGCCACAGGGTGTGTTTGGAATGCTGAGAACCAAAGGCGTAGAACTTATCACAGTGTTGCTGCTTGCCACATCATTTACTATCTCTTGGGTAAACTCATATTCTACAGATTCAGCATTAATTGTAGCTTGCTTTCTGTGCTAGAGGAGAGTGTAGACCTTGGAACTGGAGGACTATTTCCTTTTCCCAGCACGCTAGCATACTGGCACAAAAATAACAGCAACAGCAGAAGAGATCTAGGCCAAGTCCGCTTTGCGTGTGTTCAAGAAACAGACATGCATCCTGAGCAATCACACCGTGAATTTGTGCTCTTGGGCGTGGCAATATCAGTGAGATATCTGAAGCACGCTTGGCATCACAGTAGTGTAACTAAGTGTTTCTGGGAAGTGAGAGTGGAGGGGGGCAGATGAGAGGGGACATGAAGGGGCAGCAGAAGACTGCAGGGCTGGAAGGAGAAAGTTTAGCTTGACTTTCCATCCTGTACGGAGACATGCCAATGGGGCCCTGAAGACCATGTTAAAAGACTCACTCAGCTCCTATATAAAAACAATACTGTGAGAACCTGTGAGACATTGGTGACTCTGCGGGCTCCATGGTTATGTCATGTGTAACAGGTTCCATGCTGATGAAGTGAGTTTGCATTGGAAAGAACTTTACATACACCACGCTATGTGTTCTGCTGTATAAAGTCGATTGGTAACAGCACCATGGTGACCATGAAGTACAGACTAGGGACAAGACATGATAAACTTCCCTGGGAGTTGGAGAGAGGGCTCAGTGCTTAACAGAAATGGCTGCTTTCCCATGAGATCCAAATGCAGTTTCCAGCACTCACAACCAGGGGAACCTGGCACCCACTTCCGTCCTCTGCATGCATTACATGCACATGGTGCACAGACACACATGCAAAGAAAAAAATAATAATAAGCTTTTTTTTCATGGCGGCGGGTCCTTGGTGAGTGCCACAGCTTCAGATCCACTGGCTCAACTCAGGGTAAGATCAACTCTAGCCCCCAGCCTCTCTGCTCGATTAGGAGACATCCTCTCCCCTTTCCCCAGCTTTGCTGTGTCCTACATTCCAGAGGGTCCCTGGGCAAGGCTCGCCTTTGGCGGGACCCCGGTTCCCCGCGGGAATTGGCCTGCGGCAGGGCTGGGACATTGGCACCGGCTTTTCTGCGCCCCACACCCCAGAGTGTCCCTGGGCAAGGCTCCCCTTTGATGGAGGCCCAGGTTTCCCCTAGGAATTGGCCTGCGGCAGCGCTGGAACGTTGGACGAGGGTGGGTCTAGCATAAACCTGCAGGGCACCAGCAGAGAAGCCCACCCCTTTGATTGCAGCCGGTCCTTGGTGAACACCACTGCTCCAGATCCCTCCGACTGGAGTGGACCAGAGCAATCCCCTCAGACCAAGTAAGTGACCACTA
>JAQHUG010000459.1:609345-623126 GCA_028555095.1 Dicrostonyx torquatus | reverse complement strand
CAACTGTACAGACAGATGATCATATGAAAGAAAGAGCAGGTGGGTCTGGAGGCCCAGGCTTGCAATCCCTGCTACCCAGGACAGTGAGGCAGTAGGGGGCACACATTCCTGAGGCATAGACTAAGCTCAAGGCTGTCTTTGCTGGAGTTTCATTGCTGTGAAGAGACACCATGTCCATGACAACTCTTATAAAGGAAAACATCTAATTGGGGGCTGGCTTACAGTTTCAGAGGTTTAGTCCATTATTTTCAAGGTGACATGCACACAGACATAGTGCTGGAGGAGCTAAGAGATCTACATCTTGATGGGCAGGTGGCAAGAAGTGAATGTCACACTAGACCTGGCTTGGGCATTTGAGACCTCAAAGCCTAGTGATGTAAGTCCTCCAACAAAGCCCCCCAACTTCAACAAGGCCACACCTCCTGATGGTGCCACTCCCGAGCCTATGGGGGCCATTTTCTTTCAAACCATCACAAAGACCAACTCAGGTGACTTAGTGAGACCTTGTTGCTAAGCAAACTATAAAAGAGAACTGGAGATTGAACTCATTGTGCTTGCCCAGTATGAGCACGACCCCAGGTTCATACACCCCACAAGAGAAGAGGTTTAAAAAGGTGAGGCGTATCCAGCCCTAACCTGAGATGGATCACATCAGGTATACTGTCCAAACACCCCAGGTACCTGGGAACTTCCTCTTTACAGCCTGGGACTCAATAGGTGCTTGTGAGTGTGATGACTCTGAAAACTCCTGCTTCCGGTCTTGACTCCTCTCTTAAGTCCTCTTGGCAAATTGTCTAATCATTAACTTTAATCAGGAAAAAAAAAGCTGCAGCTGACGGGGGACACTGGCACTTAAAGAGAGAGAATAGGTAAAGTCCTTGGCAGCATGACCACACATCTTAAGCTCTCAAGTGATGTTAAATCTTCTTAAGGACACCAGCCCCTTTCTCTAGGTTGGCTAATACCACATTATCTAACCATGTGCAAAGGTTATTGCTTCCTGCCTTCCAAAAGGGTGTGTACCCACTCCATGGTTAGGGGATTCCTCAGCTCTGAGTTCAATAGCAAAGAAATTGGTGAAACATTGGGACAAAACATGAAAGGAGTAATAAAATAAACTGATGTTAATGTCTCAAACTCAAAATGCAAGAAATTAAGTCAAGAGCTGGGGCTGTAGCTCAGTGATAGAGTACTTGTCTATCTTGTCTATCACCCAGTACTGCAATCTAAAAAAATTAACTCTCTATGACCGATAACTAAAGTAAGAACAAAGGATCTATCAGCAACAAACTTTATAAATGCCAAATAAACTTTGATGTCGAGGGCTCACAGGAACAAATAAGAAATGGCAGGCTGGAAGGCTCACACATTGACAAGCAGTGGGGACAGAGCCAGGATGAGAGGTGGGGGGACTCTTCCTGCTCTGCATTTGAGCGGTACTCATAGCACCCACGCAGGTGACAGTCAGAGACCTGCAAAGAAATAAACCCCAGAAAAGCGTCCTGGGTAAAAGATTTTCTGCAATTTTATATAACTGCATGGAATTTGATACTAACTTCTGGAATGAAGTAGTAACTTGGGTGGACCAGAGGTCTTAAGTGGGCTTTTCCTATTCCCATTTTCTCTTTGTAGTTCCTGAACAACTCCACAGATTTTGTTCATGTTTCAAGATCAGCTCCTAATACAATTTTTTTTTTAAAGTAAAAAGTAGTGTCTTCATTCTGTAGCCTGGGAAGCTGAAGAGAGCAAAATGAGATGGTTTGCCCGAGAAAAAAGCCAATCATGAGGCTGAGAGTAAGAATCTGAGATTACAGGATCCTGGCCATGAACGTGATAGCCCATGATTATGAGATGGCAGCTTTGACCAGTGGGAGACAATTGGTTTTAGATATTAAAGGGAGAGCGGAGGAGAAAGACAGAGGGAAAAGGAAAAGGATCCCTTCCCCATCACGGCATTCCTTAGTTCAGCCCCCACATCCACTCCACCCTTTTAAACACCCAGCATCTACAGAGAGCACGACTTCCAGTAAATACCCCCTGACAGGCTGCTTCTCTAGCTGTGTCAAGTGGGGCTCATGGGACTTCTATAGCACTGTGTCTCTCAGAAGAAAGTGGAAAGTAAATAAAATCGGGGCCCTCTTTCTCCAGCTGTTCCGAGGACTAAGGGTACCCGAAGTAATGTGTTCACTTTCAGGTGTTCAAAGGTATTAATTACTGTTGGGAAAATCATTATTATTAGCTACACATTTATATACACATAGAAATCTCTTTGGCAGACACGCTGCTGTGGGCAAACTAAGGGTAAACGAAGCCTCAACCTATAGCGCTGTCAGGATATCGCTTATATTTTGTGAGAAAACACATTTTTATTTCAATCCCATGCTTAAGAATTTTTCCCCAGGAATTCAAGTTGGAATGAATAATTATGAAGTAATTCATGAAATATAAAGAAGTCTACTTCTTGCAGACACTGAAAACACATTTTTTTCTTTTTTCAACAGCCTTCAAGGTCAAACTCGGGTTCCTCCTAAGTGGGCATTTCTGATTAATGCCTGCACTCACACCGGTCACAACCGGCAGGCTTGAGCTGTGTCCGTGCCTGGTTATGGGTCCTCCTAGAAGCCGAGCTGTTTCTCATCTATAGCACAGGCTGCCTTCATTCTTGTGCTAATGTTAGTTTTGAAAGTTTTAAGCTCAAATCCTTCACAACGTACTTCTAATTTATAGAGCGCAGAGAGGGAGTGAGAGAACACAGTCCACAGAATGAAGCAATCCTAAATCTGATCTAAGTAGTCATGTGACCTCCAGCAGAATAGTCACTTTCTCTGAGGCTCAGTTTCCCCTCATGCGAAATGAAGACCTCCTCTTCAAAGCTGTTCTGGAGGTGACGCAATGGTATGAATGCAAAGGTAGTAGAACAGGACGGATGCATCCTTCCCCTCCACACTGCTCCTTTATATTTTCCACAATAGCTTCATCCAGCCAGGCCCAGTTCCCTACACATGCTAAGCTTGCTCTTTATACATTTCTTTACCGCATACGGCCCTGCCCGTGGAGAGACAGAGAAAAACGCTTGTGTGTTGATTTTCTGTGGGCACTATCAGGATGGTTTCCTAATGGCCGTCTTTCTGCTCAGTGGAAAACTCCTCACAACTCAGCTCTCAGTGGAGGAAAATCTGTGTCGAGAAAGAGCTTTCAAACCCCTTCCTCAGCCCGCCGCTTATGGGGAAGTAAGTTAGCGCAGTGTGGTGGGAAACATGTTGGCAGCTCATCCAAAATAATAGAAATAGAACTAATGCCTGATATACCAATCCTGCTGGGCAATAAGAGTTGTAGGTCAAAGAGGCACGTACGGCATTGTTTACAGTTATTGCAGCATTACTCGCCATGTCCAAGACACAGAATCAAGATAAATACTCATTGATTCAATGAACAAAGAAAACACAGGCATATTTACTCAGTGAATTATTACTCAGTCATTAAAAGGATGAAATTCTATAACTTACAGCAACACGGATGGTCCTGGACGTTATTCTACTGGATGAAACTATCCAGGAGCAGGAAGACAATATGACATGACAGCATCTCTATGTGCGGGCAGACTGAACCCGATCTAAAAGGAATCAAGTGTGATTATCTGAGGCTAGGGAGAGGAAGTACATGGAAACTGAGGAAGAAATGGTACGCAAGCACATTACAGTTGGGAGGAAAAGCTCTCGCGCTCTGCTGCGAAGTAAGTGAGCATAGTCCGTGATGGACAATCTGAACACAGCTCCGAGGGTGGTGATCACATGGAAATGATAAGGCAAGAGACATGCTAAAGATCCCGGTTTGACCATTACATGGTATACATATGAACAAAACACCTCATACCCCACATGTGTGCACCATTATCCAGTGTCAGTGGGACTATAACTATTATTAATTCTGTTTTTATGTCTGCACTGCACAGAACACGCTGTAGCTGATCAGCACACTAAGATTCCAGCAAACGTGGCAACAAAATATCCCGGGGACAGGAAAAGGGACCGACATCACAGAACCCAGCCAGCACCTAAGGAGAGCACAGAGAAGTATAGCTCAGCATTCCTGAGGAAATTATCTGATAGCAGTAGGGTTTCAAGAACCATGTCCTATGCCCCTCACTGTGTGGAAGAAAGGAATTAGGGAGCGGATCTCTGTGAGTTCGAGACCAGCCTGGTCTACAAGAGCTAGTTCCAGGACAGGCTCCAAAGCCACAGAGAAACCCTGTCTCGAAAAACCAAAAAAAAAAAAAAAAACAAACCAGGAATTAGGGACAAAGACACTTGGGCAAGAAAAATATTTTAGAAGAGAAATTAACCTACAAAAACAAACAAACGAAACAAAACTCTGAGAAAAAATGGATCAAGCTGCTCCTTAAATGCCACATTGATCAAGGACAGAGGCCAGTTTCTATTTCTTTTTTCTTTATGTAGGTAAAGAGATGTGAATTTATTATGAGACTCCACTGCAGGCCTTTGGAATCCGTTTCCTTGAATATTACATGCATAACTAATTTAGTTTTTAAGGAAGCATGGATCTGGCCATTTTCATTAAATAGTTTCTTTTCTTCTACAGAGCATTGGTTCTCAAATGACAATTCATAGCACCGGCAAGCACTGCCATCAGCACTGGCCGTGTAAAGTTGGACAGAGAGAGTGATGGCCGTGGCCTTGAGACACTTTGCTTTCTGTGGGCAAAATATGCACAATGAAAAAATGAAGTTACCAAACTCAGATGAGTGCAGCTACCAGAAATAATAGCAAGGCAGAGTGAAGGGAGAAGCGGCAGAACCATGTGTTTAGGGTGAGCGTGAAAAGATGAACATTGACTTCTGAAAGCACTGAGCAGGAGGAGGGAGAGACTGCCATGCAGGCGTCTGGGTGCTGGGCTCTTCAGGCAGAGGGAATGACACGTCATGGCAAGTCCCATATTAAATGTGTCCGAAGACGGCGAGGACAAGTGAGTCGTGGCCACAGGCTGGGTCTGATGATGAGGACAGCATCAGAGAGCATCACAATTCATTAGTTCTACTAATGTTTGGAATGCAGTAACTACCACAGGACCCAGCTCCCAAGAAGATACCCAAAGAATCCAAGGCAGCACTCCGCGGAGCTATGTGCATAGCCGTGTTAACCCTGCACTGTTCACTATGGCTACGGCCTGGTCATACCATCAGCCTAGGCGTCCGTCCACAGATGAATGGGTTTGGACAATCATTTATCTCTTATGAAGAATTCAATCGTGTTGTGTTAGGAAACTGGGTGGAACTGGGATCAGCCTGTTAAGTGAAATAAACTATACTGAGGCAGGCAAACAAGTATTGCCTTTTCTCTTTCATATGGAATCTGAAAGTAACTAACTAAATAACTAGTGAAAATAAAAGGGGACAAATAAGGGAATCAGAATGGGCATAATGCAAGAAATTGGAGGGAATGGTAGGGAATGAGACACTAAACCAACCCAAGTAAGTACCTTGAATACATGTATGTGTTAGCGTGCACTCGTGAAAGAATCTAGCTCATTACACTACACGCAATGACGAACCATTTGAAGGTCCTGGGCTGGCAAATGGCATCACATCACTTAGGTTTTAGCAGAATCTGCTTCACTTCTGTGTTGAGGAAAATGAACTATGGATCCGGACAAGCAACAGTGTGAGGAGATGGCCAGGCTTAGCGAGCTGCTAGACTCATCCTGCCCCCGTGGCTGACACCGTGAAGTGGAGGTGGGAGGACTCACAGGTTCACTGGACTGTTACTCCAGTTAGACACATGGCTAGGTAGGTCACCAAGTGTAGAAGCCATTGCTGCCTTCGTGAACAAAACTGGAGAAGCAGCAGCCTCCTGTCCTTCTATAGAATAGGGACTTAGAGGTTCATTTTCTGGTTGTGATTATATGTGTTTTCCTAAGAATTATTCCCCACAGTGGGAAATTGTTTAAAAATTCCTGCTTGGTCTCCAAATGTCCCCCGACTAGGGACACACCCTCACACTGAGCATCCCTCCCATCTCAGGTCACCAGATATTAAAGGTCTGTAGTAGTAGCCTAGAATCATGGTGACAGAGCACAACTGATGTGGCAATTAACCTAATTCTCTCTTAGTGTAAAACCAGCAGTCAGGCAGGGCTGATTTCTACAGGGGTTCTACCGGGGTGTTCCTCATTAGCTTCTGCGGCCAAGAATGTTTGCATTGCTAGCTTGTAGTTTCACAGCTGCAGTCTCTGCCTCCCCCTTCCTAGACGTGTCTTTTTGTCTAATCCCTACTCCATATTTTTATACTGACAGCAGACATTAAATTTCGGAGCCATGCAGACTCCTGTATAGCATCTCAAGCTCACTACATATGCAAAGACCCACATCCGTAGGCACTGTGGGTTATCATGTGGACACACCATTCAAGTTCGTTCTTGAACCCACCACAAGGCCCCTCCTTTACTCTGCCAGAAAACCTTCTACCCACTCTAAACAGCATTTGGCCAGTAAGAAGCCAGTGTCCTATCTTCTTTCTGGTTGGTTTGCCCTTACTGTTTAGAGCTTCTGAAGCATGCAGACCATATATGTCTTTCTGCTCTCCATTGTTGGTACTTAACAGTTCCTGAACATCACGTAAAATCAATCACTCGTCATTGAATACATTAATTACAAATCATTGAGTAGATTTATACAGCAGTGAAAAGTTTAACTGAGTCTCACCAGGCAAATTAAACTTCCTGTTACCAGCAGAAGGGACACTCTGGCATTTTAATATGATATTGGCCTTTTACAAATGTTTTGCCTTCTATTTCCTTCTTTAACAGAATATCACACATAGGATCATTGACATTATACCATTTTGCATTGGTAAACTGGGGAGGGTTTTTTTTTCCTTTATTGAAGGATTATAGTTTCCCCTCCCTCTGCTCCTCCAGTTCCTCTCCACCTCCCCTTCTGTCTGGATGCACCTTACAGGGGAGATTTTAAAGCCACAGGACATGAACCTTTCTTCAGTCTCAGTGGGTTTAGGGCTCTTTGAATGCCACCTCTGGAAACTTGGGTTATCTACGTCTATTAGTTACCAACAGCATGGCGGTTTTCCATTTTCCAAAACTGGGATCAGAAAGATCCAATATCCAAAACACTACTGGCTGGTTCGTTTTTATTGCAAACTCAACACAACCTAGAATCACCTGAGAATTGGGAACCTCAAAACTGACAAATGGCCCTGATCAGATTGGCACTGGCCGGGCCTATAAAAGACTGTCTTGAATGATGATTGATGTGGACAGGGCCAGCACTGGGCAGGCAGATCAGGTGTATGTAAGAAAGCAAGCTGAGCAGCCTGAGTCTGAGAGTGAGCCACGAAGCAGCCTTCCCTAACGGCTTCTGCTTTGAATCCCTCCTTAAGTTCCCAACCTGACTGTTTTTGCCGGTGAACAGTGACCCGGTAGTACCCTCCCCTCAGCTGCTCTTTGGTCATGGTGTTTACCATAGCAACCCAAATCAAGTTAGAACAACTACATCATGATCTAATCTTTCTGAGGCCATAGACCCTTAGGATAAAAGAAAGGAGCAATGTCACAACCCCTGAATGGGGGTTTTATAACTTTTTGCTCCCAGTAGTATAAACTTCCATCTCTCTAAAACATGGATCGTTTTTCCCTCCCAGACAGCGACTTGTTATACAACAAAGAGCAGGGCAGGCTGGAGTTCCAGTTCTTACCCTAGCTAATAGACCTTTATCCTTGTTATAAGGTGAAGGACTGGACTGAAGCTGTTTTCATCCTCATGGGTCAAGGCTGGGGGATCTAGTACAATCATTTCCTTGCGTTTTAACTGAGGCAGAGAACTAATCTCTGCGGTAGACGGGACACACGGAGACGTGCAGGTCAATAAAAAGAGTGAAGACATGGAAATAGGCAGGTAGGGCACTCTAAATCCAAGATAACCCCAAGTCCTTAGAGACAGTGCCTCTCAGCCCCTAGTATTCACCATTGTGCAATGAAGAATCTCTGCTGCTTACAAATAAACTTTGGCTTTGTTCTGCTCTGAACTCCTTTCCTGTCTTTAATCCTTTAACTGATGGAGAGAGAGAACCAAGCCCAGCCAGTATCATCTTCTATGGTTACAGAAACGGGGGACTGGTGACTATTACCCTTAGGTTCTGAGAACTTGCGACGAAGTAAGCCAGAGAGGCCAGGCAGGAAGAGAAGACTGACTGGCAGCAGCAGGTGTGTGAAGGAAGAGAAACCCGGAACTGAGGACCTATGGCATTTCCGAGAGAAGGCGGAGAGGAAGGGTTTAGCATAGATACATTCTCACAGTGTGCGAGTCATCTGGGCTCAGAGCAGCAGGCCGCAGAAGATTGCTATGTCTGTCAGAGTTATAAGCTCTGCTGGCCATTCAGAAACAGCAAGTGAGGGAACCAGCTCTTCTTCACTCTAGGAACTGCAAGGTGAATGCAAGGATCACAATCCGGTGGGTTGTAAAATATTTATTGACAGGCCAAATCGATTCATGTGCATTCTTCTGGTTTCTTGGGAAATGATTAAAACCAGATATGGGCACACTGAGGACACTAGTGACCAGTGTGCGCTACAGTAGTGTGTCCAAATGAACCACAGGGGTGTGGCAGACTGCAGCAGCGTCTTCACAATGGGCAGGCAAACCTCATATGTGCATGCTGGGAGCAGTCTCCAAGTGGGTCACAGCTATGGACAAAGGAATCTTTTACTAATCAAATGATAGGCTAAGTTCCTTATAATTTCAACATAAAGACAGTCTTTAGAGTGAAACAAAACATTTGAAATTTAAAATACACATGATAGATAACAAGCTCCAGAGCTTCATGTAACGTCAAAGCGTGTTCTGAAGTTTTCTGGGTACCCAGTCTTCTCGAAGCATCTTACAGGGTGATAAAGGAAGATCTCAGGTCAGAGCTGCCGATTCTAGCCAATGGACTCAAGCTGGAACTTGGGAATATAATTTCCTCCAACAAACAGGCCATCATTAGCTTAACTATTCTCACAAGTTCTAACGCTGCCAGCGTAATGGCTAAGTTGACTCTTTCTGCATCTGTTCGTGTTGCTAGCATCCGTGGGCAGCATCCCTGACAGAGGAGAAAGTTCGTACTCTAGGCCTGTGTGCTAGCACACATGTTTGTCAGCTGTCTTTAAAGAAAACATTATTTCTCTGTGTACATCTAACTTACATGTAAACTTTTATGTTCTGTCATTTCGGGGGTAGAGGAGGCACGTGTGTGCTTACTGGCATGGACACATACATTCCACGTAGAGGTTGATGTCAGATGTCTCCTTTAATTGCTTTTCACTTCTTTGAGGTGGGTTTATATTGGACATAGAGTTTGCCAATTCAGCAAGGCTAGCTGGCCAGCACACTCAAGGGATCCCCTTTTTCCACCCCATCCCCAGCACTGGGAATGCAGACAAGAAACACTATGTCTAGCTTTTTATGTGGGTGCTAGGGATTTGAACTTAGGTCCTCACGCTTGCCAAGCTTACTGCTTGAACCGTCTCTCCATTCCCCACTGCCCTGTGATGTAGCAAAGTCCTCTTGCATTGGCCCATAGATACAGTCTTCATCATATTGCTACTTGTTTAGAGACACAGGATGTCTAAGTACCTTACTTCTCTGCCTCAAGTCTGGAAACCTCCTCACCATTGTCTCCAGAGTTCTCTCTTGGCATATACTTAAAGCCATTTATACTCCATCTCCAACATAACCATATCAAAGGTTTCTTTAGTTTCTCAGCTGTCATGCCTAACTGAAAGACACAGCACTGACAGCACTATCCATTAGATGCTTTTCAGAACTTTCTGTGACTTCTACCTTGTGATTCCTTCTGCCACTTGGCATCCCAGCTTTTTGGGCTTTGTTCTTCTTTATTGACTTTCTCAGGCCTTAGTAATTCATTTCTTCCTCCTTGCTACCTCATTATTTCACTGGCTGCATACATCTGTAATACAGATACTAGGAAGGCTAAAACAGTAGAATTACAAATTCAAGATCAGCCTGGGTGACATAGAGAGCTCATGACTAATCAATAAACTTAGTGAAAGCCTGTGTCAAAAATCAAAATGCAGAAACTGAATATCAACATGCAGAAGAATTAAAATAGATCTATACCTATCACCATTCACAAAACTCAAGTCCAAATGGATCAAAGACCTCAACATAAAGTCAGCCACACTGAACCTCATAGAAGAGAAAATGAGAAGTATACTTGAATGCATTGGCACAGGAGACCACTTCCTAAACAGGACCCCAGTGGCACAGACACTGAGAGAACCAATTAATAAGTGGGACCTCCTGAAACTGACAAACTTCTGTAAAGCAAAAGACATGGTCAACAAGAGAAAATGACTGCATACAGAATGGGGAAAGATCTTCACCAATTCTACATCAGACAGAGGTCTGATCTCCAAAATATACAATGAACTCAAGAAGTTGGTCATCAAAATAATAAATAATCCAATTAAAAAAATGTAGTACAGACCTAAACAGAGAACTCTCAACAGAGGAATCTAAAATGGTAAAAAACACTTAAGGAAATGTACAACATACTTAGTCATCAGAGAAATGCAAATCAAAACAACTCTGAGATTCCATCTTACACCTGTAAGAATGGCCAAGATCAAAAACACTAATGGTAATTTATGCTGGAGATGTTCTGGTGTAAAGGGAACACTCCTGAATTGCTGGTGGGAATGCAAACTGGTACAGCCCCTTTGGATATCAATATGGCAATTTCTCAGAAAATTAGGAAACAACCTTCCTCAAGACCCAGCAATACCACTTTTGGGTATATATCCAACGGATGTCATTTGTGCCACAAGGATATGTGCTTAACTATGTTTATAGCAGCTTTGTTTGTCAGAGCCAGAACCTGGAAACAACGTAAATGCCCCTCGATTGAAGGATGGATAAGGAAAATGTGGTACATTTACACAATGGAGTACTACACAACAGAAAAAAATAACATCTTGAAATTTGTAGGCAAATGGATGGATCTAGAAAACATCATATTGAGTGAGGTAACCCAGACTCAGGAAGACAATTATTACATGTGCTCACTCATAAGTGGTTTTTAAACATAAAGCAAAGAAAAACAGCCTACAAATCACAATCCTAGAGAACCTAGACAACAATGAGGTCGCTAAGGGAGACATACATGGATCTAATCTACATGGGAAGTAGAAAGAGACAAAACCTCCTGAGTAAATTGGGGACGTGGGGACCATGGCAAAGGGTTGAAGGGTAGGAGAGAGGCAGAACGGGAAGCAGAGAAAAATGTAGAGCTCAAGAAAATCAGAAAAAGAGCACTGACCATTCTGGCTGCTCTTCCAAAGAACCTGAGTGTAATTCCCTGCACCTACATGGCAGTTCTCAAGTGGAAATTCAGTTCCAGGGGATGTGGCATCCTCACACATACCTGCAGGCAAAACCTCAGTGTAAAAATAAAACAAAATCAAAATAAGGAGCTGGAAAAATAGCTCAGCACTTAAGAGCACTGGCTGCTCTTCCAGAGGTCGAGTTCAATTGTCAGCAACCACACGGTGGCTCACAACCACCTGTAATAAGATCTGGTGCCCTTTTCTGGCATAAAGTTGTACATGCAGATAGAGCACTTGTATACATAAAATAAATAAATCTTTGTAAAAGGTAAAAAATATCAAAATGTAGAAAAGCTGTGGGCATTAAGATACAAAAGAATGCCTTTACATTGCCAGAAATATAAGGCGATTCCTACTGCCTACCTTTCATTTCCTTTCTTAGTGATTCTGCCAAACAGAGGACTGTGGACACAAACATATTATAGAAGACATTTTTCCAGGGTTAGACAACACTGTTCCCTGCGTCGGAGGTCCTGGTACGGCAGGTCCCCAGGACATGCTTCAGTGGCTCTGTGTGGCTGAAGTTAAAAGTCTTGCCATATACTCTGTCTGTCCAGCTTTGAAGACAGGCAGTCGTCTCTAAACTACTTCAACTCAAGCATGGGTAAGTTTTGCTAAAACTCTTTGGTTCCTGATGACAACAGCAGTCAACCGCAGGTGTTTATTTTCCAATTCGGGGTCACAGTCAGGCTAGCGCTTGTCTCAGCTTCAAACTCTCAGAGAAATGAAATGAGCGGAAATCTCCTAGTCACAAAGACTCAACACTTACTATTCCATTACAATGTGTCTCTAATTCTGTTAAAATTTAAAACTGAAGATCCTAATAGAAATGACACTCAAGTAAATGTGCGCTTGTAGTTTTGTTCTGCAGATAAGCGAGTGTCTAGTCACCAGGGAGAGCTCATCTACTCCGTTTATCTAGAATTCTTGCCCCAAGTTGTTTCTGGGACCCACAACCTGACTTCCTCTTACAGTTGGACAGACACTGTCTCCCAGATATGATCTTCTCATTACCAACACCGCCACTCTCTGTGCTCTCTTGTGCCATGCCACCATAGTGACAGCAGCAGGAACCGCAGCAGGGCTAACTCTAGAAAGCACTTCACCTTCGTCAGAGCCCTGCTGAGCACTAAACACACAACCCCCAAACCTCGCTTCTCCACTGGCTTTTCCTCTTACATATCATGCTATGGACACACAACAAAAACAAAGCAACCAAAGTAGAGAGATGTTGAGAAATGTATCCTATGATCACATGCATGATAAAAGCTGGTAAGTCAGGTCAGGTGATTAAAGAAACTGGTTAAGACAGCTTTGCAGAGTGAAAACGAGGGCAGGATTGTTTAGGGAATACATTGGGGTTTGAGTTTTGTCTGGTCATCATCCATACCTCATTAATAGTACTAGTCAGCCATCAGTTAGTTATAATTTCCGTTAACCTCTGCTCTCAATTTCTGTACCTTGAGAAACGTTGAAAGTATACCAGGTTTAATGGCTCCCCACCAATGTGTACACAGGCAGCACTAATTAAACTGAGTCAATTATGAGAGAGAGAGAGAGAGAGAGAGAGAGAGAGAGAGAGAGAGAGCAGAGAACATGAAGTTTGGAATGGGACATGATGAGGAAAGGATGGAGGGAGAATTTAGAGTGTGGATGAGGGAACAGCACAATCATTTTATACATACATACACATATGTAAGTATATATATACAATTCTACAATTCTCATAGACTAAACAACGTGGATAGGGAACTCTCACAAAGCCCTACCCTAGATCAAGAACTACAGGTAATTAATGACTATTAAGAGAGGGACAAGCCCCATGCTAGCTTTTCTAATCCCAGATTGCCATCCCTAAACACATGTACATATAAGCAACACTAAGTGATCTCAATCATATAAACATAACACTAATAATTAAATTTGAGGGAGAATTTGGGGATATGAGAGGAGTTGGAAGGGGAGAATGTGGGATGGAAATTATATGTAGTACTCATATATGAAACTCTCAAACAATTAAAATAAATCTTTAAAAAGATTGGGTGCATTTGTCTCAGAAGATATATAGGCACACTGAGTCTGGAAGTGCTAGAAGACACTCTCATGGGAACTGCTCAGCCCACACAGCCCTTGAACTGCCCCTTAATCCTCTTCCCTCTTGTCTTCTACTAGGTCATTGCCATTAAATTTGTCAGGGGGTCAGGAGCTGGTTCCATGGGAGTTCAACACTGCCCTCCCATGTGATCCTCAGCGTGCCCTTGGCAATCAAAGCATCGCTCCTTCTTCTTTTATTTTTTTTATTGTTAAAAGAAAAATTTACATTTACTCCCGTTGTCCCGGGCCCTCCCGCTCCCCCACTACCCCACC
>JAQHUG010000459.1:572481-608029 GCA_028555095.1 Dicrostonyx torquatus | reverse complement strand
CAGCATAGGTTATCATTGGTGTTTTTGATTTTAGCCATTCTGACAGGTGTAAGATGGTATCTCAAAGTCGTTTTGATTTGCATTTCCCTGATGGCTAAGGAAGTTGAACATTTTTTATCAACTATTCAGTTTAATAAAACAGTGAGTTCATGTGTGCTCTTTAAGGAAAAGTTCAATAAAAAAAAACGTGAAAATTAAAACTGTAGCTCTTTAACCGATCAAATTGCAAGGAAACATCTCAGTTGGGGCTGACACATCATTCCCTTGAGAAGTCAAAATAATTGAGGCTTTCATAAAACAGCAACCATCATTGCTCAGCATTTTCACAGACAAAAATTGCCTGAAGTTCATCAAAAATCTATGATGAGAAAGACAGGCATTACCCCCTCGGCAGACAGGGAAAAGGGTGCTCTGTGTGTCAGCCATATCACACACACAACGCTGAGAAACTGTGCTGGTTACTGTTTGAAATTTGTCTTTTGATTCCTAATGCTGCTTCTGTTACCTATGTTACCAACTGTGTGAGCATCACCACTATCGCTCTTTCTTTTAGGTAAGATGCACAGAGGAGGATGCTGAGCTTTTGAACTAGAGGAACGTAGGTGCATAGACTTAGCTTCATTCGGGTGTGCTTGCTGTGTGGATTTAAACAACCAAATACACACCAAGTAAGGCTCTGGCGTCTGCATCAGTGCCTGGTGCCCACATATACGATTGATGGAACTCAATTAACGCTGCTCTCTGCTGTCTGCTTTCTCAGCGACACCAAGTTATCTCAGCATGTTACAGCTGCTCTGAAACTTCTCCACTGACTCCTGCTACAATTGAGTATTGATTAGAAAATTCTATTACTGTACTTAGTTACAAGGCTTTCAATAAACAGGTCACAGGTGGCACTGTGGCTAGTTTCAAGGAGACCTGAAAAACCCAAGAGCAATGGGACATCTGAGGAAATAGTAAGAAGCCTCGGCTGCTCGAGCAGACTGTGTAGCCTGTGTTTGACCATGACCTGGAAATTCAATACATGCCAACTGGCTATGGCCATCAAATACAGCAGACCTCCAGGACACAAAACTGGAAATGGTTCGTGTTAACTAGATTGTACTTCAAATACAAGCAAGAATAAAGATAAGACTAATTGCCTGGCCTGGGATAGCATGTCACACCTTATACACTAAGAGTTATTACGAGTTATTATTATGAGTTGGTCTTGAGTACTCAATGTGAAGCTGACTTTTAACCCAAGCACAAAACTAGGTGTGACAGATATAGAGAAAGACAAGACATGATTACCACCATCAAAGCCTCGGTAAGGGATGAGAAACTCTAATGAATGAACACAACTTATTTGCCATTCACTCATGTAAATAAAGTTTTATTGCAACCCAGCTAAGTGCATTGATTTGCAAGCTGTCTTCGCTGTTTCTTGCCATGATGGCAAAGCAGAATTAGATGCTGTGACACCATTTACATACACCACAAAGCCCAAATATCAACTACCTGCTTCTTTGTTAGGAAGAGAAAAATGATGGCTTTGGATAGTTTGCTCATTGGTTAAAAGCACTTGCTGCTCTTCCAGAGGACCTGGGTTCAGTTACCGAATCCATATGGTGTTTCACAACCATCCATAACTCCATAGCCAGGAAACCAATGCCCTTTTCTGGCCTCTGACCAAGCATGGATGTGAGGCAGACACACATGCAGGCAAAACATGCATATACAAAAAAAAACAAATTATAAAAATGCTTTTTCAGCCAGAACACTAATGAGATGGTTCAATACAATGTCTTAAGTTCCCCCAAACCAAATAAGAAGTGGTAAGAAAGGGTACTTAAACTCATGCCTCACTCGGGCTTTGTGTTTGGGGGGAACGCAATTTTGAAAAGATTGAAAGGAGCAGAATGTTGCAAACCACAAGGTCCCATACAAACCAAAGGGGTGGACTCAAAAAGTAAGATGATCATAGCTACTCATGGAACCTATGTGTCCTGCAAAGGAGCAGTGGAATGCGTAAGTCTCAAAGGAAAAGGCAGGGTCCTGGGCATAGAGCATTTTACTCTTGCATGCCATTCTAGGACACCTGGGAGTTAAAACTGCCAGAGAGAAAACTGAATGCAGTTATGTTGTAGGAGGCTGCTTGTTCATTTCCTGGTCGCCCAGACTCCATAAATAATCACACAGAAATCATATTATTTAAATCACTGCATATTGCTAGCTAGCTCCTACACCTAGGATTAACCCATCTCTATTAATGGCCGTGGCTTACTGGCAAGGGTCCGACTTGTCTGTTCCTGGTGGCAGCTATATGGTGTCTCCCTAACTCCACCTTCTTTCTCCCAGTATTCAGTTTCGTTTTCCCACCTAGTTCTATTTCTGCTAAGCCACTGGCTAAAACAGATTTATTCATTAACCAATAAAAACAACACATAGACAGAAGGACTTCCTGCACCACAGTTAGATGTCAGAGCCAACTCAACAGGCCAAGTGACCTACTTCAGAGTGTCATTTGGGGAGTCTCAGCTCAATAAGACGAAATGGAGATCAGTGAGAAGGATTCTATGCCATGCCTTACTGGAGAATTTTATTATTGGCTATAAGTGAAGGCACACCCAAGGTCTCTGAGAAAACACCATGGGGCATTATCGCTGGGCACTGAATACAGAATGGGAAAGAAAGACTGGGGCAGATTCTTCTATCTCTGACACACAGTGTCAGAGCCTTCACAACCACACAACTGTTTATCCTCTGCACTTGGATACATAAATAAACAAATACTTAAAGGGAAGGCATATCCTCTGAGCCTCATCATGTGCTTGGCAAGGAGCAGTAGACAGAACAGATGCGAATAGTTTCCTTGTCTCTGCTGTAGGGATGGGACGCTGAGAACCCATCCTTAGTGATGGGCAAGTTCTTCCACCAAACATGTCTTTCAATCACGTCCTCACACGGGCACTTCTGCAGGCTCTCTAGACACAGAGGAGACAATGCTGATTTAACCATAGCATCATTTCACATTCACCCCAGGCTGCTGGCCATGGACCACTCAGATGGTGGGAGACCACAGCACTGAAGCAAGTACCAGTTATAGGGAGTTGATACCGCATTTGGATCACTGGCATGCATGAACAGACTCATGAGACTCACCAACTCTGCAGATGCTTGGAAAGCCTCAAGACCACATTTGACTTCATCTAAAAATGCTTTTAGTATTATTAGGTAGAAAAGCCGGTTGGCTTGAAGTTCAAAAGTCAATTTGCTGGCCCTGCCCTTGAAGCTGATGTCAGGAGTGTGGGCTTTACGGGGCTGTGCCTTTAGCACAGTGTGATATGCAAATGACTCCTCAATAAATGCCTTTGGCTGAGATAATGACTTGGCTGGACTAGTTTGAGTCACTGTTCATGCACATTTAGCTTGAGAGATACTCTCTCCTAATCCTCCATTATCAATTCCCTCCCAGTTAATATACTTAATCACACACACTGCAGACTCCACGATCATAAACTCTAATTAACCCTGTCTGAATTACTGACATGGGGGCTTTGTTTACAAAAGCCCAAATTTCCTATTCGAGATAAACTTCCCTTTTGTTTGACACAAATCCAAGTATGGCAAAGCAGACACGTGAACAGAACACAGCTAGTTCAGAACTCTTTTCCTGGGGTGGCGTTAGGAAAGCTCCGGGATAAAAAGGCTTCCCCCACCATTGATAGCTTGTGTGGAAGCACACAACTGTTCTTTCTTTTCCAAACCTGCAGCATTCTGCCTTCCCTAATTCCACCAGTTTTACAAATTAAATTTCGCCATGAACCGAAAAGAAACTTCCCATGTGATACACATCTTATTTCTTCTCCACTAGTCAGTGCCCAACTCAGGGGTCAACACATATCCTATTAAAAATAGAATGAGATTAGAAGATGTTTCAGCTTCTGTCTCAAGGGACCCAGGAAAAGTCTGAATGCCTATGTGTTGCTGTGCTGCAGAGAAGAAGCTCACACAACCCAACAAGTGAAGACACAGGCATCATCCCTAACCAGAGCTGTCAAAGCAAAGCACCACAAACCACGTGGTTTAAAAACTACAACTGCATTGTGTCACAGCTCTGGGTGATGGGATCGATGGCGAGATTGGTTCTTGCTGTGAAATGTGAAGGAGACCATTTACCTTCTCACACCTCTCCTCGGTGGCTGTCAGCTTTGTGGTGGTCACCGATCCCATGCTATCTCTCTCTTCCTTTACTCTCTCTCTGTCTCTCTTTCCCCCTCTATCTCGCCTCTCTGCTTTCTTCTCCCTTACCCCTCTCCTTTTCTTTCTCTGACACCAGTCATGGGTCAATTCTACTATGACATCCCTTCAACTCATCATATTTACAGTGTCTTTTTTTCCAAATGAGCCCCTATTCTGAGATGCTGGTATCTGGGAATTTAACCTATGCATTTAATTCAATGCATTAGAGTCCACAGAGCAACAGTAACACTGTGAAAGATGGGCTGGCCACATCCTTCCCCATTCGCAGCTGAGTGGCAGTAGTTTCCCTTTTACATGGAAATCTCAAACAAGACTGTAGAGCCACTACAGCACAAAACAATTTCTAAGATGGAGATGAGAAAAGGAGGTATGGGTCCATTTCCTGAAACTTCTGTTTTCTTAGTCTGCATCTGTCTCAAGGGGTCTCACTACCCTGTTACTCAAGTTGGAGTCACTGACCCTGTGGAGCTTCGGAAGAGTACAGAGCCTCCCTACGTCCAGTCAGTTTGACACAGATGTAGAAACTCTGTAGCTCCTGCCAGAGCCAGCATGATGTAGGTGACTTCAACAGCCAGTACTTGATCCCAAGCAAGGTGATCAGTAGATTCTAATGGGCAGCAAGCATGCTGTTTCTGCAGGGCACAGGCCATGGTTGAGTTGTTGCAGCAGGAAGAGACAAGAAGCTCACACTAAGAAGTCAGACACACTCATGTCTAGCAAGGGGTGTTTATAAACACCAGCAAAATACAGTTGCCGCCAATAACTTTGCTCTTGATGCGGAGAGTTAGCAGGAGTGAGACTCACTACTTCACTGGGACTACAACAAGAAACGTGGGGACTTCAGTAACAAAAATGAACCCTCTCACAGATCTGTGAGTCAGAAGACACGTCCATCTTCTGCCATACCACATTCCCTTGGAAGACTCAGAGGAAGATCTTTCTTTGCTTCTTTCTCAGTGCCGGTGGGGTGGTGCTCAGCATCCTGGGGCTGGGAGCTGCCCAGCTCCAGTGACTGTTCATGTTTTTGCATGGCTGTCTACTGTGTGTCTGTATCAACAGCTTCCCCAAGAGATTCCGGATGAGGATCTAATGGTCTGCTCATAACTTCATAGAGACCCTGTTTCAAGGGCCACAGGCACAGGCTCCCAGACTATGAACTCCCATAATCAGTACAACTAAAGCAAGAAACGTCACAACAGAGTTCAAATGTTAGATTTACTGCTAATTGCTTGATCTGACATGCATCTTTAATCTCATCAAATTGGAGATCCCATTTCTTTACAGTGGTATTAGAAGATCAATCTTTTATAGCAGAACTTCCTCATCAAAAACATGTCTCGAGCTGAGGAGCTAGTTCCGTCAGTGAGGTGCTTGCAGTGCAAACATGAAGACCAATAGTAGATGCCAGGAACACACAAAAAGGAGCCAGGCATGATGGTAAACACTTATGATCCCAGGGCTAGAGACAAGGAGAGTGTCAATCCCTGGGGCCCACTGAGAAGCTGGCATAGGCTACCTGGTAAGCTGTAGGCCAGTGAGAGACCCTGGCTCAACAAAGCAAGGTGTACAGCAGCTGAAGATAGCCAAGGTTGGTCTCTGGCCTCCCCATCCATTCACACAGGAGTACACACACCTACATCTGCATGTGGACCTGCACACACACATACATTACTGCTACATGCAAACAGCACATGTTGAAATGATATGTTGCCTTCTGTCTGCCTGTCATACCTCTCTCACCTGACTGTGCTAAGCATGAGGTTAGGTATCATATCAGGCTCTTGTACATTACTCAGCTTAGAAACGATCTGCCACAGAGTAGCAGACCAGAATAACGACGGGGCACCAAGGGCACTTAGCTTAGAAGACTCTCACCCTCTGGGTCAGGCAAATACTAAAAGATTTGCAGTGTAAAAGAAGAGGAAAATAGAATGAGAAGAATGACAAGAAGGAGGGAGAGAAGCAGGGTAGCAGAAAGAGACGGGAGAAACAATTGCCTGGTCACAGGGCACTCGCCAAGTGGTAGAGGGCTCTTTCGAGTTCTCAGATTTCCTTACTTGGAAACATGTAAGTTTAGGCCATGGGACTAGTTTTGCCAAAACTAGTGAGCAAAAGCAGCTAGTAACATGTAAGAGCTGACCTAAGGTACCCTGCTTCTCTTTCCACTGCTGTGACTCTGGATCATGGGTCATGATTATAGCATGGATGGGGTTGGCCCCAAACCCTCCAGGAAGAAATAACTTTCATAGATAAGATACTGAGGTGGCTACCACTAACTGAGCATAGTTGGCCTACCCGGATTCATTTATCATAGGCATGTAAAATGTGAGGGATGATGACAGAAAGACTTCACTTTTATATATATTTATAAAATATATATAATATATAAAAATATATTTAAATATATATAATATTTATGTATATTTAGAGAGAATCTAAAGCAGTGTGGTTAAATACTGTGCTAGCAGATCCTAGACTTCATTTCTAGTCTAGCTGTAGAGACTGTCAAGTCCTTCCTTGAGATGACCCGCACCAGCTCCTCGCTCCTGACTTGCATGTAGAAAACCTGTCTTGGCAGCTGCTGAGACAAAGCCTCATCCTTTCAGCCTCCTCTTCTCAAACCACCACTCAGTGTCTTGCTTTACTGAGCTTTCGTGGCAAACCAGCCTCCGGCTCCCCCTGGGATCAAATCTTTGCTTAACTTTATCCTCTTGCTGTTTCAGTAGAAGCTTCAGAGGGAATGTCTCTGGTTTCCTGTGATAGATGGATTTTAAGTAGTTATTTTTACAATAGTCTTTTAATATAATAACCTTACTAATTAAAGATTTTAAAGGGCCACTAGAGTACAGCAGTAAAAATACCAATGAAAATGTTAAAAGCTAAAGTGGTAAATGTTATTATTTCTGTTTAATATGTGCATATAATATATACATCTATGAGAAGTAATTATAGGTCCTGGAAGTGATCAATTAGAAAAAAAATCTCAATAATAGTACCGCCTCTACTTGTTACTAATTTTGCAAATTTGAGAACATAACTTAAAATATTTGGTTATTTGGGGGAGGTGTGAAGCAAAGGTGAGAGGTGCAGGTGAAAACACACTGAGCTTCCCACACACGGTTCTGAGGCTAGGCATCCTGGGAAAGACCTGCAGCAACCTCAGCCACTTCACGGCTGAGGCAGGACAATCACATGCCAAGGCTTATCTGGGCAACTCAATGAGACCTTCTCTTAAGAGACTAAAAACAAGCCCTCAGTGTAGTCTGGGGTACTATCCAGTTTTCCCATTTGTCGATTCTGGATTGGGCAAGTCATAAACCTCAGTTATATAAGTGAGATCATCATAAAATACAATTACAATGAAATTCAAAAGGGTAATATGTACAGGAAGACTTGACAGTGTTTCTGTTGACAGGCATATTTTCTTTGATCCCATTGCTATGCAGCATCACGTCTGTGGGATCCTGTTCATTTGCTTTTCAAATAGCTATTTAGTTAGTGTTGTCTCACTGTCCACCTGACACACCATGAACACTGGAAAAGCAGCCTCACAGAAAATGTACTCAATCCTGCATTCCCTGATCTTGCAGTCTAAAGAGGAGACAGGTAGGCAGTATTAAGAGACAGCCACAACAAGAAAATATACAACTGGAGACTGAAAAACAATGCAATGGAAAGAGGCAGTGTATAATGGTACTACATTTAGGGAAAAGCTCTGTGAATGGATCAACTGCTGCCTCCACTTTCCTAATCTCTGTGCCTTTTGATTTGCCTGTAAATGGAGACGCTGAGTTACTAGTCCCATGGGAAGTTAAAAATATGAAATTCGTAAGCAAAGGAATTACTGCCTAACAAATAGATTTTATTAAATAGAGGAATTTGGTGAAAAGATTGTTTACTTTGCTAAACAAATACATTGAAATAGAAAACCAGACACACTGTTTAAAGTTTCTTGGTAGCTTATCTGTTTGTAAAAACTAGGGATAAATAATAACATCTGATTGACAGGAATCATGTAAGAATCCAAAGACGACTATAGACTAAGAAGAAAGATTCTAGGTTTGGCAAGGAAAAGGGCTTGGCAATGACATAATTTATATTTGGTGTTTTCAGTCAGGAGAGTCCCTGCTGTCAGGAGAGGGGGACTACCTTCTGGGAAGGTAGTTTCCAACTCCGTTGCCAGATCACAGACAGAAGGATGGAAATTCCACACCTAGATGAAAAGGTAACACGTAGTCAAAGTGATCTACAGCTTGGATCTCATGCTTATTGTTGACAATTTCTTGATTAAATCTCTGGCATTTTCCTCAGCCACAGCTTTTCCCTTTTAAATAATACCTGAAATATCAGCTAACGAGACAATTAAGAGGGAAGTGAGAGAAGTGAAGAGGGGGAGAGCAAGAAAAAAAAAACAGAGAAATGAAGGGCATGATTAAGAGGCTGATGAAGTCAGAGTAAGTGCATAGAGATTTTTTTGTCCATCTCTGGCTCTCCATGTAATTGCCAAAAACCTATCTAGAAGTATCTGCAAAAATATCTGAAAACTACCTAGGATCGACCGATAATAGAATGAAGAAGACCCAGGATCACTGCCGATGGTTCAAGCATTATTAAGTCACATAAAAACAAAACAACAACAACAACAACAACAAAAAACAAAAAACTTGACTTTGTATTTTATAAAACATTTTACATATTGAGTTTTAAAAAGGAATCAAATGGTTTTTGTTTGCTTGTTTGTTTTCTAATCAAATTTGATCACCTATTGGAGCCTCTTCGGATATCTTTGTGTGCTCTTGGAAGACAACACACATCTCAGATTGTTAAGAACAAGGAGACTTTGCCTAACCTGTGATACAAAAGAGTGCTGTATCATTCTGTGATGCTCTAGTTGTATCTGCCCTTTTCTCTCCCTCTCTGCCCCTGCCTTTAGTCTTTCTCTGCAGCTGCCGCAGTAGCGGCAACACATCTTAGCAGATTAACCTAACAGCTGCTTACAGGATCTATACAAATATAGGTGCCAAACTGGAGAGTCACCAGAACGTTGTATGGAAACTACTGAAATTACTAAATCCTTTCTTAGGAGAGATATATATGAGCCAAATCAAAATACCATAAAAGATAGGCATGATCATATAGTCTATATATACTGTTCAGTTCCATAAGGGTTTCATTGCAGACAGAAAATGGTAGAGAAAACATATTCAGAAGTGTAAAGATGGAGAAAAAGAAACAGACAGACAGACAGAGCAATCTAGATCTCACATACATTTTTTAGAATAGTGACCATTACAATTTCATGGCTAGAGTCTGGCATATTGATATAAACTTAAATGAAGTAGGATTAGTGGGTTCAAGACCAGCCTGAGCTACATGCATCCCATCTCAAAGTATAAAAGTCTTATACAGGGGTAAAACACCTAACAGAGTGCATTATGAATATAACCTGAATATAATTTAGGTGAGAAAACTATGCCTTCATATGAACCTTGTAGAACTTAGAAACGTTTTTGTCATGACTAAAGGTAAAATACAACAATAGACCTCTCAGAAATAAGTCAGTTAGTAAGAATGGTCGCTCCATTTTGCCTATCAGCCATTAAAGCCTAGAAGACTTCCCATCTGTCCCTTCGTAGGGAAAGCTGACAAACTCCTCCTGTCGTGCACAGTTAATCACCCAGAGCACTGGCACTTATCCTGGGCCACCTTCAGTATACCTGCGCCGATTTACTACACATCTGTCTACTCTTGTCAACCAATTCCCCAGGGATACCAAGAGGCCCCATGAATCCCACTCGGCTGGTTCATAGCTCCAGACAGCACCAAGCACATAGAAATCACTCACTGATAATTTGACTAAAAGCTTGCTGAATTCAGAAACACAGGCAGCCCTTAACTGATTATTTTCCCCAACACTAATGAAGGAAGCAACCTCAAGAGATGAAAATGCCCCAATACACACAATTTCACACACAGGGAGGAAGAATTAAATTTTGGGACACTAAGATTCATCCTTATAAAGTTCCATAGTGAGATCCCTTTGAGCTTTGAGCAAAAGAGAATATAGTCTTTATATAACTACATAGATATATTGGTTTCAGTGTGTCTATGGGGAATGGATGAGCCAGACACAGAATGTCGCTCAAAGGACCAGACGGTGCATTATCTTCCTTTTCTCCCATGATCTACACACAAATCCTTTTCAATGCCAAGTGAAACCCTGCAGAGAGACCAGAGACTCTATGTACATGGCAACTCAGAGTGACAGGAAGTAAAACGAGATGTTGCATGGGAACCACTCAGAAGAATGACATGCATACTGAAATACATACATACAGTCAGACAGACAGATAGTCAAGAAGATGGGTGCAAGTTCAGAAACACACACCGTCTGCACCTTACTCCATCCTTGACACCACATCACTCAAGTTGCATTTCCATGTTCCCCTCTTTCAAGAGATGCTACTATGTTTACAGCATCACAACTATTGGTGGCATTAGTCCTGTGGTGACATGTCATCTAAGCTCACCTTGTCCTCAACATAGAAGGAATGAAGTCAACACTCACCAAGGACTAGTGATGCTACCAGAACACCAGGAGGTCCTTGGGACCAAAAGTGTTGCCATTGCTGCAATTAACTGTTCCTCTCCATCCACTCCAGGGGCTCACATAGCTTATCTTGGTTAGAAATGGTCACTATTTGCTATGGCAAATTAGCAGTGCTACCTTGCTTACTATGCTATCCCTCTGAGTTCAGTCTGGTCCTTATGCCCTCAATTCTACTTTTTGTTTAACTTGAAACATTTTTTCCCTTTCAAAATGAGCCATATATCAGTAGGTATTTAATCACGCACTAACGTTCAGTGACCCAGAATTCATGGTGTAGGACAGAAGACAGACTTGAACTCTTAATTGAAAACTGCACCAATGGTTTTCCAGTGATATACATCTAATGAGCTTCTTTATGCGCCACCCTTTTCTATAAATGATTTGACGAAATATAGAATAAAAGACACACAAAATTGTCCTAAATATCAAAACCACTTTCAATAAAATAAGAACTCAAAGTAAAAAAAATAAAAAAAACAAAGCCCCATGAAAGTCCATGAAATAAACTAGGCTCCTGGCCTCTCACTGAGAGGAGCTCCAAAGACAACAGTTTCAGTTACAAACAAAACATGGAAGGGCTAAAGAGGTGGCTCAGAGGTGAGGGGCATTGACTGCTCTTCCAGAGGACCTGTTTCTTCTCCCAGCACCCCATGAAAACCAACAACATGTTACTCCAGTCCCAGGAGATCTGATGCCTGCTGGCCTCCAGGTGGCACTGCATGCATGTAGGGCACAGACATCCAAGCGCACAAAACGCTCAGACACATAAAATAAATGAAAACAAAGTTAAAAAGTAAAACATGGGAAAAGAACAACATAAAATACATAAAGGAAAAATTAATGTCTGTTAACATAACAAAGTGTGGCTTCTGGATTTTTGTTTGGTGTTTGTTATTGAAGTTAGCTAAAAATTTTAGATCTTAGTTTCTGAGTTGAATGAAAGGCAAAGCACCAACCTCCAGAAGAGCAGAAGAAAGGCTACCGAATCCTGCAGTGGAATTTTGAATGATTCCACAAGCAGCGACACTACATAAAATACATGAAAAGGCTGATGCCAAATGTCCACCAAAAGGCAGAGCAGGGCACGGGGCACAGCAGGGAAGCAGGAAAGCTACTGCCCAAGGGGCCTCGGTTTCTGCCTTTGGGAGGTTTCTAGGAAAGCAGAAACCTCAGCGGAACACAGCATCTTCTCAAGGTTCAGAGACGAAGCTTGGTAATCTGGGGATCAGAAGAGAGTGAGTGAGGGCTAACACTCAAGAGAGAGGGTTCTCGCTCCATGGGATCCCCATCCATCTCTGAACACAAAGCCATGTCTCTGTGGGTAACACTCCCACAGCGTGGTGGTGAGACCAGAAGAAGCTGCAGGCCATCACCCAGTCTGGGGGACACTCAAGGTCTGAGTAGTAAGAGCTGTGCTGCTGAGCTCCTGGGGATCCCAGAAGGACCACCTTCAGAAAAAGGGCCAAGTGAACCCCAGATTAATGGCTGTATCAGAGGCCAAAACTTAAAACACGTCCCAGAAGGTTTGAGAACTTGAATGCATTCCCCCTCCCCCCAAATAATTAAATTTTATTACAACAATGTGGAGAATTTCAAGCTTTAGGGCTCTCTCAGGAGCCAGGAACATTTCCATGTTTAGCAATTAGGGGAAGTCTGGAGAGCCTCAATTTAAAAGACAGGTCAGCAATTCAAAAGAAAGAAAGGTAGAGACTGAGGGAGGAGGAGAGACCTCCTGTTGGGAGAATATACTTCAAAGATTACATTTCAAAAAACTCTCCTGCAAAGACTGTGAATTTAATTGGGTCAATTTGGAGCAATTTATCTCCCATGGCAATGCCTAGGACAACAGAGAAATTGGAAACTCCAGGGCCTGATGACCAAGTATGAGAGCTACTTTTCTGTTGCTATGGTAATTGCCTGCGTATGCCCCAGAAAGGAAGGAAGGGTCTATCGTGGCGCCAGGAACTTGAGGCAGCTGGTCACATGTCTGCAGTCAGGGAGTAGAGACTGGACTGTTGCTCAGTTGCTTTCTCCGTTTTGATTCTGTCCAGCACCCCAGGCCACAGATAATACCACCCAGATTCAGTGTGCCCCTTCTCTTCTTAATGAAACCTTCTGCGTACACTCTCTGAGACATCCCCAATGTGTGCTTCCCTGCTGATGTAAACTTCATCCGGTTGGCAATCAAATTAACTATCACATTAAGAATAGTAATAGCTCAAAGAATGAGCGTGGGTGTGGTTTGATGAAGAGCCTGTCACCCAGGAAGTCACTCTACACACTTAACCTGTGTTTTTGGAGGAGCCACAACAGACTCCACAGTGAAAATAAATTGACTTCACTAAGACAGTTAAAGCAAACCAAAACACACACATACACCACAAAACAAAACAAAACAAAAGCCTGGAGGCAGGGGTTAGAATCATTATTTGGTGTCAGTATGATTTATTATCTAAAATGACCACTTTTCCTCCAAGGAAAAATTATGGGTCATACAAAGAAATAGGAAAGTGTGACCCATACAGAAAAATTTAAACATCATGGCTTGAAACTGTTTTCCAGAAAGCCTAGATGTCACACCACATAAAGACTTTGGTGCTGTGACAACGAATCAAGGAATCCGAAGCATGCTGAAAGAAGCAAAGAAGGTCACGATGGACACATCTCAATGGGTTGTAAAATAATAATGAAGAGAGTCCGAGGGAATCCTGGGGTGGAATGCTATGAGGACAGAAATGAGTGATACGGGAGGGAGTACTAAATGGATGTGGGTTAGCAGAGGAATCCACAGTGTGAAGATAGGTCAGGAAAGAAGGGCCTCTGCAGCATAGGAGAAAGTCACAATGGGCAAGGCTTTGGAGGCTTGAAGGACAGCATAAAAAGTAGCAGTGTATGTAATGACTATAAGATGCGGAACAAAGAGAACAAGAACAGACCACACACATGAAAGTGACCTGCAGAATCATACTGGTGGTGAATAGGAGCACCTGATGGCTCCAACGTCATCACCTCCTCAATACCGGAGAATGACGTTTACCCAGGTGGCTGTGAGAATTCGCCTGGAAACACGTCTTCTTTGCTGTTACAGCACAGCTCTGCACTCATACTAGGTTTTAAAATATATATTAAATATATATTGCAAAGATAATTTTAAATATATTGTATTTGTGAGTTCTAAAAATGGATGGAGACTGCATGTGGCCAGAAGGAGACAAAGGGAGGGAAATGGGGAACAGGGGAACAATGGGGAAAAGAAAGGGAAATATATACTTTCTCTTATGTGAACTGTAGATATATATATATATGCATGCAATATATATGTATCTATATACGACAAACATTATTATATGACGAAAGCAGAAGGGATTCTATTTAAGGAGAGGAAGGGGTCCAGTGGATGGCAGGAGAAGAGAGTACAAGAGAAGATAATGGAGGTTAAGTATGAGCAAATTATAGTGGTATGTGGACAAATCTGTGTACGTTATAAGGAATGCAATAATTTGCTTGCTAACGAAAATAGTTTGCATTTCTAATACAATTTTGGACAGTACATATTTTGTGTGTGTGTGTGTGTGTGTGTGTGAGAGAGAGAGAGAGAGAGAGAGAGAGAGAAGGAGAGAGAGAGAGAGAACAAGAGAGAGAGAGAGAGACAAACAGAGAAGGAGGGCACATGCATGACAAACTATGTGTGGGGATCAGAGGACAAGCTATTGGAATCAGTTCTCTCCTTCTACCTTGGGATCCAAAGAATGAACTTCTTAGGCCGCCATGATAAGAACTTTTACTTACTGAGTCTTCTTGTGTGGCCCAGCTCACAATTTCTGATAATAGGCAACTATAATCCTGGCTTATAAATGTATTGAATTCTATTTAATTTCCATGTGGAGACAAACTTATGCTCCTTATTTTATAAAGTTCACAGTGAAGTGGCATGTCTCATCATGACAGCACCATTAGTCTTCACTTTAGAGACATACGTCCAGTAACTGACGTGTACCACTGAGTGTATATGCATTCTGGAATGGCCACAGGATGATGGAATCACTTAGAGATGAACTTCTCAGATATGGCTTATATCTGAAGAAGTAACAGCCCAAATGTGTGAAATATTGTTTTAAAACACTCTACATATCCATATGTCTCCACAAACTCTAAGATAAACACAAAGACATACACACATAGCCACACACGACTAGCACTATCCCAAGGGGAAGACAAGTGAGGAACATCTAGAAAGCAACCAAGGAAACCTGTCTCCTCACACTTAAGAGAAGCCAGATGAGCTCGGCAGCTGACGTCTCGCCACAGGTGCTGAAAGTTTGAAATGGTAACACAAAAGTCTTGAGTCCTGTAAAACTGACTTTCAAAACTGAAGAAAAATGAAAAACCATTCCTAGGAAAGTAAAATGGAGGAATCCTGTTGTGAACCGGCTCACTGGGGCTGGAGATTATAAAGTATGCCAAGCAGGTTGTACTTGGGCATTGATGAATATATATGTATGCTAACATCAATAAAAAAAGAGACTGATTTGAAAGAGAACAAGGAGAAGTATATGGGAAGAAAGGAAAGGGTGAAATTAAGTAATTATATTAATCTGAAGAATAATTACTTAAGAAGGGGCATGTAATTTACCCATTTCCTCCAAACAACATTCTACCCTGTAGGGAACCTCCTCATGACAGAAAGTAAGTATTTCAAAATAGCTCTAGGAAGTTCCTCAAACTGACTAAACTCACTAGGTCCCTCCCTCTGTATAATCAGTAAAGACGACTTAGAGACACTCTGAGATGAGCCAGGTTACAAAGAAGAAGCAGAGATCAGATAAACGGCCTCATGAAGCAGAGATCAGTTGAGCTGTCCAGAAAGGACACTTTCCAACTTTCTAAGCAGCCTGCGGACTGTGCAGTGTGCTCGTCCCCAGCTTTGGTGAGCTGTCACTCATGCTGGGGAGTGGCTTTTGAGATACAGCTGTCTTTGAGTCATTTCTGCTCCTGTAAGGAACCCCTAATCCTAATCCGTATTCCTGTAAGATACCTCATCAAAACTCATTGGTTCACCAAATCAAACCTGATTGGTACCCATCCTTGGGTCTGTTGTGGGTTCCCTGTCTGGGATAAGTAGACATGTCTGTGTTGCATCTTCTCAGGAAACATCTGTCACACAACATAGCACTTGCTGCTCTTGCAGAGGACCCAAGTTCAGTTTGCAGCCCTACAGTAGATCACAACCCTCTATAATTCCAGTCCCAAGAGATTCTGACTCATACTCATATATGGTACACATACATATATGCAGGCAAAACTTCAAAAAATAAAGTTAATAAATCTAAAAACAATTTTAAAAAATCAAAACAATTAAAGGAAATCTTTTTATCATAAAAGCAAGTGACCCCAAGAAGACATCCCCATAAAAACAAACAACCAGTGAAGATAATTATATAGTAATGAAAGCTTATCTAAAGGTATAGTTCCTTGTTCTTTTCTAGACATATTCAAAATATAATTCCATGAACAAAATAATGGCAAATAAGACAACTTTAATAAAATTTACATGATATAATTTCCCTCCTTTCTCCTCCCAAATGTTTTTAAAAACATTAAATTATATAAGGAAAGGTGATAAGAATACATTGCTTTGTTTGTAAGAAATATACACACACATGTGTATCACAATAATGGGCACAAAGTTAAAAGGCAGGACTAAAGCAATAGAAAAGTAAGAGTCTCATAGCTCATGGAATTAAATTAGTATTAATCAGGCATAGACTTTCACTGGGTACATATGGTAAGCCCACAGGCAACCAATTAAAAATAACTCAAAACATAGAGGCAAAATAATTATTGAGGTAATTAAAATGTTACAGTAGGAAGTATTCACTTAATGCAAAAGAAAAATACTAATAAGCATCAGAGTTGTAAAAAGGACACAAGACACATGGGAACCCGAAGATGAAATAGTCCTAAATCCAGCTCAACTGCACAGCAATACCAAATGTAGGCCAATGCACCAGCCAATCACAAAAATGGGGATTTTTTTCAATGAATTTTATTTTAAGAGAACAAAAGACAAACACCCTTAAGTACTTTACAATGAAGGACCAACAGCTGCCCTGTTAAAGTAAGTTCTTCAGACAGAAGGCTAAGGTGAGCTTACAGGAAGTTGGGCCTCACCACAGAAAGGAGGCAGAAGGGAGACAGAGGTCAGGGAGGCCCAGAATGAAACAGTATCTTCAGAACATGACAGGATCCCTGTACTCATGGTCTCACAGGAGCAATGCTGTCTGCCGAAGATCAACCAGTTACCTTCCTCCTACCGCTAGGTAGGGAGCTTGTGGGGGAGGGAGAGGCAGTTTTCTTTGAGCATGTAGTCCTGGTAGGTTGACCATAGTAGATGGGCACACACTCAAGAGTGTATAGGCAGCACAAACTGAGTGCAGTGTTGTTTTCTTAAAATAGAAAAAAAAAAATGGACACAAAGATGGGAGTGGGTGGGAACAGTAGGATTGTACCTGGGAGGAGATAGAGGGAGGAACAGAAATGTGTGGATATGGCCAAACTACATTGTATACATGCTTGAAATTCTCAAAAGTTAATCAAACTATTTTACTTAAAAAAAAAAAAAAAGGTTGGCCCTAAATAAAGGAGTAAATTTCCAGGTATAACAGTTATGGTTGACCACGATCCATTGCTTTCATGCTTTTCCATAAGTTGTCAAGTTAAAATGAAAATCAATTTATTTCAAACTTTACAAAACGCCTATATAGGTGGGTTTCGGAATCTTCTTTGTGGAAAGTCAAAGATACATCTTGTAATCAACAGACCAACTACTAAAAACCGTAATATCAAATCATTACTGATAACTCAAAGATGAGGAGAAAACTGAGAGTCAAATACACTGTTCAGGAACACGGGGGGCAAGAAACAAGTTCAGAGTAAACAGGGGGTCAATGGGGAAATACACAGCAAGACTGGGGTGTGAAACCAAGAGATCTTGAACACGAGAATACCCATTCCCCATTTACCTTCAGAAATCCCCTAATTTAAAATGCATACACCTATCGATAAGAGAACAGATCAATGCATTGCGATGGTTCACATAATTAAATACTATCCAACCATAAAATGAGATTGGCATTATTAAATTATGGATACAGACACCCATATTGATGAGCCCAAGAACTGCATTTTGAGATGATGAAACCATCATAACACACACACACACACACACACACACACACACACACATCTGCACATGTCTTTATCTCTGTGTTAAGTTCTAGAGGGAAAAATCTATTGAAATACAACAAAATAGTCTTTGTCTCTGGGTGAGAGTGGATAGGTGGGGCACCAAGAAATTTCTGAGATATGAAAATAACATCTACAGTCATGGGATTAAGCAACTGTATGGACTTTTAAGAGATTTCTTTTTTAATACATGTGTGAAAGTATTTGCCTGTGCAAAGCCATGTGCACTGTATTCATACCCAGTACCCAGAAAGGTCAGAGAGGGCATCAGATTTATTGAAACTGGAGTTATAGGGGTTAAGGACCACTATGTGGATGCCGGGGACAGAATCCAGGTCCTTTGCAACCCTGGTGAATGTTCTTTACCACTGGAAGGTATCTCTAGTCCCAAGTCTATGAATTTTTGTAGCTTATACATTTGATTTATGCATTTTACTACAGGTAAACTGTGTGCCAATTTAAACTATGATTTTAAATATGCACAACAAACTTAAAACACACAAAGGTAAATCACACAAATGGAAATAATCTGCCACATAAGTAATCAGAGAGCTCACTTTAAAAATGCAATATTAATTTTTAACCACAAAGTTGGCAACAGATTTAGGATAGAACATTCATTGCTGGCAATGTGGGTGGGAGAATTAAATAAATAAATCCTCCCAGTGTGATGGGAGAGACTGACCTGGCTTAGCTTTTGTGGAAAGTCTGGAGACTAGTTATTCTAGTTTCTGTTATCCATTCAGAGGAAATGAATGAGAGCCACGGTGAGCAGGGGTCCTGTGAAGCGCCGCTTTCCATCAGCTGGCACTAGAACCAACCTGACTGCCTAAAAAACACTAAGAAGAATACTTAGGAAACAGAGTTATAAATTCATTATGACAAACCATGATATACACAAGACAAACACTCCTGCTACGAGGGAATTGGCTACGAAACTGTCTCTGAACGACAGTGACGGACTTATGGTTAAATCTCCACACTTCCATATTCTAAAATACTTCCCCAAGTTTTTGCTCTTTAGGAACAAAAGTAAATCTCTACTAAAAAGACACCAGTAAAAGAGAAAGACCAGTCTGTGTGTGACAACAGGTTATAAATGTGCCTTTAACAGGAAAATCATGACAGTCCTGCAAGGTGAACACAATGTGTTCTAAAAACAGAAAGAGGGAGGAGAGGGATGGATGCTAGGAATTGCTCTCAACCTCTGAGCCACCTCTCCAGCCCCCGTGCTATACTCTCTAAAAGGAAGGAAATGCCATCCCAGGTAGAAATTAAACATTTCCAGGACCCTTCTCTATACTGAGTTTTTTTCCCTTGTTCCCTGATTCTGATTCTTTTGTTTCTTCCCACTCTGCCTATGTCCTTTCCGGTTCTCTGTAGATGCAGACAGGGTGAGCATTATATTTGGAATGATCGTGGTCTTTACCACCGGGGCATGTGCCAAGCGACAGACCGTCCAAGCACCCTGTCCTCAGGAGGATTTCTTAGAGTTAACAGATTCTCCACTGATGTGTCAGTGGTTTGACCATGCCTGGGTTCTGTCCTTTCTTACAAGCCCCATCTTGTTTGGAATCTATAGGCATCTAATAAACAGTAATGCTACTGAAACTTTTCACCTGTGCCGAAGAAGCTGCTACTGTCGCCTCCAAAGTCCCCAAATGGAAATGTAAAAAACAGCAGGAGAAAATGCAAGAAGTGTTTTTAGAAAATCCTTTGTATTACTCTTAAATTCAGGACTGAACTAGAGGAGCAGGTAAGTGGGTGGAGCTCTTGCTCAACATGCACAATGCCCTGGGTGTGGTCTGCAGCGCTGCATTGACCCGAGGCTGTAGTACACGTATGTAAGTCTGTACTCCTATACTGGGGAGGTGGCCCTGGGTGTGGTCTGAGGCCCTGGGTGTGGTCTGAGGCACTGCTTTGACCCAAGGCTGCAGTACACATCTGTAATTCTAAACTCCTATACTGGGGAGGTGGCCCTGGGTGTGGTCTGAGGCACTGCTTTGACCCAAGGCTGCAGTACACGTCTGTAATTCTAAACTCCCATACTGGGGAGGTGGCCCTGGGTGTGGTCTGAGGCACTGCTTTGACCCAAGGCTGCAGTACACATCTGTAATTCTAAACTNTAAACTCCCATACTGGGGAGGTGGCCCTGGGTGTGGTCTGAGGCACTGCTTTGACCCAAGGCTGCAGTACACATCTGTAATTCTAAACTTCTATACTGGGGAGGTGGCCTTGGTTGTGGTGTGCGGCGCTTCATTGACCTGACGCTGCACTACACACTTGTAAGTCTATACTGCTGTACTGGGGAGGTTGCCCTGGGTGTGGTCTGCAGCACTGCATTGGCCCGAGGCTGTAGTACGCATCTGTAAGTCTGTACTCCTGTACTGGGGAGGTAGAGGCAGGAGGAGCAGAGCTACATAATGAATTCAAGGCCAGCTACACTATATGAGCCCCCGTCTCAAAATGAAATAAATGTAGAAATTGCTTAGTATTTAGTCATTAATGTTTTTGAAACATTTAACTAAACAATTCTCTAAGCAGGGCTCAGAGACACAAAAATGAAGGACATAAAGAGAAATCAAATGTCTTAAGATTCATTTTGTTATTTATTGATGCGTATTTGTTTGTGTCTACGTGTGGGTATGTACATGTGTGTGTACACATGCCCACAGAGGCCAGAAGAGGTCACTGGATCCCCTGGAACTGGAATTGTGAGCTGTTAGATGTTGATGCTGGGAACTGAACCCTGGTCCTCTGGAAAACAGCAAGCCCTTCCATGTGCTGCTGATTCATCTCCCCAGATGCATCAAGTGATCGTTGTCTGAGTCTCACCCAGCACTGTCAGAGCTTGGACAGAAAGTGTCTTGCCAAAGGATGTGCCTTTGACACACATCATGTCCAAAGCTCTTCTCTTCAGTTCTTTTTGTTCATGACAACTGTTACCAAGTGAGCAACCTCCTCTATCCCATGCTTCTACCACCACCGTACACAGTCTTACTTCAGGACCAAACCGACACAGCTGGAAACGCATGAAATGAAACCTCTGGAACAAGGAGCCGAAGGAAGCCTTTGTAGTGTCCCCTCATTTAGGATTCTTCTTGCATTTTGTCACAGGAACAGAAAACTAGCAAAAGCCCTTCTCATCTGAATAAACTAGATACAGCAAGCTTTAAGCCTTGGCTCTTCTCTGGGGAAAGAAAAGTGGAGGGGGGATAAAAATGTTTGTTTCACTGGGATAAATAAAATATTTCTCGCCAAAAAGTCAGCACCAAGAAAAGATAGAAGGAGGAAGGTACTCAGTATTAACCGTCCTAACTGAATCATTAACCTTACTTTAGGAATACAGTCGCTAGCACATAGGGCAAACATTTATGTTAGAAATAAATCCCAGAAGCAGGATGAGACAAGATCCACTGCGATGATCAGAGAAAGGAGAGCTATTTCCAGCTTAGCGCTGGTTCCTATGTATGTTCATTGTGCTTTGACCCCAGGGCTATGGTTTCTGAGGGCAGGCAGGGTTGGGGACAGACTTTTTACCTTCTGCAGAAGCTGCATAGTTCTGAAGGTGTCAGTAACCATGTATAATTTCAGAGAGTAAAACCAACCAGGGTCACATGGCAGAGAAACTGGAAATCAGTCCCACAAAGGGCTTAGAAATAGTTTCAACCTGAGAAGACATCAGCAACGGTCTGAAGGGAAAGAGCAGTCACCCTGGACACAAGCCAGGCAAAACGAGAAGGCTCGCCCAACCTAACAATGGTGGCAAAATCAGAAAACCAACTGGGCCCAAGGTCCTGCTGGATTATAGGTAGTTTCGCGGTCACTCGGAACTGGGGTCATCCTGCTTGGTTTATATTGTCAGTGTAACACAACCTGCTGTCACCTGGAGAAAGAGACTTCCATTGAAGATCTTTACTTGCCAAACTGATGATACCTGTAAAAGGGTCTCCTGGTAGATGATTGTTGCAGGAGGGATCCGGCCCACGCAGGCAGCACTGTCCCCTCACAGGTGCGCCTGGGATGTGTAAGGAAAGAAGCAGAACAAGCAAGCGAGCCTGCCAGCAGCTCTCCTCCACTCTTTCTGCTTCCGCTCCTGCCCTGAATCCCTTCAGTGATGGTGTGTGATCTGGAAATGCAAGACGAAATAAACCCTTTCCTTCCCAAAGTTGCGACTGGTCATGCTATACATCTCAGCAAGAGATGGCAAGCTAGAACATGAGTGAAAATAAAGGCTGTTGACAACCTACAGGAACAGACGAGGACCATCAGAAATGCAGTATTGCTGCAAATACTGCCAAGTGACCACCCGGGCTCCTTGAGCCATAATGCAGAGCTCCCACGAGAGCACCCTTCACATAGGGTCTGGATGTCCTGCAAGCCTGAAGTACACCGTTCTGCTCTGCCCTGCGCATGCGCTAGTTTCCCCCAGTCTCTGAGGCTCTCGGCTTCAGTTTATAAATTTAAGGTTCTGTGATAATTTCTCCATCAGGCTGAAGGGACGCTAATCGGATACTAACGAGCCACTCCACAGGCTGCAAGCATTCTACTTTGCTCTTGTATACTGACAAATGTGGGCGATTACTTTCTTTCCCCAGTTAAGCTCCGTGCATTCGAGAATTCCAAAGAGCCCTTTGCTGACAGAGTGAAGCCATTTAATTCCACACAGAATTGGCCAATCGCTTCTTCATACAACAGTGCCTCGCGCTTCTGTCCTAAGGGGGCACTTTGAACTCACTTCAGTGCGAGCAGAGGGTCTCATGGCATCATGGAGGCAAAGCAGGAAATTGGGAGAATTGCCTGACTAGTCAGAGGGAAGAATGCTGTCCCAGAGGGCAGCAGGAAATGTTCTCAGCTTTCTGAGACAATAAAGCTTGCTCCTTAGGAACTAGCGGGGACTGGTTTCAGGACTCACCCTTCCCCCCTGCAGGATATAGGAAGCCAGGGACATGCAGAATCCACACCTGACCTACACATCCTCCTCTACACTCCAAATTCTCTCTGTTGCTTATGATACCTAATACAGGCCTGGGCAAACTGGTGGTGTTCTCTGTAGAGCACTCACAAGTGAAGGCCTGCAATGTGCAATAGAGATGTGTGTGTGTGTGTGTGTGTGTGTGTGTGAAATGCATACAAACTCACAGATAAGAGGGCTGGATTACATTCTTGTCAGTTTTTGACCTTGAGAACCTCTCCATGGCAATCTGGTCTCACGGCACAAAGCTTAGCTTCTAGGGTTTGAAATCAGCTCACTGGACTACAGTTCAGGCTTCTACAACAATGAATGTGGACTCTACCTAGAGAGAACGGAATGCCAGGAAAGATCTCCCAGGAGAGAATGGGATCCTGGGGAGGATCTCACCATGTTTCACATAAATGGAGCATTGTTTCTGATATGTATGTACTTGTGTATTCAAACACAATGCAAATGTATTTCTTGTTGATTAGAGACAAAAAGCGACACCTAAAATCCAACCTGGGAGTGGTGGAACGTGCCTATAATCTCAGACATCAAGAAGGCAAGAGTTGAAGAGATGGCTCAGCAGTGAAGAGTGCTTGCTACTCTTTCAGGGGATTGGAGTTCAGTTCCTAGCACCATGGGACTGTTTACAAGTACCTAAACTCAAGCTCCGAAGAACCAACATCCTCTCTGGCCCCTTCAGGTACACATATGCTATATACACACCCAGGCATACACACATACACGAATAAAAACACGTCTTTGAAAAAGGTGAAAAAGCTAAGGCAACCATATGATGATATCAAGTCAAGACTGGGCTACATAGTGGGACACTGTACTAGTAGTAGTATAATCTACTCTGTTTTGGAGAATACAGCTGAAATTTACCCTCAAACCCCAGAGCCTGAGCCTACTGAATGTACAAACTCAGAATCAAATAACTTCATCCAGAGGAAAACCCTGTCAGTCACTTACAGATGGGAAAATAGTTGAACACAATTACTTCCCAAATATGTCAAGAGATTCAAGAGTTGATCCAGTTCCTCTTGACTGACAGTTGGGAGCTCTTCCCACTGCATTAAGGACAGTCATGGCTTTCCATGGGAATGAGATTTGTTCCAAGTTTCCTGAACATGTCCCTACCATGACTGAGGACAGAGGAGTTCTCCTGGTCAGAGGATGGCTCTACCAAGCTATGAGGTCTTCCTTGTCCACATATCCCTCCCACAGAAAGTGATCAAGGCTAATATACTTAGGACTCAGCTGCTTCTCTCATTCTGTCTTCCCCAGAGACTTCTTCAAGGGAAGACCACAGAAGTCTGATGTTTGAGACAAATGGTAGAGGAGATGCCAGCTCATGTGCCCCTGTCACACAGGTCAGGATTCAAATCCACTAACTCATGGGCCCCATGGGTGTTCAGCCAAGTCCATCCTATTTACAACTGTCCTTTGACCTAATGGGAGCCCCATGGATGCCCGAGCACATTGGCTGCAAGGAGAAAAAGAAAGAAAAAATGATATGACTACTGCTACCTAGAGATTGGGACTTGGTAACTATGGGTTATCTTTCTCATCTATTAAAATCACAATGCCAGATATATTCAATAATTATTTGCAGGATTAAGTGAGATAACACAGATCAGGGATCTCGCAGTATGAAGTACATGAGGAAATCGGTGTTGCTGGTGGGATCTCTTTCCACTCTCAGATCAGTGACTTTTTCACTTTTCATTCAGCAGAGAAATCCTTTTCTAAGGGAGCATAGGCAGGACAGAAGGGAGAAAAAGGAAGCCCTTTGGCATGCCTGTGGGTTTCCTTCACCTCCCCCATCCCCCTTATCTGTCACTACTTCCACAGCCTTCAGCAGTGGCCCCTGAGTCACCTTTGCGGAATCTCTGGGTTGATCAGAATTCTGTGTGAGAGTCGCTCCCCTGGGCTGTGACCTTTTCCTCTTCCTTGCAGGATTACTTCTGAGGCTGAGATGGATGGTGATGCTGAGCAGGAAATGAGGCCCTGCAATGAGCACCTGTCAGAACTAAGCAATTACTAATCCCCGGGAGCCAGAAGCCCATTGCTCACAAACGGCACCTACAGAGCTGAAGAAACATCCTGTCCTAAGGAAGAAGGCGATGGGTGAAGAAAGAACTTTAAAACAAGCCCTAAAACTTGGGGGAGTTAATGTCAGAGTTGTGTGCAGTGCTCCTAAATTTCTGGAATTTATTGCTTGCTCCACATCTAAAGGCTTCCTCCAGGCACACGTTTGCATATGGAAATGTGCCATGGTTTTTATTCATTCAGTTTCTTTCTTAATGGTAAATTAACTGGGCCAATAAACTGCAGGAAGTATTACTTGAAATCTGACTTCAATCACTATTAACATAAAATATTTAAGTGTACAAGGAAGGAAAGCATATTTCAGAGGGCTTTGTCCCATGGAGCAGCAAGCTAGGTAGCAAGACTGACTACACTGTGTTGTGACTGGCAACGGGACCATATGGGAGCAACGGAGACCAATCACCACAGGCTCTTAGAAAAAGCCAGAGATTGTGTGAGAGCAACTAATAAAGCCTTTCCCCCACTGAGAAGAACTGCAGTGTAAGGCAGTCCTATCAGTGATGCCGCTCTGTCTTCCAAATGGGAATCTCACAAAGCCGGCTAGGGACATCGCAGGGACACAAGAGGCTACGAGAAAGAATGGCAGGGGCTGGCCAGCCCAGCTCTAGAGTCACAGCTCATAGCCCCAGCATTTATTCTGATATGTCCACACTCTGCTTTGTCTGCCAGAGCCTCTGTGACCGTCAAGACAGTGTAAACATTCCACGGATAACTTGAAGAATTTTAATGAAAGATGAAGGTTGCATTCTCCCCATGATCCCTGGAGCAGTTTTCTGAAGAATTCAGTAGTGGGTTAAACAGAGGTCACATTTGTTAAAATTGCTACGGATAATGCTAACGACAGGGTCATATTCCAGGAAGAACTGACTCAGTATTTGAATAAATCTAAGGCTGTAATCAGCAGGAGGGAAGGAGAGGAGGGGACCCTCCTACTGTAACTAAGGAGGGATCTAGGAAGACCAGCTTCTTAGGGGCAGCTTTTGTCTGGGGCTATTGAGACAAGGCCCAGCTCCTATAGCCACTCCTCCTCAGTGTTCCTTCCCTTGGGTGTGGTTGCCCTGCTTCCTGGACCACTTACAGAGCAGATCAGGTAAGGCACTGTCCAGGGTTTGCATTCAGAGAAGGGGACAACACTGACACACATTCTACAGTGATCTGCCCTCTGAGGGGGTGAACCTTCCAGACCTCACGTACCAATTGCATTCCAAAATGGTGACTGTCTCACCCTTAGCAGAAAACTAACATTTTATATGTAATGAAACTCACTTTGAAAGAAGCTTTGAATTAGTGAATTGCATTAATAACATTAATCTGTGTAGGAGAAGCACAAATCCCTAAGCTAGTTATCAAAACGAGCGTTATCATATTCAAGGGGCTGTCGTACAAAACCCTCCCATCTTGCAGATGAATACACTAAAGTCCAGAGACACAGGCCAGTTGCTAAAGTCGTCTGTACAGATCATAGGAGCTGAGAGCAGGATTCCAACCCACACAGCCTAATTCTATCATCCACCCCTATCACAAAGAAATGCAGGTGGGACATAAAGGAAACCCAAATAATTTTACCAGGAAGTTTAATCCAGCAGTATCCACATAGCCATTCAGCAAACACTCCTGGATATACTCTCCATGTCCGATGTGGACTTATTCCACTTTGGCGTTTACATAATACTGAGGAAGTAATAATACAGAATTCAAACCAGAAGTATCAAGAAGACAGCTTCTCTCCTGGAAGAAGGAGCATGGAAGCGGGGTGGTAAAGGCTAGCTAAGAGGCTTGTGGTTAGGTGGGGGCGTATGGGCCTTGTTCAAAGAGCTTCCAAAAGCACCACGCTGCAAAAGCTGAAGACACGGCAAGAGGGCTTTTCTGGGAAGAGGTGGTGCACTCTGTCCACCGTCCTGCCCTAAAGCATGGTTCCCCTGACCCACCAAAGAGCATGGGTTTCACACTGTCCTGTTCTATGTACCAGTATCAGGTTTGATGTGACTTATCTGTTCCCTAATTTTATCTGAAGCTCTGCCTACAGTTTAAGAGGAAAATCAGGCTATGCCCTAGAATCTAGCCAAGGTCAGGAAAGCAATTTATACCTACATGAGCTGCAGAGGGCACCAAGAACTTTGGGGTTTTAAATCTTTCACAACTGGCATCCAGCCTCATGAATCTTCTGGCATTATTAATTATCTTCTAGAAGGAAAAGAATTCGACTGATGGCATACAAAGTCCCTTATATGATGGCATACACGAAATGGACATTTTGAATGCTAGCAACACAGGTATTTTCATTTCTGTTTACGTAAGGTTTATATTTATTTAAGTTGCATGGCAACTGAACAGCTTCCATTAGAATTCTGAGGAAGTATACAATCAAGTAATAATGTTTTGATTTATAATTTAGTAAGCAGAGAGACTAAGTGACTTGTTTGGTTCTGAAACCCTCCTTAGAGCTCTTCCATCCACCAGTGCTGAGAGGACACTAATCCTGTGCTCTGACCACCAGGCACAGCAGGACCAGCTTTGCTGATGGTTTCTCTACCTGAAGCCCAGTCCCTCCCCATCCTCACTTCTCAGACACCTGTTTACACGTTGCCAAAGGTCCCAAGGGAATTGATCCCTTGAGAAAAATCTAAATATCAAATGGTCTCTTTGATGACAGTGTCTTATACACAGTAGGCTCTGGGGAAGGAATCAGGGCTGGGGTGGGGGACTGTGATCAGGGCCAACACAGAGGGAGGAGGAAGAACACGAGAGACACAGTATCTATGTCAGAAACCCCCATGAATCTTTGGTTAGTATGAATTATTATAGTCACTAGAGTAAACAGTATTTTGGTGTTATATACTGAAGGGCATACACCTATTTATAAATCTGAGTCAATAGTTTTACCTTGTATAAGTCTTAAGGTAAAAATTAAAAAAAAAAAAAACATGAAGAAATCACATGAAGCTCTGTAGGTCAGAACAATACTCAGAACATCTTTAAATAGAAGGACCAAAATTCCAGAAGGTTGTGCATTGCTTTAACAGAATAATGGTTAAGCAAAATTTAATACACACCATAGGTGGAATACCATGTGTCTGCTATAATTACATGTTAAAATTTTTGGCAGCAGCTGATCTGATTAAGTTTATGAATCTTGCTTTAACCTCAGCTTCACTAAATTTTAGTTTGTGGTTTGAGATTTTGTTGAGTTTGGTTTGGTTTCAGTTTTGGTTTGGTTTGTTTGGCTTGGTTTGGTTTGGTTTGGTATTTTGAGATGGAGTTTCTTTGTAGCTTTGGAGGCTATCTTGGAATTAACTGTTGTAGACCAGGCTGGCCTCAAACTCACAAAGATCCACCTGCCTCTGCCTCCTGAGTGCTGGGAATAAACGTACCATCTCCAGGCTGTGGTTTGAGCTGTAAATCATATAGACCTCAATATTTACAGCCATCATCATCAATGACAGTGTCTGTTCCACCCTATACAGTAGATGCACTATATTAGCCAGAATAAAGCCCCGTGGAAGTGAATACTGATGTTTATATACTGTGATCATCATCCAAATATACGAAATTCATTTGTCTTCAAAGACCTGAGCAGAGTCCATCTAAAAAGTCAATGCAGCCAGGTGGTGGCGGTGCACGCCTTTGATCCCAGCACTCAGGAAGCAGAGGCTGGAGCATCTCCATGAGTTGGAGTCCAGACTGATATACAGAGTGAGTTCCAGGACAGCCACATCCTATACAAAGAAACCCTGTCTCAAAAAACAAATAAAATAAAAGTCCATGTAGCAAGAAGTGACTGAATAAAGTCAGTTAGGTGAACCTTAGAGGGCACGATGTCAGGTCTAAGTCAGACAGTGTTTTCAGGCAGAAACTTCCTAAAAAGAAGTCCCATGGGTAGCAACAGATTTAAAACGCAGATTCAGCTGCTGGAACATAAAAGGTTAGCGTTGAGGATGGCATGAAGGGGAGAGAAAGTGGCATGTTGCAGGACATGACTAAAAGTTGGGAAATTTCTGACAAACAGATGTTTAAAAAACATTCCAAAAATGTTCCACATGTTCAGAAGAGTGGGTTCTGACGTGATGCAAGCAGCTTTCTGAATGACAGTGTGGTTACACACGTGAATTCCCAGTGTCTGTGACTGACAGTGTGGTTACTGTGGGCTCTGATACCTGCCAGCCAGAGGACGCCATGCGGCTTCATAGCTGGAGACCGACAATTTAGAAAGACAATAGGTAAGGTTTTTGCTCCAGCCTCTCTTTTCATTTGTAGATCGCTTGATGAAAAGTAGCTATCTCCAAGCTGGTGAAGGAATGCAGGTGTGTGTGTTGGGGGAGGTGCCCCGGAAAAAGGAATAAGAATAGATAAATTCCTCAAAGGTGAGGAGAGAGGGCAGAGCGAGGAATGGGTTAGAAAGAGCATGGCAGAGCAGAAATAGAGAGCATGACAAAGCAGAAGGGGTTTTGAAAGAGCATTGAGAGCAGGATGGTTTTTTGGGAGATATAATAAACACAAGGCCACGCTGAAGAATAGGAGAAGTCTAAAGCGGCTTTTTAAGCTGTAATGGTGTGAAAGCCTGTTTCTTTCCACGCGTCTCCAGGGACACATTTGGGGAAAAACATCAGTTTCTATGTTGGGGCGACGGTCCCCGACAGGTTACACACGTGAATTCTCAGTGTCTGTGACTGAATGACAGTGTGGTTACACACGTGAATTCCCAGTGTCCGTGACAGAATAACAATGTGGTTACACACGTGTATTCCCAGTGTCCATGACTGAATGACAGTGTGGTTACACACATGTATTCCCAGTGTCCGTGACTGAATGACAATGTTGTTACACACATGAATTCCCAGTGTCCGTGACTGAATGACAGTGTAGTTACACACGTGAATTCCCAGTGTCCGTGACAAAGGTGACCTAAACCCCAGCATGCATGGGGAAGAGTGACACAGAGTCCCTGGCCACAGTTGATGGATGCTGGGGAAGGCAGAGTCAGTTTTCTTCAGGGCTGCAGCCCCTGAGAGGCCACCCTTGCATTGGTGCAAACATAGGCACTGAGCGGACTCAGATTTAAAGGGAGAACACAGAGATTGAGACAAATAGCAGTGGGGAATCACAGAGAAAGAAGTGCTGGATGAGGATGGTGGACCTGGCCAGAACATGTCATGTGCATACAGGAGACCCTTAAACAAACAGCAAACTGTAAATAAAGAGAAAGTGCTGGCGAATCTTTAATGAATTAGACACTAAGAACAAGCAGCTTCTAACACTGGGTCAGCAAACATTTCTAAACAGCCAGGGAGCCAAGTTTTAGGCTTTGGAAGATCGTACAGTCTCTATGATAGCAGCTCATCTCTACCACTGAGGCATGAGCGCATCCAGAGGGGGAGAGTTGGATATAAATGACCAACACAGTTGTCCATGCCAATACTAAGAAAATGTAGTGTCAATGTCAAAATCATTTGTTTTCTTCTCCCAGCTTTTGCAACTAAGAATGTTTTCATGAGGGGCCAAGACCCACAGCTCTCCTTGGCTGTCCTGGCTCTGTCTGCAGAATGGTGACATGCATGACCAGACCCCTAAGTAAGAGAAACACACAGATGTGCAACTCTTTTTTTTCTCAACAGGACAACTGCTACTATTTCCTTGAGTATAAGCCAGCAGAAATGTCCCTTAGTTGGCAACTTGAACTTTCTCCATCTCACATTTGACCAAGGTTGTAGCGATGGATCCATTCAGTGGCCATAGATCTTACTTGGCCCTAGACTGAGAAGGTAACTCCAGGCACCAAGGAGAATGTGGAGGGAGTAGGCATGGTGACACGTGGAGACACCTCATGGAGACGGCTTCAGAAGAGCATGGTATCCCTCCACCCAGACCACTATCACCCCATGATACCGAACAGCAAAGGGGCTGAGAAGACAAACAAGCATTTAATAGAGGGGCTGTGGAGTACTCTTCCCTCTTCCTCTCATGCCTAGGGTTTCCAGACATTGCTGAACTGACCACAGTTGTGAGATTATCATTGCATAATGTCCCCCCTTTCTTTCCTCCCTGCAAACAGTGCCATATGCCTTTCCTACCTTTGTCAAGTTCATGACCTCTTTTTCCATTGTTATTTCACACACACACACACACACACACACACACACACACACATTTCTGCTCAGTCTGTTCAATGTTACTAGGTATATGTTTTGAGGATTGCCCACTTGGTGCTGGATAACCAGTTGGTGAGCTATCTTCTAGGGAAGACTATGTCTCTAGCACCAGCATTCCTTAGTTGCCTGTGGTTCTTTGTGTAGGTGGGGCCTCATGGCCTTTTCCCCTGCTCACAGTTATCATTGACAATAGGGAGAACTGACTTTGAAGAACTATTACTATAATAGAAATATTAATTCTACAAAATAATGAACTTACCCATGACATTATCATCCATACTCATGGCAAACTTTGATCATAGCTGGCCTCTACCAAATTGCCTTCTTAAATGGGTAAAAACCAGCTCTTGCTCAAGTGTTTGAAGAAGGCTTAGATGGCACAATGTCAAGCAAAAGTCATAACTTGACATTTTCCAGCTCAGAAACTTTCTGAAAGAAGTCCCTTGGGCATCAGCAGACTTAAAACTTGGGGATTTAGCTGCTGGAACACAGAAGATTAGATCTGAGGATGGGGTGAGGCGATGAGGAAGCTGGCGTGTTTGAAGCCATTACTAAAAGCCAGGATATTCCTGACAAACTGATACTCAGAAGCTATTGGAAATACGTTCTGAGGAATATTGGACCATATAAAATAACAAAACTTGACAAATCCACGTGGAATTTGTGTCAGGTAGTCAGTGTGCTGTTCTGTTTGTATGTTGGCAATTACTTTTGAAACACTAACTATAAACGAAGGAAGGGAGGAAGGAAGGATGGAGGGAGGGAGGAGGGAAGGAAGGCAGGTAGGCAAATACAAGCCCCAAAGTCATTCCTTTAAATGACTCAAAAATCTCCAACCACAGGAAGTCCCCCTGGGAGTCAGTAGCTGTTCAGGGATTCAGAAGACCCTCAAACAGTACAGCTACTGCCTTTACCCTGGGTCGTCTCCCAGAACTCGAAGACACCACACACTTTCGACACATGATTTGGAGGAATCAAGCCGGAACTGGCCTGGAAGCTGCTCTGTCGGAATGAGCTCTCATAGTACCAGAGGTGCTAGGAAGCTGCCAGGGGGAGAGAATCAGCAGCCTTACCCAGCTATAAAGTTAGCAACCATAACAACGACCAGCCCAGCAAGATGTCTGCAGCAGAGCCACAGTGACTCAGATCTGGGCCAACCTTCCGCTGTCTAATTGGAGTTGACACTCACTCAATAGGGTAGAACTTCTGTCTTGCACTGTAAATTTAGCCAGCTGCTCCTGGAGAGAGAGGTCACAGGCCCAGGGAGAATCTACTTCTGCCATTTTTCTAAGCTAATATAATTTCCTTTTTTAAAAAAATTTCATGTTTATTACCGTAATCATATCAATATGCACTAAATCATCTTGCATTACTTTTCTTGCTCTTAAAGGACTTGAAATGGTGTAACTAGTAAAAAATGCTACAAAATCTGTTTGATTTTTTTACATCAAATCTCATTTTGTTATTAATATTCAGACTAATTTTTATAATTGTACCTGCTATTCACATAATCCTTTGTGTGAACTGTCAAGTCTCCATAATCTTATTCCAATTTCTCTTTTATTAAATATAGATTTTTTTCATACAATATATTCTGATTAAGGTTTTCCTCCCCCAACTACTGCCAGATCCTCCCTCCCTGACCCCCAGATCCACATTCTTTCTGTTTCTCTCTCTCATGAGAAAACAAACAGGTATCAGAAATAATAGTATAAATAAAGCAAAACCAATCAAACCAGACTAGGATGACACCAAGAATCAAATTGAAGAAGAAGAGCCAGTGAAAAAGCACAAGAAACAGATAAATGTTGAGACACATGCGTTCACACGCACAGAAATCCCTCCAAAACACAAAACTAGAAACCATACCATAAACACAAAAGACTTAAAAGGTTTGTTAAAAGAAGCCCGATAAAGCATTATGAGATTATGAGACCAAAAGAAACCTCCAAAAATGCCATTTAATTTGTTTTGTGTTGGCCATTTACTGCTGGACACGGGGCCTACCCTGCTCTTAAGTGGAATTGTATACCCAGTGATGATCCATCCATCAGAGAAAGTGACTATTTCTGCTCTGAGGAGAGCTTCTGGGCTAGGAATGCAGGCTTGTATCCATGTCCCCTCTCCATGCTGTCAGACCTACGCAGGTCCTATGCAGGCCGCCACAGCCTCTGTGTGTTTACACTTGTGTCGGTGCTGCTGTATTTAGAAGGCTTGCCTTCTTTCATTTCCTCCATCCCCTCTGACTCTGCCTCCTCTTCTATGTGGTTCTCTAAGCCCTAAGGCAAGGTATTTGATGGAGACATCCCCTTTAGCACTGAAAGTCTTAAGGTCTCTCACTCTGAACGTGCTGCAGCTGTGAGTCTCTGTATGTGTTCCCATCTACTGAAAAGGAGTTTTCTGGTGATGGCTGAGCAAGGCACTGATCTATAAGAATGTAATAAGGATTAATTTTCTTGTCACATTGGCAGTTTAAGGCACAGGTTCCATCCCATGGGCTGGGCCTTAAATGAAGCCCCCAGTTTCAGAAATAGGTTACACCAAAACAAGTGGTTGGGCAAAGGCAACCCCTAAACAACCAAAGCTATTGCCACGGCTATGAATTGTTCTCCACACACTGATGGTAGGATCCTGTTGTGAAAGTCAACACCCATACAACTCACTGATCCCAGACAAGTTGATCTGGTACCTAGAGCTTCATCCCTAGTGATTACTGTTCATGATTCTGGAATGCACTCTGCATGCTACCAAAGGAGATGCTACGAACCCTCGGCTCTAAGGTGGTGGCCTGCCGACAAGATGTGCTGGTGTAACAGTGGCACAAAGTTTGTGGGAGTAACCAGCCAATATCTGATTAGATTCAAGGCCCCAAACCAACATAACTTCCAACTGAATTCTAAAATGAGGTTTTTAAAAAGAGAGAAGCCTAAATATGTATTCTTATGCCCACAGGTATTGTAGCTGTCATCCGGTAACAAAGAAGGTTTGATTCCAGAAGGCAGAGACTACTAAAGAAATCAACAAATAGTCAGGATAACATGGACCCAGGTTTTCTCTCGTTTGTGGCTGCTCTGAAAACCCAATTTTTACATATGAGCTTGTATGTGTGTATAGTCAGGTTTAAGTCATGAAACTAGAAAATGGATCATGAGGGTGGGGGAAGAAGGCAGGATGGGATATAAGTGACAGCAAAGCCAAGTGGATGTTCCCGGGAGAAAGAATGGGAACATAGGGGAACATCAGGATGGGGAGGACCATGGGGATAGGCAGGCCAATAAAAACAATGTGTGAAAATGCCACAACAAAGGGCACTACTTTGTATGCTAATTTAATAAAGCAAACAAAGAATAAAAAAGGTTTAGAAGGAAAAATATTAATCAAAATAATGGAGATGTTGTATGTCATACTTAAGGACACACAACTTTACAGAGAAGCAAGGTTCTAAATATTCCCAGAAAAGTGGCCACCATTCAGAGACAATGATCCAAGATTTCTGAAAATCCCCAACATTTATAAACACTTTTTAAACAACATACTTAGGCTAGCTCTATACAACAGCATCTGAGAAGTTTCTGCTACTGCCACTAACCTCTTGGCAGGCCTGAGAGCAAACAAAGCCGCATAGAAACACAGGGCCAGGCGAGGCTGCTCTGCCAATTCCCACTGCTTTCTGTCTGTTCATCCCGGACCTAGGCCATTCTTAGGCCCCTGAATTATGGCTATTGTAGCATCACTGATCTGATCACCTTTTTAATGGTAGACAGAGGTAAAATGTGGCAGCACAGATTCTTGCCTCAACCTCCGTCCCACAACTCAACCGGTGTGTCATTGTATGCAGCTTGTGCGGATATACTACAGAATGTCTCCCTTCCCAGCACCCGGCTTCTATACCCAAGTATTGTAGCACCACTACTGAGTTCATCTCCTGCACTGGCGGAAATCTCTCATTGCCCCACCTGTACTCTTCCTGTCATCCCTTGTTCAGTCAACAATCATTCCATAGGAACCCTAAGAGGGGAAGAGTCCACCCTTCCCAAGACTGAAAATCTTCAATCTTCTTTCAAGCTCTTCTTTTAATGACTAATCTTTTGACTTTATTTCGGAAGGAGGGAGGTGGAAACTGAGCAGGGCTGAGGACAGACTGAGCAGGGCTGAGGAGGACTGAGCAGGGCTGAGGAGGACTGAGAAGGGCTGAGGAGGGACTGAGCAGGGCTGAGGAGGACTGAG